>JBBJLR010000002.1:12195006-12267539 GCA_037577145.1 Brachypetersius gabonensis | reverse complement strand
CTCTTATTCTTATACACTATGAATCATTACACTATTATTCTTATACGCTATGAATCATTTCACTATTATTCTTATACACTATGAATCATTACACTATTATTCTTATACACTATGAATCATTACACTGTTATTCTTATACTCTATGAATCATTTCACTCTTATTCTTATACTCTATAAATCATTACACTATTATTCTTATACTCTATGAATCATTTCACTCTTATTCTCATACACTATGAATCATTACACTATTATTCTTATACACTATGAATCATGACACTATTATTATTATACGCTATGAATCATTTCACTCTTATTCTTTTGCACTATGAATCATTGCACTATTATTCTTATACTCTATGAATCATTACACTGTTATTCTTATACTCTATGAATCATTACACTGTTATTCTTATACGCTATGAATCATGACACTATTATTCTTATACACTGTGTATTCAATAACTACAAAAAAAGATTTATTGTCTACCATAAACTGTTCAGTACCTACTGTATTATACATCTACTATGAATAATTTGGGTTCTACTATGGAACAATCGGCGGCTACTTTATTATTCAGTATCTACTATGAAATATTTATAAACTCCTGTGATTATTTAATATCTATTATTCAGTTTGTACCCAGAAGGATTTATTGTGTAGCACTAATTCTTTAGTGTCTACACTAAAATATTCATGATCTCTTATGAATCATGCAGTATTATTTATTTTATATCTACTATGAGCTATTCGGTAACTCTTTAATGATTCAGTATCTGCTATGAAATAATTAGTGTCCACCCTGCATTATGCAGTAACAGAGTAATTATGGGCATGTTCTGTGGATTATTCTGTGCCTATAAGGATTTATTCATGATCTTCTGTGAATTGCTCAGTAGTTACTTCGCATTATTTAATATCTAATATTAATTACTCAGAAACTCTTTAATTATTCAGTGTCTGCAGCAGTTTCTGCTGTAGTTGTGAGGTGTGGACCCAGGCTGGACCCTGGGGTGGGTTCTGTGGATGAAGTCTAGTGAAGTCTTGGGTTTAGGTTTAGGCTCAGTCTCAGTTCTCAATAAAGGGGCTCAGTCGGTCAGTGCTCCGCTAAGACCCTTCTCCCGCTGGCGTGGTGCTGCAGGCCTGTCAGGTTCCGAGTCCCGCGTTCCGGAGAGGATCAGGGCATGAGTCCAGCGCCGCCTCGCAGCCCACCGACTCCTCACCGGGGGAACGTCGCGGAGACAGCCTTCACAGCAACTGACTCAGCCCAATTAGACCTAATTGCTGGAGTCCATCACGGCCCGGGCAGAGGTTCTAACCCGGCCTATCAGAGGAGGAGTGCAGGAGAACCGCGCTCCGGCTGGAGAACCGTCACGAGAAAATAATGACTCGAGTAACAGGAGCCCAGCAAAAAAACAACACTGAATTAAACAGTCTTCGGTCAAAAACTCCCAGAATTCCCTACTGTAAAGAATTAGTTAAAAAAAGACAAACCTAAACTCAAATCTCAAATTTGTCGTATTTCATCAATTCTTGGATCAGAAGGTCAATTAAGAATTTAAACTGTGTTTCTGAGACTCTTCTAATGTGATACAGATGTGCTTTTTAGGGTGTGGATTGTGAATTTCCTTTGCCAGCAGTGTCTTTCTGGATGGGCTAATTTGTGTCAGAGCTGTCTATGGTGAGGTTCGAAGGGGAGTTCCAAATGGTTGTTTGTGAAAACGTATTTGGACTTTGTTTACAGTAAAATTACTTGTGCCCCACCTTTGTTTGGAACATTCCTGGCACATGAGTTAATAGAGTTTAAGTTCATGACATGGATGGAGATAGTGAGTAAAACTTACCTGCTGTAACTAATTAATTTTCTGCCCACTCAGCTCTGATGGCTACACCATGGTGCCGCCAAATGAATCAAGACGGAGCAAACTGCAGAGGAGTAAGTCATGACTGAGGACTGTTATTGCATTTTCCATCCATCTGGTCATCACAAGTTTCTCTTGTATAACTGTTACCATTAAATGCAGTTTCAGAGTGCTGCCTGTCACCAGATTCATGCCTGTTAAGATGGGTTATATGTAATTTTACATAACTGTAAAAAAAAAATTATATGTAATTTTTACATGTGCTCTTGTCTTTTTGGCTAAGCTTTTGCAATACATTGGGCCCAGCAATTAGCATTCATGGACCAGTATGTAAAAGTCATTCATGGCATTCATTAAGGAGCACTAACTCTATCAAAATATGTACATACGACTTTTTTTAAGAACTGCAAGCATTTAAACTGTTCCTTTTTCATAATAAATCAGGACACACTACATTTATTGTATAACAGTCGCTGTTCTGTCTTGCTTACATTTTAAAGCCTTACAGGATTTAGAATTTTCACAAATGTTTATATAGCTGTAAATCAAGAGGAACTGTTGAAAAGTGTATTATGTTAATCTTCCACTATGCTTGAAAACTCAGAACCCAGAACCATTTCTGCATTTAAGTAATGCATACAGTGTACAGACAGAGCCTCCGTATGAGTAATTACCTTTCAGGACATTATAAAATCTTGTTCCTTAACAAAAATATGGTTTTCAGATGTTGTTGACGGGGACTAGACATATTTATATACAAACCCAACATTGCTAACATAAGTGCAATGCATGCAGATATTACTCACTTTATCATCTTTCTTGCAGTGGCCCAGAAAGAGCTGGAGGATCTGAGCAAATATAAGGAGGAACATCGACCTGGCCCCATTCACCTGACCCCAGAGAAACTAGGTATTATGGAGATGTATGACAAATATCCTCTGATATGCTAAAACCAGCGCAAAGAAATCAAACCGAAAGAAGTCGGAGGACCTGCTAATGTATTCCCTCTCATAGGTGGCTGTGTATCCTTGGCAGAGGTCAGACAGAAGCAGCAGGTGGAGGTCTGCCAATCAAAACTCCGAAAGAAGGTCCCACTTTCTGTTTGAAACTCGATATCCACTTTCTAAAGACTACACTCATTCATGCACATAATGCACTAAACTGTTACATTCTGTAGCTCAAAAAAGAAGAAATGGACAGAATGAGAAGACAGGCAGAAGAAGAGGAGAATCAAAAAATGAAGACCATTCAGAGAGAAAAGGTGGGACATGAGAAAATGACCTTCTGTATTTTCTCACATGTTCTTACTTAGATGTATCCATTGTAGAAAATGCTAAACTTGAAATGACTGGTATTTGTTATTTACAGCTGTTTATTCATTACATCTTTGTAGTTCTAGTTTGAAACCCTAGATGTCACTGTGGACATCAGGCACATACAAGTCAGCAAGTGCATTGCAATTAAATAAGATCAAACTTCAGGCCTCTCTACAGACACACAGAGGTTTGCAGATTGATGAGTTCAATTATAATAGCAGCCCCAGACAGTTCATTTTGTTTGACATGCTCCGGTCATTTCTTGACTGGTCTCTTACTGTAACAGAGATTTATGTCATGTTTTACCACGAATACAACTTCATACTAAATACACCCATTAAAATGTATTTTGTATGAAAGTGACATCATATATTATTTTATTGTGAATGCTTGGGTACTTATGTTGATGAAAATGGAATGCATTGCAGGCCAACAGGCTGGAGAAGAAGAAAATAAAGGAGGAAGAACAGAGAAAGGAGCTGTACCAACATGATCTACGAATGTACGTTCACATATTTTCATCTGACATTGCCAGATTCCCCATGGTGTTAAGAATACAGCATTCAGTCATTAGAAGGAAACTAGTTGCTGTAGCTCAACTGGCTGAAATCCAAAAATAACAAACCTGAGACCACAGTTTCAAGGCGCCACGATAGCTTTTTTTTCCCATTTCAGTTGCTACAGTAGAAGAGAAGGCAAACAAGGAGGAGCATGTCTGAGTGCAAGCGCCTGTGTCAAAACGCTTCAGTTTTGTGAAATTTCCTCCCATAGTTTTAACTTTATTTCCTTTGAAACACAAGAGGAGGATTTGTTCTTGTGCTTTGAGGGGTCATAAATGTGTATTTTGTAAATTCCCTTTGGTTAGCAAGTTAATATAACATTTTGTATATTGGATTTTGGCAGGCTGGTCACTTCTGGGAAGACTCATCTCAAGCTTTCCGCATTAGGAGATAATGATTTACTCTGGTTACAGGCATCCCAGGCTCTACAAATAATTGCTAACTAGAGGTTAATACGTTTTCACCCAGGGCATGCTGGCACTGGGTAATTGTTTTCCTTCAAAAAATAAAATAATATTTTGTATTTACTATGGTTACTTTGGGCTTACATTAAATGTTGCAGGTGCAAAAGGCAAACTGAAGACAAACTAAACTAGATATCAACTGACCATGTTATTTATACCTGCTATAACAATGATCATGTAAACTGTTTTTTTTATTGTCATTAGACATACTAACATTTTTTCCCAAGCAGTTAATTAACTAAAATTCAGTATTTTTGATTAATTAATCTCAGCAAAGTATGCTTAAAATTGATAGTTGTCATTTTACATGTAATTTTAAGACTTATATAGCTTTAATCACTTGTTTCGTCATGTCTTGCAGGAAAAGAGAAGAGCACTTTCAAAAGCTTGAGAGGTCCAACACAGTTCCAATGGTAGCGAGCACCTCCACACCAACGTCATCTTGGGTAAGATGGCAGCCAAAGAATGCAGTGTGTGTTCCGTAGGCTCAGGTTCAAGCCTCTGCTGCATAGCTGTGGCGATGAGGTTAATGCCCAAGGCACTGGGATAATTCACACCAATTGATCTGACTTTGATACTTGTTTTCAGAGTAAACATACCCTGCACTGAGGCTTTCATCAACACAGTGCATTCTCCTGCAGAAGAGACCTGGCCTACTGAGATGTTCAGCCCCCCTCACCCCATCCCCAATTATCTCCTCATTACCTTCACACCAGAGAGGGCTATCTGAGTATACAAATTTAATTTACCCAAATATATAAACACAAAGGCCTTCTCTACATGGCCAGCCAGTGCAAGAATGCAAGCACTGCTTCTGCGCAACGAGGCAAGCAGAGTTCAGGGGACTTCCCAGAGTTCACAGTGAGCCTGTTTCACAGAGAGCACAGAAGGATGTGTGAGAGCGCAGGGAAAGGACAAGCTGACTGGTGTGCAATAACCTGCATTGTTCCAGTGAAAGTACCTGGACACCAGCCAGAGTCTCAACCAATGACACAGGCAGCCTCATAGGATATAATTTAGAGGTGTCAGTCATTGAGTCACCATAATTTCATCACTGCCACTGTAGCTGCTAAAAATGCATCACTGGACTGACACTGGCGATATCAAACTAAATGAAGGTTTAGGTTCTTGTATGGATCTGACAAGTATTGCTGGGAAAATTTCACTATAAAGAATGCAAGAATTCAGTATTTATTTTGGTTGTTAGTTTTTAGGGATGATTCTGCAGACAGGAGACTGGGGTGACCATGGGAAGCTTGAGGCCTGGCTGTCTTACTGTATGAACCACTTCATGTGGCATTTGACAGCATTGTTGACATTGCATCCGCAGGTCCTGTGGTAAACGAAGAAATGTTTTTGTGTGGCTTACTGTGTTGTGATGTGCATGTTCTTTTCCTCTGGACGTCCAGGATTTCCCTCTGTATGTCCATGGAGAAACATCCCTCCAATAGACATATAATTCATTTTAAGGCAATAGGGATTAGATGTGCACAATAATACTGCATCAGTGCACAGTGCTCCAGTCCTGTCAGTTTGCTAGGAGAGGCAGGCCTTTTTTGACTGTGCTTCTCAGTGTATTGATTTAAGTGTCTGGAGGTCCTCCAGGCAAAGTAATGAAATGCTCCAACCTAAATGTCATAGGCCTGCCGATCAAAGTGTTTGTGGAAAGGCAGGGTATTGATGTGGTTTTGTGGCCACTGAGAATTGTTATGCTTTCAGTGATGGTTTCCCAAGACAGATTAATCTCCTCCATATCCTCTGTTTGTGCAAAAGATCCTTTGTGTTGGCTTCCCAGGGTGCCAGGCCCAGGTCGTCCCACCTATTCCCCTTACTCGCGGGCCATTCCAAACAGTGCGGCCCTTGCCCGGTGTCCCCAGGCCGTCTGACCAAACACACAAAGGATCTCTTCATCTCTCTAGCTCTCTCTGGCCTCACCCCTCCTCACAGCGCCTCATTGTACACTGCCTTGAGAATCCCACGATTACATCATGAAAAGAACAGCTAACACCCTTCTGACTGTTCAAGACCAGACTGAGCTGTGTGGTCGGGTCACCTGCTGTGGGGGTAGGTCTGTCAGGACTCCGGTCTTGCTCATGCTGTGACCTTTCTCAACAGGCTCGAGGGCACGAATACAAGGAGGCCAGGAAAGCTGAAGAGAAGAAGGCCCTACAGCAGATGAAGGAAGAACAGCGGATGAAGGTACCACACACTGCACACCAAACAGCTACCCTTTAAAATGTCACCTGCAATGTTAATAAAACTCTGGGACACACCCAAGAAAGAGAAAAGAAACAGAATTACTTGGGATAGTTCAGCACTAGCATGTGCTCCTGATTACTGTGTTGTATGTTATAGGATGTAGTAATGGATGAAATAGTGTAAGGATTTTCCAGATGGCTAGAAAGTGATATTCCTGTGGCTTAGACTGTTTCCCTGTTGGTCAAATATGAATTTTATGCAGTGATAATGATCAAGTACAGAAAGACCCATATGACCAAAATGTGGCTAATACTCATTTTAAATAACCTGTAATTAAGATGTTGTAGCATTTTAATTAGCTGATAAACAACTGCTCCACTCTGTCATGCAGCAGCTTACAACTGAAAGGGGGCAGCTTTTGTGTTAGGGATTAACTTTCCATTAACTTATCATTTCCAGACTGAAAATTTGGAGGAAAAACAAAAACAACAGGAGGAGGACAGAATGAGGCGAGTGGAAAGTGAACATCTGCGGTATGGACACCTAATTCTCAAAGAACTTAACATAGCCATGAATGTCAGGGTTAATAAGGAATCTGTAGAAACATGACCAGCTACAACTTCAAAACAACACTGTTATGTATTGGTCAGTCTGAAAAGTTGTTATGAGCTGCTGATATATGGCTTATTCCAGGGTGAACAAGGCCTTCCTAGACAGACTGGAGGCGAGAGGATCAGGTAGAGCGTCTGAGTCCCACCCCTGTGTCCTGGAGGATGGTAACATCTGGCAGACAGAGGAACCACAAGACCCTGCCTCATCCCCGGTGCCCTTCCCATCACAGGTCTACCCCGACAGCAGCGAGGAGGAGGAGGGTAAGCCAGATTTATGGGCAAGCCATTATGTGTGTTTAGTCTTAGACCTTTCAAAGTACTTCTGTAATTGTTTCCATTGCAGTGTCTTCTCTCATCAAAAAGTAATTTGTCTCTGGGTGTGATTGATTTTGTGCAGAGCTCAGCTGTCCCATCCCCAGTAGTCTTTTCCATCAGGCACACTAGGGCAGCATAACATATTATGTAAATAAATGTAAGCCTCTAAATCCTCCTCGTGCAACAGTGCAGTCAGATGCTGTGTTA
Source organism: Brachypetersius gabonensis (assembly GCA_037577145.1). Classification (NCBI taxonomy): domain Eukaryota; kingdom Metazoa; phylum Chordata; class Actinopteri; order Characiformes; family Alestidae; genus Brachypetersius; species Brachypetersius gabonensis. Next base: position 12,260,004 of record JBBJLR010000002.1, on the reverse strand, counting down.
TGGCTGCAGAGGACAGTTGCTACAAAGGGTTCAATTAATTAAGTACACCTTCTGTGAGAGGTCACACTGCATGTTTGTGGGTGGTTTGACTCATATTCAGAATTCATGCCAAATTATTCTGCACTATAAAACATGAGTAATTGTCGTGCCTTCTTTCCTAGACCTCTGATTAGTCTTGTCTTCTCAACACTTCTATAGGAGTCAAGACCGGAAAAACCTGCTAGGTGCTTGACTACTTGTCACCTTTCCTTGTAGATTTTCCTTGTAGATCAAGACCAACACCATTATATTTATGACTTATAACCCCCTGTCGATGGTACCAGACAAATGAATAAAAGATACTCTTTCTAAGCTGACTCTGATTTTTTTCTAAATCTATTATTTTGAAGGCACATTTTATATTTTTATTATTACCTTTGACCCAAAATTTTAATTATACAAAATACTAATTGTGCAACGCAAAATGTAGAAAGAAAATATTTTAACTAAATTTTAAGTTTGTTGTGTAGAGGACATGTAACGTATTTGCACAAAAAAATAAAGACATGTATGTTGAGCAGTGCATAGAACCACTGTTTAAAGAACCATGTACAACTATGTTTTAATCAGTCAAGCCAAGAACCATTTAAGCATTCCAAAGTTCTTGGTATACCGCTGCCTTTACCATAGAACTTGAAAAGCGCTTTTAGGGTTGTCGTTTTATGCGTGTAATAACGATGTGTCCTGCATTCCCTGTTGTTCACATGTATTCTTTAACTGGGTGAAAGTCCACTGGGGAATCCTTATTTTGCTTCTGGGATCGTGAGTTTGATTTACAGCTTGATTTGGTGTCTAGCCACAGCTTGAAACCATGTCCTCATTTGAAAATTCCTCATCATTTTGCCAAGAGGGATGGGTCAAGCTGACTTTTCCGTGAGCTAGCAGTGTTTATGGACCTCATGCCGCATGACGATGCAGGATTAATGTGCTATTCACCTTGTGCCTGTCGTTGGTGTTTCTAAGATACTTAATGATACATTACATACGCATGTTCAGCCTCAGCTACGTTTGAATCACTGTGAGGACGCTGACACTCATCCTCAGTCGTGGTTTGGGGTTAGTCAGATCCTAGAACTCTCAGTTCTGCCTCTGATTTCTAAAAACATTCAATACAAGCCGTACTTTGAGCCAAGAGTGTCCCAGGCTGCCTGTCAGCTGGCTGTGGTCTGCTTCATGTCAATGCCCTGCTCACGGCAGCAATGACCCTGACCTGACCAGACCCAGTTTATGAAGATCCTGGACATCTGGTGCTTGTACAGTATGGCTCAGACAGAGCGCATATCATGGCTTTGATGTTCTGGCGTGTGCTTCTGTTGAGTTCCTGAGTGACACTGACACTCATTCTATCTGTCTCAATTAGTGTAGCGATTAAGCCCTCAGCATGTGAGCACTTACTGTACTCAGGTATCTCCTTGGTGCCCCTGTGCAAGCCCAGAATGCTCAGCCTGCCCAGATGTCCAGCAACGCTCCTGCTGGAACTGAAGCTGTGTGGATGGGACATATGTCTGACACAGAGCTTGTTTTGCCCATTAGCATGTGGTTAGAGGACCAGGATGGCACTGTTTGCAGAATGGAGCTGGCAGAAGCGCTGCGGTTTAAACAAGCACTCCCACCCAGTCTGTCCTACTAGATGAACTAGATGAACCAGTCAGGAGAGTCACTCAAGTATTCGACAGTAAAGCCTCAGCCTCAGTACTGGACAGGAAGGGATGGGATAGGATATGCATGTGTCCTCCCATATTTCAGCACTCACATTTTTTCACTTTCTTTTATTTACATTTCCAGGACACAAAAAATGTTGTTCTTCTTTTATTGTTCTTAATGTATCTTTTTCTTACAGATATAGACCATGAATGGACTGTAATGAGGCTTCAAAGTGATTTTCCGTACTATGAGCGAGATCTTCTGAAAGACATTGTCTCTCAGTGTAAAGGAAACTACAAGCAAGCTTATGATCTACTCAACGTTTAAATAAGAACATTGTTGATTCACCTGTGCAAACATACGTCGAGGAATCAAACCAATCTAGTAATAAGGTTTGTAGTGTTGATGACCATTCTACCTGTCTTTATGCTTTGTTTTAACACTTTTTTGACACAACAATGTTAACATATTGCTTTAAATTCTTTTATTTTGAAAAAGCAAGGAAATTTGTATTGACCTGGGCCCATTTTCTCCACTGCGTCATCACTGCATGGGTAGATTTCAAGGAAAGGATCAAAACAATAAATCCACAATAGAATAAACTCCCTGCTGCTGTTTCCTTCTTCTGAATTACATCTATAATAAACCTTCATGTAAAAAACCTAGATGATCAAGCCAGGGATATCATTCCCCTCTTTTTGGTTATGAAAGTTAGTGGTGTTGTTTGAGATTTAAAAAATGGGTGTGACTAGATGAAAGTAAATGATATGAAATTCCTCAATAAGTTAAAGTGGAAAATGAATCCCACAGGGCGATTCAGAGGCATTGCATTCATATAGTCCAACACTGATTTATAATACTGTGAAAGACAAGCTGAAATTTAGCCACTGTCATAGGAAGGAACTGCAAATACAGATCACTGGTCACTTGTGCCTGATCCTTCTGTGCTTTGCATTAATTTACCGCTTTAGCTCTTGTTTGTGTGAAATCCAGCAGATGTAATCACAAGGAAATGGAAACGGCTGCTTCATCTGACACCAAGAGGGGAAGAGTGCAGGTGGATGTGTGTGGCCAAAAGTCAGCACGGGTCTGATCCAAACATTACATCCTGCAGCACAAGGCTTTCCCAGGGCTTCAAAGTTAATGGAACATGAATACTGAAACCTTTTCTCCCCACTCAGAGAGGCAAACACTCCAAAGACTGGTGTTCTAGGTTCCGAAAGCTGTCCTGTGTGATCACCGGTAATATCTTATCCACCCGTGTTGACGTTGAATCAAGATTAATCATGGTTGAGTACAGGAAGGGTTGATTTTGCACTTCTTGTGTTAATGTGTACCCCATTAAATAGGCCATTTCCTGTGATAGCCTGCCTGCCTTTTGATCTGTGTGTGTGTCTGAGAAAGAGAGAGAGAGACTGTAGAGGTGAATAAATGTAAAGGAGGGGCTTTCCAAACATGTTTTGAACTTACAGAAGGGAAACAAATGAGTTATTTCTGAGGAATTCAGGTTACACATTTGACACATGACAACAAATGTTTCTAGGCCAAAACAACACCTGATTCAAACTGAGAGACTTTTTCCAAAGGGTCAAACAGCACAACCTCAGCAGCCCACGTTCTGCATCCTCTTGAAGCATACAAGACCCTGATTAGCTCAGCTGCAGTAAGGGGGATTTCCTGTGGTTCCTCCCCTGAATTAGGTCACAGTATTACCCATATCACCGAAGAATTCTGGGGAAAAATAATAAAAACTACAGACAGTTTTCAACCACTGTATACACCCAGCAGATCTGGAGGCTATTATCCTTTGGTGTCAAAGACAAAATATATTGATTCCCTGTAAAACTCTATTTGATTTTTTTTTGACCATCATCCAAACGTGGTGAACGCAAAAGGTCAAATTGTGAGCCATGAGTAACACGCTTGTTGTCGTAATTTTTTCCAAAATCATTTGAATTGAAAGCAATGGGTAATGAACTACAGCCGTGCCTTCCACAAACAAAATGTGACCAAAAAGATTACCCTGCTTTGAAAGCCTGTCTGCGAAGGATACAGTTTTATTGCTGAAGACTGTGACATTTTTCCACTCAGACTTTACACGCTGGGCGTCCCACTTCCTCACAGCTATCGCAGCTTATTGGAAGAGAAGGATATTTCAGGCCAGTGGAGGACCTTAATGTGAACTAGGGAAGCATGCCATTCGCAGAGCCGTAACATGCAGAAATCTCCGCACTCGACCACAACTGAGTCACTATACTTCCTGGGGAAAATCAGCTCCACGAAAGAGAAGCCATGGAGGCACGCCTTGGCTGTTGGCGAACAGTGCTGACAGTCTGCTGAGCTCAACGCACTCTCGCACACAAACACCAGCACAAGCAAACAAATAAACCTAGAGCAGAGCAAACACATTTGTGAGCACTCGACTATGTTATGCCTTAGATATCCTAATACTGATCTAATGACCCGTCTAAACCGTCATACTATATCTGCTCAAGCCTGGTACCTCCATGATAATGTAAGTCGTGTATGCAACATTAGGCATGGGCAGAGGGTGTTGTGTTACATAGTATCAAAGCATTTTTGCAAGGAACCAAAGAACAAAGCATGGATTTGTTCCTGCCAATTACTCATCAATTCCATTCCATATGCTGCCCAAATGGTCTGTAGAGTGCTTACAGTATAATAAACTGAAGTTGGCCAAATGACATTTTATTCTCACGCCTTTAGAAGTCCCATGAAGCCTCACAAATATACATTACCAGTGATATGGACACACTGTTTTTTTTCCCTATGTTTTCTTTTTCTAGCAGCATTCTTTTGCTTAAAGACTTATTCTAAACTGAAATGGTGAACATGATATATATCTGAAATATTTTAGATGCTCATTAAAAAGTGGCTTTCAGCAACAATTCAGCATGTGTGTCTTCTTCTGGAAGCATCTCAGGTTGCTCCTCAGGAAGCAGCTTGAGAGAGTTCAGAAAGTGTGAAGAGCTGAATAAGGGCTAATAGAAGATATTGTCACATATTGTTGCATATCAGAACCATGTAACGCCCTTTTTTCTTGATGTAATTACTTTTCTACATCATTTGAGGACAGTAGCTGCACTTTACGCCGTGTAATTATTTCTTGAAATATAGTTCAAAATGACATGGGAGAGAATCTTCTTACTTCTGTTAAAAGTTAAAAACATCTCCCGTCTTCTGTAAAGTGCCGACTTCAGATTTTTTTTTGTTAGGACACAAAAAATACCTTTTATTTAAGTAACGTCTTTGAGGAAAATCTACTATGTCTTAACATACACACACATACACACACACACACATGCACACATACTGCTACACCCCATAAAGTACTTAAATATGGAAAAAGCTGGAGTGAGGCTTCAGCAGTGATGATATGACAGATCTTATCCCACATGCTTATGCTGTCATTGTGGTGTGAAGCCAAAACACAGTACGCTGGTTGGAAATCTGTCACCAGCCTGGCCTTCTTGCCATTAGAGTGTTTGAGGAAAGACAGAGAGGTGATGAGTTCCCTGGACTCTAGTGCAACTGTGTTCTTCTGTCCTTATAGGACCTCCCCCTTCATGAAGAGAAGCAAGGCTCTGACGCCACTCAGAGTCCTTCGCAGCCTGTGTGATTTAACACTCTAATTACCACTAATCTTATTTTGCTGGGAGGGTTTTTTCTAGCTTGACCATTTCCCCACCAAGAGCTGGCCTCAGTCCAGCCTGAAGTTGTTGTACATGGAACCTGCACAGCTGCAAGACAAGAAAAATATTTGCTTTCTCTGGTCTGGCACTGGCACAAAACCCAAGGCCATAGCAAAAGCAATAAAGCTGCCCGCCTTGAAAACTCTCTGCTAATACCCACGGTTTGGTGTTCTAACAGCCCTCTTTGGAAAACAGTGCTCTTCTGAGTCTTGCTGTGGATTCTCACGGGTAGCAGTAGCTGTCAGCCTCGATGAACTTCCTCTGCCCTGGCTCTCCTTGTCACTTGAACCTAACCAACCTCCCTTCCTAGCATGTTCAACACAAGATGACACCCTAACCTCCCTCCAATGGAACAGAGAGAGGCACCCTTATGCTGGAAACCACTTTGCATGGCTGTGTGGCTGCCGTGTGAGGGACGGTGCATGCTGCTAGCTGCCTAATTAAAGGCCATGGCAGAGCTGGAGACCAAGCGTCAACAGTTTCCCATTCGTCTGCAGAGTTTGCGCTGTCAGTGGCTGTCTCATGTTCAGAGTGGCTTACTGGATGATAGGTTTGCACGATGACTTGCTTTGTTTGGGCTAACAATTTATGGCACATTTTCAAAACGGTCATCTGTCAGCCAAACAAATAAGTGATGTTGGATAATTTGCAAAGATTGTTGCCAAAATAGAAGAACCTTCCTTTTTTTGTATATTTTTTTTCTCTATTCTAACATTACACAGTCAGCAAGAATGATAAAAAAAGGCAAGCCAGTTGCTCCAGGACACAACCAGTCACAACAAAACCTGTCAAGGGGCAGGATATATGGAGTAGCAAGTTCATAGTCAGTTTTTGAAGATGGTGTGTTGGATCTAGGAAAAATGGGCAAGCGGAAAGATCTGAGCACCTGGGTGACAATGGAGCAATGGAAGAAGGTGGCCTGGCTTGTGAATCATTTGGATGACCAGGTTCATACGCACTGCTTACCTGGGGAAGGAATGGCACTATTACGCACTCATTAATTCATTCTGTTGGATGTTACTTTCACACATGACATCTACCTAAATGTTTTTGCAAACCAAGAACCCATTTCATATGTTTTGTAATACCAAAAAAATTCAGGAAAGGGTTGGGAAGCACGGAAAAAAGGTGTTGACTTGGCCTCCAAATTTCCCCAAACAAGTCCTATCCATGGTGGCCGCACCTCACAACATACAGATAATCAAAGCATACCTTCAGAGCTCATGTGGAATCCATGCTATGACAGGTCAGGACCGTTTTGGCAGCATGAGGAGAACCTGCACAATATTAGGCAGATGGTTTTAATGTTATGGCTGATCGGCGTATGTAGGAAATTGTTAGAGGAAAAAATAAGAATAATACAAACAACGGCAATGAACCCAAAAGCAGAGGTCAGTTCGGTTTTACGAAAACATTCCACCAAATAAACTCAGTGACTTAATTTAGAAGTCGCTCAGGACAAAAGCCCTGACCATGCTGTGGTCTTCTGTCTCAGTAATATCCTCAATGATGCATCTGAACTCCCAGCAGTATCCCAGTTTATTCACAGCATAATCAGTTCAGGAGCCTGGGGGAGGCCTTTGACCAGCAGACAGTCATGCCACTTTCACAACACTGATTCCACTGTAGCAAGTTCTTGCGTAAAGTCCAATTTAAAGCAATTGTGGTATTCTCCCAAAGTAGGTCTCTGAAGACTAAAATGCTCCAGTTCTACTGTACAAAGAAAGTGATGGTTTTGATTTGAACAAATACCTTCCATTAATTTGAAATAAATCAAATTTAGGATTATGCAACACATTTTAGCAGTAAAGCAATGTTTAGAAAAGGATCATATTGGGGGTGGGGGTGGTGAGGGGTGGGTAGGGTCTGGTGTCAGTACAAAATCTTGTGTAACTGTTCAATCTAGTCTTCCCTATATACATATGTCTGTGTTCCTCCATCTTCAGATTGGCTGTTAACGTTTTGAGCAAGTGTTGAACTTACAGCACTCACTGTAATAAGCACATTTAAACATGTCAGACTGTTCCAAGCAGGCATGCCAGGCAGCCCGCAAACCAAGTACCCAACAAGGATCAAGCTGTCAAGTCAAGCACTTTATTTTCCACTGACTCTTTGCACAGATTGTGCTATCTGAAACAACACTGCCTGAACATTGCCCTATACCAACAAGTACGGCATTAATTTGGTGACTAAGTGTTGTGTAAACAGATCCTGTCTCCTGCCTTGTGTACGCTGAGATTAATTCTAACCTAGGTGACTCTATTTCTGTATTTACTATACAGTATGTTCTAGGATGAGACAAAGTAACAATAGCTAAGCAAAACTTGGCAGGAGAACGAGACTTAACATAGCAAGTGAACATGTGGAAAAAGAAACATACTTAAACTACGCCAACTGTGTGGCTTGTGTAACTTGTGTTCCTTGAGTTATGGCACATGACAGACAGACATCCAATTCATGTAGCTCTTCGCAGCAGGGCTGGCCACTCCCTAAAAAGCAAGCAGTTGTTGACTAATGCAAGGGAATGTTGTCATGTCTGTGCTTATAGTCTGCCTCCTGATTCCTGAAGCAATTACATAAATCATTAGATTTATATTTCTTCTTAGAAGCAAATCTTAGTGCTCCCACTACCTTTTCTCGGCAGCCACATGACCGCTGATGAAATGGCTCTCCATTACATGGAGATGATGTTTTGGTCACTCTCACATATTGTTCAGTGTAAATATCTAGCAAGGATGCTAAACCAGGAGGAGTCTGATAACCGTAGGTCTTAGAAACGCAGTTGTGCATTGTGCCTACATAAAAAACGGCCACAGGTTTAAAGCCAAGCCTTTAAATCTGTCCAATAAATAGAGACGCCCCCTCGCTGTCTGCGACATGGTGCCATGTGAAATTAACATTGTCTAGAAATGAGAAGATGGTGAAGATCAATTAGAGAGTTTAGTCAACCTTGCCCCAAGCTTCAGAAGAACTGCCAGCTCACCTAGCACGGTCATTCAGCATGTGGAGCGCAGTGTGGTGGAGTAGGCACCAAATCCTGACCAGTGTTTAGCCTGACGCTCTCTACTCTGTGATTTGTTGAGTCACAAGGGAGAGGGACAGGACCACCGGTGTGAATGAAATTACTGTATTCTTCTCACGCTATCAGAGCACATTCAGCATTATATTCCTGTTTGTTTCAGAGCGGTGAGAATTCTGACTTCCAGGAACTAATGCATCTTGGGTTTTTGAGAGTGTGCCCGTGTAACACATTGCCCATCATGAGAATACAAGGGCCAGTTCCACTTGTCTTTTGACAAGTGTTCCTTGAATGTGGCCATGCAGGAGACTTGTGTATTACATGACATCACAACAGATGGATGTGCTAGTAAAGTGTGTGACAAATATAGAATGGCATATTTGAGGTGACACAGATAAGTGGCCTCTGTGGTTTTGTCTAGCCTCTGTATCTCAAGCTCTCTATATATTTACAGTCTAAACATCTTTATGCACCGTAAGCAGTGCCTCCGGAAAGCCCCTGGTTATGTTGCAGTCTCTCTAGAAACAGCCAATTTTTTCTTTTTTTTTTGATTATCTGATTAAAACCTTGAATGGTGCAAAAAAGTGTTTGTCTTAAAAATGCTGTGAAGAAAGCAGTATGAACAAATGTATATTTACTTTGAGAACATCACTTATATTTTTGATTGATTATATTTGTTAAATAAAAGGTACACATATTGCCATATAACATACAGAATAGGATCGTAAAAATCAAACTGTGCCTTTGAGGGCAGTTATGCAATGTTGTAATGTAGTGGAATAACCCCATGTGAAATGAGTGAATTAAGTTTAAATTCATCAATCTATATTTATTGCAGACCTGTCTGTAGCCCAGCACCACATTAGTAGAAAATCCATCCAGAGACATGTGGCAAACTTGAACTTTTTATTAATGAAACACTTTTTTTTACTTCACAGCATTCTTCTGCTGAGATGAAGTGTTGTCTGGCATTTGAGCAACTGCCTGATGTTGGTACATTTTTGAACTGGAGCTACCAGTCTCTCACTTTGAACTACATGCAGAAGTGCATCTTGAAAACCTGACAAGTTGCTGAATAAATGTTTCCTCTGGTGCTGCCCTGGTTGTGTGTGTGTGTGTGTGTGTGTGTGTGTGTGTGTGTGTGTGTGTGTGGATGAGGTGTGAGGTGTGAGGTGTGAGGTTTATGGGTGGGGGGGGGTATAAAAGGTGGAACACAGAATGTTCCCATGACCTTAAAATTACAAGCATCTCCATGCTGTTTGTTCTTAGATTTCAAGAACCTGTGTTGTGGTCTGCTCCGTGTGTGATGTAAAATAACTCAGGAAACTTGGCTGTCTTTGAAGTGCTTTGGATATTCTTGCATGATTGCCAAGTTCTGCTCACGGTGAGAAAAGGCCAATGATGTGTTTATGGATGGAGTGTATTAATGTGGCCTGCAGGTGCAGGGCAGTAACTTTTCTGATTAATGTGGTCTCTGAATCATACTCTTTTCCCAGTACTGTTTGCTAAGCTGCCCTCCATACCTACATGGATGATGTGATTGCTCATTGCAATGTATTCTTTGCAGAAAAAAATGACATGTAAAAGTAACAGTGATAGTGATGATGACAAACGGCATAAACAATTTTAAGTGTGCGAATTGTTTTTAAATGTCAACCTCTCTGCTACAAATCAACATTATTTTATTTCTAGCATTATCTAGGCAGATTTAATTAAGGCAATTATAATATATAACATACTGTCTCACATTTTGGATTTTTCAACCATTAAATCTCCTAATCAGTGTGAGACACAGTCGGATATAGCACCATGTATGAATGAGATGAGTCTTATTTATCCACCCACCCCCCCATCCCCATACTGGCTGTGGATGATGGGCTGAACCTTCAATGTGCGTAGACTTCAGTCATGCCCCCTGCTGCCAACACAAATAATTCAACACAGTTCCATGTTGTTGAAAATAGAAAAGCTTTCCACCATAACTGTAACACTAACCCCCACGAAATATGCATTAAAATAAATATGATTAATGATCAGAAGTATTTGATGAAATATGAGTGAAAAAAGGCTTTGTCAAACACAACACAACACAAGTCAGTCAAGGCAATCATTCTCTAAATCATTTGTGTAATCTCAACAAAGTGGTTTGGAAAAAAATGATATACTGCACCATTTTCTTCCAGCCACACTGTTATGTTGAGTACTCAGTCATACACAAGTATTTCGTTTATAATATAGGAAGATACAAAAATATACTGTCCTGAACAGTGCTGCATTTGACCAGGAAATTCCATCTTTGCAAGGCTTCCAGGCTTGTAATTTAGGACCATTCAAAACAAGGAATGGTTTTTCCATTAAAGTTTCCACAAGACTGATATTAGTTTGTCAAACCATCCAATACAAAGAGAAAAGATCTGAGTGAATGTCCCACAAAGTCCCAGTGAGGGGAAACTGATTAGCTTTAGGATGAACTTCACCCAGCAGGAATGAAAGAGCCTGACCAGTATATCTAGACTTAAAGACACCAGTAAATGCTAGAGATTTTCCACAAAGCACATTCTGTTACTTTCATGATGAATATTAAAACTTAATATGCGTATAAACCGTAAATGTGTTTTATTTTCCATACATTTGGACTGACATAAGTATTAGTATTAAAGCTAAGTACCACAATGCTGTGCTCAGGCTCTAGTGCTCTAGGCTGTGGAGACATTTTTGAAAAAGTGTTTGCATGTTTGGATGTTGCATGAGTGTGGCTCCTGTCATGGAGTTCATTACCCAGTCGCTATAATGACAAACAGATGTGTCTGCTGCTGTAGCATCCACCATAATGATACCAAACTGATACTGTTCCAGCTAACCACAGAGCCATATGCAGATATTGAACTTCCTCTATGGGAACTGGATTTAGTTTTACAATGCCGGCAGACAAATCTGAGCGCTGCGGTGCCGTGTGTGATTTGTATTCATATAAAGGGTTTTTGAAGAACATTATTCAGAGACAAGATTCAACCTTCAATAGAAACTCTATGTTGGAAAAGAACTGTTAAAATTCTTCTCTGAACAACATTCACTGCTGTATGAACAAGTGAAATTTTGAAATAATCATATGTCAAAACCATCCAATGAAAAGTTCTTTAGGGAACCGGTTATTCTGCACTCTCTGAAAAAGGCACAATTTTGTCCTGTAAGGTATAACCGTGGTTAACATACCTTCAACGCAGTCCCATAACTTTACTTCTTTGAATGGAATGAACAGTGGAATGGAATCTGATGCACTGTTTTCCTGAACTAAAGGTACAGAAGGCGAGATCTAATGGTCAGTGAGCAAAATAGCCCCGGGCAATCATGGGCCCGCCCTACTTTTTGCTCCAGTGTTCTTGCACAGGCCCAGAAGACAATGTACAAGTTTTCTTGGAAGCCAGCCAAAACAATTATGTAGGATATACAAGCTTTGCAAACCCAGCACCAATGCTAACAGGGTTAACAATAAAGGAGTGACAGAAGAGAAGCCCCTCCCACACATGGGAATGTGCAGAGGCACCATGAAGTTAGCACTGGGAGTTTCAGCTGTTTTCATTGTCATTCTTCTGAGACAGCTTTATATAAGTAAATCAAAAGTTATCAAGTCAAGTGGATTGGAAAGGGGGCGTGGCTTCAAGCCGTATTTAAAGCAGATTGGCTTTCACTAAAAGTGAACATTTTTAACTCCAAAGAAAGCTCGTTTCGTGTCGCCTGTAACTATTCGTCTCTCGCCACTGAATTTTCTTGCTTTTGAGTCACTGATAAAATTATTCATAATTTTTGTTGAATGTTTTGCAAGTTGATTCATGAAAACTGAAATTTTACAATACATTTAAATCACAATTGTAAGTTACAGTTTTTAAAAAGAATTTTCAGAGGTTTTTTTTATTGTTCCACCCAGGTTTTTATGGAGGTTAAGGGTCCTCTTCCCAGCCAGTGATTAAACCTCATCCTAGTTCTGACTGTGTTGTTGGTTTGCCAACAATAAGACAGCCATTGGCCAAATGGTCAAATGTTAAAGTAATGAATGCAAAAGCTAATGCTTAAAGTGTATCTATATTATAAACACATCTACATTACAACATTTTGGCCCACATTAAAAAGCTAACCTGAATCATACTGCACTGGGAAAGGCTTGACTCTCATATTCCTTCCCTGTAGGCAAAGAAATACTCCATTGTTTATGACATACTGGAATAATCTGCTGCTTAGAGACATATGTGGTTTAGTGATGGCTGTTTTGAAATGGATGGCAGCTTTACATTATTTTCTCTGAACTAGTCCCTGGGCATTAGCAGCAAGAGAAGACCAGGCTGCACCAGTGAGGCACCACATCAATACTGATTCCTCTGTGATCACTCCAAATGATTATGTGGCATCATCAGGTTTCTCTTCACTTCTGTATTCTGTTGGTTTTGTGGGTTGAGAACGGAAATGTGCGCTGCTCTAAAAAGATCAGACTTTTTAATGCAAGCTTTCATTTTCTCAGTGCATCTCATTTTCATCTGAAATGCAAGCGTTCACATTGTCAGTGCATGGTCACCTCAGAACCATGCAATGCAAGCAAGCCACAACTGATAAACGCAAATATATGTGCAAGCTAATTTTTATTTTGCAATTGTGGAATTAACTGCATTTGCAATAGCAATCAGAACTGATAATTAAATAAGATGGACCTGATTGAAAAAGCATGTTCTTGCAACCTCCCGCTCCCTGGCAGTGTGTCATATTTAAACCTTTTTTGTCAGAACAAGCTCCCAAGTAAACATCTGACATTTCAATGCTGTTTGACACAGTTGTATGCATTCGGATAAACAAAGAACAGAGATGCTATCAAACCTGAGCCATAGCTAGCTCTGCAATGATTTACTGCAACTTGTCTTGTCCCCATTTGATACAAGTATAGATAAGAACCCAGTCACCCGGTGAGCACATCTCTCTGCAGATTGACCACATGCATGGAACATAACTGTTGAGATATAATCAGCTTTGGGGTCTTGTAATTATCTGGGGTATGTAAAGGTTCTGGGAATCTTTAACCAGGGCTAAGTTAGAGCTTGTGGTCAGCTGCTATGTCAATACGTAAGCAAGTAAGAAAGCAAATCTTAGTCATTGCTATGCCTCTGAGCCCCTTCCTATCCACACATGGTGATGATGGTACTGTGGAGAAAAAATCACCACCATATGAACAGCATTTCACTTGATCTTCGGCCTGGGCGTGTTGTTGCTAGCGGTTCGGGAATTTTAAAGACTTAGGTTTGCATATGATGTGTCACAGTGCAATACTGCCTTGACTACTTGATTTTCCACGTCTCTCTGAGTAGAATAGACTTATTGGGTAATAATCTGTTCACTGCATGCTACACAGGACTTCTAAGCGGTTCTTGTCTTGGATGCAAGCTTGATTGGAGGATTTGAGGGAAGATGCAAGAGGATGCCAGTCTCCCAAGAAACAAAACACAGCCCAAGTAAAACTGCCAGCTTCTTTCTCATGCCCTTTGGATTAATGTTGTAATGTGATATCATTTAAAATGTTTATTTTCAATGTCCCAGTTTCATCCATATTTGAGACTGACACACTAGTTTATAGCGAGAGCTTTTCATATCCAAACCAACCTAACCAGTGAAAGATCACTTGAGTTATTAAAACAATAAACAGTCATGTGAAATTCTTTTTATATTTAATAATCCTAATGTGGCATTGAATACGCTATTTAATAGTAGCCTGGCTAGAGACTTATTACACATGCTTTTGATTAAAACCTAATGAGTGAATAAAATGTGTGATACTTCTGTGCACTCCCAATCCCACCACATCCCCGCTTTGAGCACTGCTTCGGTGTGTGGTTCAGAAAAACTTTGACTGATATAGAATCATATTATGCGGTAGTTCTTCAAATCAGTCCTCAGGGATCCTCAGGCCTCCAGTCCAAATTTATTTTAGCCCTATCCTTATGTGTTGCAAGTTGGGATGAACCAAACATGTGGATTGGCTGGTGGTCCTGGTTTGAGAAACGCTGCTTTTAATAGTTCATTTACAAAAACGGTTCTTTAACACACAGCTTTCCAGCTTTGGTCCTGGGGCTCTTGGCGCTGCACATTTCAGAGTTTCTTGCTTGCTTTACTACTCTCATATAAATAATTACTTATTAATGATCAATTATGGAGCATGGAAGACGCTAATATGTGTTGCGTAGGGGGCTGTTGGACCAATGCTAGAAAAAGCTGAAAGGTCCTTTAAGAAAACTTTGTGACCTTGTTTTAACGAAAGCCACTATGGATAAGACTGCAGACCCCTATTGTATGTTTTTTTTCTGGAACAAGAGTTGAATTTGTTAACACATGTGAATAAAATAATTTTAAATGTGTGTGATATTAGCAATAATTAAATATAATCATTCCATCTACTATATAGTAACATGACTTCTGTAACTCTGATTTAATAAACGAGTATAGGAACAAATATGATTAACATTTGTATTAAATACAATAGACAAGCCTTTAAAGAGAAATCAAAGAATCCAACGTTGTTTGTACCCTTGCTTTCTTCCTGCCTAAGAGAGATCTTTATTTATAGAGATAAAATATGCTTTCTTATGAAAACACAGAATGAGCTATTTGCGTGGAGTGTCCTGAAAAGTCTCCGAATGACCTGGAAAAATATGTTGGTACACAAATGTTCGGTTGAGAATGATAGTTTAAAATGGCAGCAATTTCAAAAGCTTAACAGTAAGCTATGTTTCAGAAGCATCATTAAATGTGTATCATCCCATAAAGCTACGGTAACCTCATTACATCATGCACATCCCGCCAACCTATTCATAAGCCAGGCTTACGTTGGACTCACCCTACCTTGAAGGGGAAGATATCTTTGCAATAGTATCACATCATCATGGATGACTCAGTGAGATTCCCCCAGCACAACCTCCGCAACCACAGCATATCCTGTTTCTTACTAAAATTGTTTTAGTAAGCTTCCAATGAAATGACATATAGGCCAGTCTTTGGATATGGATATGTTCTATTTGTGCAAAAGAGGACACACATATTCAAAAATCATATGACTGACAGTATTTAACACCTGCCTAGTAATGCGTAAATATCCCTGAAAGTCTGCTGTGGTATCTGGCACCAGAGAGCATCAGATCTGTTTGTTACAAGGTGGGCTGGATTGTGATCTGTGGAATCTGGAAGAATTATCCTGCTAAAGAAGTTCACTGCCTTTAAAGAAGACCATTGCCACAAAGGCTTGCAACAATGTTTAGGTGGGTGGTACATGTCATATTTACACTCACATTGATACCAGGACCCACATTTCCCAGCAGAACACTGCCCAGAGCATCACACTGCCAGCAGCCTTGGGTACCCATGACCCTGTGGCTGGTTCACCAGTCGTTCTTCCTCTTTAGCAGAAATTTCCAGAGAAAGAGGGTTTGGAGAAAGTCGTGTTTGATCCCAAGAATACCATACCCACAGTGAAGTAAGGTGGTGGGAGGTGGGTCTGCTTCTTTGTACATGGTACTGGAAAGGTAATTAAAGAAAACATTAATGAGTCATGTACTGTGATATACTAGAATAGGACTCAATGTTATTGTCCAAGAAATGTCAGTGAAAAGTCAGTATTTTAACACCACCATGACCCCAAACATACAGCCAGTATAACTCAGTTTCCAAATCATGTGAAGGTGCTTGGACCTCCTGATTTGAACCACAATAGCATCTTAAAGCTTTAGTTGCCAAAAAAGCACAAGTTATTCATTTGTGGTTAAAGTTGTCAAATATTTAGCAGGAAGTGAGTTTTTAAGTTTATCTCTACAGACACCTAAGAATAAATTCCTATTTCAATTACAAACTAAATGCAAATTGCCTGTTAATAGAAATACTGATTTGTAAGCATTGTATCATGGATAAAATGCTCATTATCTATCACAAATATCACTAAAATACTGCTAAAACTTAAAGCAATACAGTAAACTGGAACAGAAACACCATCCAGTCCTATTTAAAATGTTATTATCTCAAAGCATTAAAATAAGTCATGCATTGTAAAGACATATGCCATACCCACATGAACATATTACACCAACACAATTTTGTATTTCATTTTACTTACTTTTGGAAAAATGTGTGTGGGTGTGAAAGGCTTGATTCTTGTGGAAATTATTCATTTGAATCAAATAAATGCATTAATGACATGACTTTTTTCATTCAATGTTATTGAATAAACAATATGCTGTGATTTTGTTCATGATGAAAAGACCACCAGTCAGTCCTTTATAGAGCCAGTACACTTGCTTTGCCAGATGCCAAAATAACAGTCAACCTAATTGTGAGCTGTTCAAGGAAAATGAGTGTAGGCTGACAAGTCGGGGCTAGTCAAGAAAAGCCTTGATGGATCACAGTGATTGGAACTGTGCTGTCCAAGGTCCTGAAGCCTGAGGGAGCACTAGCAGAGGTCCGCAGGGGGGCCATTTTCCCACCAGTGTCAATCCTGAATGGGCCTTTCAGTAATAGCTCTTTGTGAAGCTTCACATGCTTCCCTGTAAAAATAACTTGCTGAGCTTAGTCAGCAAAGGAGGAATGCACAAGCGTGCAAACTGCTAAGTAACCTTAATGTGCATCAGAAAGCTCCCAGCTGTTTCATGAATCTAAATCTAACCTTGAAGCCATTTCCTTCTCACCACAGAATCCCATAAAACAAGGCACCCTGAGTTTGCTTATCGTATAACGTATCAATGCTTCCAATATATGCTGACAAAAGCACCATTTAGTTACAAAACACGCCTTCCCTCCAAGCCCACCAACTACTTCGACCTCCCAACAGGCATTTTTTGTAACGGTTCCAGATCACAGTAAAATTCATGGCGATTTATTAGAGATTTAATATGAAAAGCTCTTGGGACCAGCAGGGAAACCTATTCTTTTTATTTAGAATACTAAATGGCCATCATTGGCTTTTCTCTTTCTCTTTATTTTATTGCTGACATGAAATGGGCTTCTTTACATGTAGTAAATGAATTCGTAAATGAAGAAAAAAATCCTTACTTCCAACATAGCATGTCCTTGATGTCTTTAGTGAAGAAAGTATGTGTGTACACATAACCATTACAGACATTTTAACACTACCAACCTGTGCCAAGTATTGTGAAATCAGATGTTTTCAGAAAAGTGCTTGCTGTGTTTGCCTTGTGAAATGCTTAAAAAAGACTGAAAAAAAAAACAATACCACAGGTAGGTGTCCGAACTATGAAATGACATGACTGGATTCATAAACATCAGCATTTCTGTTTTTACACAACACAGTGATGGTGACAGTAATGACGTGTGTTTGTGTGGTCAAGTGATTATTTTAAGACTCATCTGTTTTAAAATTATCATCCTTTTAAATATAGTCAGCATGGCATAGCTTAACCTTTATGGTAAAAAATGTGCAGCAATCAGCACTAGATAGTAAATGTAAGTGTTAACTAGCCCTATATGTGGCTAGCCCCAGTGGCTTTTGGTTTACTGTAGAAACCACAGTGCTTAGACTTCAGGCCTGCATTGAGCAATATACAAATGCCTTATGATGCCTTCTCCAATGAGCTTGTGAAAAGGAACAACCCTCAAGCCATATTTTTGTACAGTTTGTGAAACAATAGTGTGCTGTCAGGCTTCAGAATGAAGTTTCTGTGAAAAAGTACTTCTGAAAAAAAGAGACCCATTGGTGTGGTCAAGTATTTCACTCTTTAAATTAATAATAATAGCTTTCAGTGTAATTCTAGTTAGTCTCCGAAGACTTCAGGACTGTGCCTAATTTAAAAATGCACGCTGTAAGACACAGGCAAATAAATGTTGTTATATCCATTAAGAATAGACAATAAGATTAGGACCCACAACCCTTGAGTGCTGAGCTTGTATAGCATATTTAATCCATGCCAATTGGGAAATGAAAGTATGGTTAAGAGAGTGGCCAAATCTTATCCCACATTTCACTTTGAGAAAACTACTGGGCAGAAGTGTAGCACTGTAGAATAATTCACACAAACCAACACCCAATCTAACCCAATCCTGTAAAGTCTCCAGCAATGCTAGTTAACTTTTCATTACTTACCTTAGAGCAAAAACAGAAATGCAGCATTTAAGGCAAATTTAGAAAAGGATTTTTATTAGTTAAAATGATATAAATAAACATACAAGTAAACAAAACATTTGCTGATATGAAAAATTCTTGAAATTTAGGTTTGAAATTTAAAACTGTATGCGTAACAATAAAATCTGCTTTGAATGAGCGTTTGCACACAGAATCGTCAAATAAGTGATACATAAATACAAAGTTTCTTTACTGAGAAACCGCTCAAAATAAGCTTTAAGGAGCCCTGTGCTTCCCATTGACAAAAAGCGCTTCTACAACTGACCTACAGTGAATGCCTGTCATCCAAAACCTCTAGGAAGAATGGAGCCCAGGCAGACAAACACACTGTACATAATTTTACAATAAGACAGAGCATTTTACAATGGTCCATCTCTTTCATCATAAAAAATAAATAAATATGTTTAGTGCATTTTCTCATTTTCTCCAAAAGGAGTAAAATGAAAAAGAACTCTTAAATTAGAGTGTACCAAACTCAGTTTGGTTCAATGTATTTCTCTGTCAACCATTTCTGCTCTCACAATTGCAAAAAGACAGTCCAGCTATCTTGATTTCATGTCCCTATGTACGAATGTTTTGTTCAGAGTAATTTTGCGTAAACCCCGTTTAGATGCCACATTTGGTGCAATGCAGATACGCAACAGCTGTTTTTCATTTTATCATCCTTTTTTACACTGTGCTTAAACATCCATCTGTGTCACGTTCCCTCTGTGACTAGCTTTAAGTTTACTAACAGAGAAAATTATACATATATTTTTAAGTTTTAGAAAAATAGTTCTCAACCCCAGTCCTGTAGACCCCACAATACACTGTACAACAGCTTTTCCTCTACTTAACATCCCTGAGTCAGCTGAACGGTTGATTATTACCAGAGGAGCTGATCTGGGTTTGTTAAAAAGGGGGAAATACATCATTGCACCATGGTGGGTGCACCACAATCCTGAATGAGAAGCAGCGTTTTAGAAAGTGCGAGCATGTAGCGCTGTTGTTTGAAAGCCTCTGTTGGTGCAGTACCCTTACCTGACCTGCTACCTGCAACAATCTCTTGGGCTTCTTAAACTATCACTATAAACTCTTTGGTGACAGACGTCCATATGTGCCTTCCCATAGATTCTATTTGATTCAAAAGGGGCAGATTGGGGATTATTTTACTCATATACATAATAGACGTTACTCATAAATGTTGGCTAAATGTAAACATGTAGAATGTTAAAGTTTGCAATTACATTTATAATTGAGGGGTGGTGATATTTTAACTGGAGAGCAACTGAATGTAAAAAATAGCAATGCCTTCTTAAAAATGGCAGCTAATACTAGCAAGCCAAAACCTTGATGCGTACTAAACAGTTTACTTACAAGTGAAGTCAGATGTGCCCTTAAATGATGTACAATATACTCATTGTTGAACAAAAACAAAACTCAAAAGTCAGTGATCTAAAATAAGTGCTCAGTGGTTCTTGGTCATTTTGAAAATGTTCACAAGGTTGTAAAATGTGCATAAACAAGTTCAGTAGCAAAAATAAACAGACGTCAGTTTCTAATTTTAAATGCACCAAAATAAGTCCCCTCAGGTTCTGGATCCAGCAGCCATGAATTGGATACATTGACGAAAAGTCCATCCATTTGTTTCAACCGAGCGGTTCTTCCCTGTTGCACACAGTACATGTTGTAGCTTTGGTTACCCCACTGGCGTGTCCCTCCACTCTTTGAAAGGAGAACAGGTTTGAATTTGGCCTGGGTGTGTATCTCATGGTAAATATACTGGAACAGCTGGACATTGCTAACGTCCTGTTTGTTCGGGACATGGTCAGGGGCATAGCGAAAACAGGTCTTGGCATAAACGTAATACAATCCTTGTTCCTCTATTACGAGTCGCCCGTGGCGGTTTGTGATCTTCTTCAAGGTGCCTCGAGAGTCGTCCCAGTAGACTGTGGTCAGAGCATTAGGATCAGCTGCAAGTTCAATCACAGAATGTGTTAGCAGGTGCATCGTCTATGAAAGCAAAATTACAATCAACCTGAATAAGGGCTTTAGCTTACTGCTTGAGAAGTCAATTGGGGTCTTGACAGGAAGGTGAGCAACTGGGACTGGATCTTTTTTTTTGTCCCTTTTCTTGTCTCTAAGTGCATCAGCCATCATATGTTCAGAATAAGGTTCCTGAGAAAATGAAAACAAAACACTTGTAGAACATATAGAACAAAGAAAAGCTTTGTTTTAACAATATAAAAAAGAACAAGACAGTTTACAAAATAGGTCTCAAACTTGTTTGGGATCCAACAGCAAAGCTATAGGTTTGGTTTAGAACACCAAACTTTCCTAATATTACATACACACTGCAGCAGTTGATGTAACATATTGTGGGTAAATCTGCGACTCTAATAAAAATAAATAAAAGGTTTGTAGAATTGTAGAATTTTACAGATCTCTGATTTTGATATTGGAGATCATAAATATCAGCTCTCTTCTCGTTCCCTTCTGACAACTTCACCATATTTAGTCATGAATCAAGGTCACACCAGAGGTTTACATAAGAATTATAAGGTGAAACCACAGTCAAAAAATAACCACAATAATGTCATAACAGACCCATGATTAGTGCAAGACCTTGTTGCAGTGCTAATACAAATACAGGAGTGAAAGCTACATTCCCTTACAGCAGCTACTAATTACCTAAATACCAGATGGAGGGGGTTGGCTCACTTGCTCAGTCACATGAGTCTCAAAATTATTTTAACTATACAGTAGTGTGCCAAAATGTGAACAGTCCCCCCAAGTACACGCAATGTTAAATAATGAGAAAGTAAGTACATATGCTCTAAAGAAATACAATTAAATGCAGCATTCTCTAGTGAAATTCCTATTTATTTGAATTGCACTACACGCAGAAAAATATTTGTAATCGTTTGGCAAGCGAGAACAGGTGGTTTTGACATCTCATGCATAGTACCTGCTCTAAAAAACAAGAGGGTTTTCCAGTACTTGAAGGTGTAGAGGTTGTTAGGTTTGCTAATCACTCATGATTACAGTGGGTGTAGATGTTTGTTTTGTCCACCAGATGGTTCAGTGGAGGAAATGACCAAATATCGGTGGCTCTCATAATATCTTTCTTGTGATTCCAGCTGCTTAAATATCCTAAAGTGCACCATACCGAATGTTTTCTGAAATATGATCCTATTTTTTCACAAACTTTTCCAAATGTTATGACTACCATCACACAGCAAACATCGTTTGCAAACTTGATTAAAGATCCTGATTAGCTGACTTCAGTGCAAAGCTCTGGATGTTGTTCAGATGCTATGACCATAAGAGTTTTGGTTGACCACAAACAAAGTGCAGCCCAGTATATACAACCTCTCCAATTGGACTGCACTTGAGCAATAAAAAACAGAACAAGAGGCATGACAGATTTAAACACTGGCGCTTTTTTTTAAAGTTTAGATGTAGCTTTTCCACTGAATAAATTAAAAACAGTACATTCATCACTGTCAAACTATGCAAACTGTCATCCTAACAGAACAGAGCACGACCCAGAACTCCTTACCCAAACCCTTATGTTTGTAATGAGAAAACACAATTCTTTCCCAGGCGGTTCGTGTATCTCTTGCTTTGGAGGAAATCTAGGAAATATGCATAATTTCATTACAATGTAACTTATGTCAGGTTTACTCCTGCTCTTCATTCGCCGCAGTATACTGCCGTATACTGCTAGTATTGAAGAGCCCATTTCCAAGGCTACACAACAACATACCAAGCTTTCCAAAGCTTCTTTTATTATTTAAAGAGGAGTAATAGGAAAAGCACACCAACATGCAGCTGATAGATTTGGGGTATAAATCAACCTGAGTTACATAAACATGTCACTTGTTGTAAATGCAAGTGATTTGGCAGATGATACAGAGGTTAAATCCGCATCGTGGTTATCCTGACAAAAAGCAGGCCCATGTTCTTGGGCTTGACCTTTATACACGCAGCCCAACCACCATGGTTAAGGAAATGTTTTACAGCAGCTGTGGTATGCAGCACACTGTTTATCCTCTGCTTTAAACAAATTATGAGAAAACAGCGGCTCTAAGCACATACTCAAGAATGCAACTTGGCTATCGTTAACAAAAAAGAACATTAGTTCTACTCAGCTACACAGCATATTACAGCCATTTTCTTCTTTACAAGAAGGCACAAACACTAGCATTTCCTGGTTTGTACTGATGAAGGACAAACCAGGTTTCAGCTAGTTTTCACTAAGTAGGTTCCTAGAGCTTTATGACCAACACAGCACAGTACCAAAATAAGATCAGAACAGCTCTGGCATAACCACTAACTCTACCACTGCTGCTAAAGCCATCGCTAAGACCTCAGAAACAGTTAAAAGCAACAGAAAACCTTAAAAAAAAAACCCACTAACTCACCTTCACAGGCTCAGTTGAAGACAGGTTCATCTGAAAAACAAGAAGTAACATTCAGTCACACATCTGTATTCCAGCAGGAGAAACGTCTGCCTGTAAAAGACCATTAATGACTGAACTGGGCAGCTGCATACTTTGTCATCTTTATAAGCTTATGAAGAGCACAGTTTGTTCACTGGGGTGCACAGGGTGAACCCTTTGAAGACCTGCATGGCAGTGTGAAACATGTGTTCCTGAAGAGCCTGTATTTGAACATGTATTAATAGATGTACAGCTCAGGCTCGTTAAAGTGCGAGGCAAAAGAGGGCAATCAGATTTGCTTCATTCTGAATGATGCCATCAGCCTGACTTTGAGGAGGAAACACAAAAGTGTACTGCACAGTGTGCTCATCAAAGTACAGTGATTAAAGATCTGAGAGGCCAAAAGACTGTACATGTAAAAGAAAGCTATCAAAGACTCAGTGTTAACATTACTAGTATCACAGTATTATAATATTACAATACCACAAGAACAACTACTACTACTAATAATAATAATGACAACAACAATTATTATAATATCATTATTATTATTATTATTATTATTATTGTTGTTGTTGCTGCTGTTGTGGTTGTTATAGCTCTTATTCTTGTTATTATCAGCTATTACATGGTTACTTTTTTTTTTTTTTTACTTTTGCTGCTATTATTTTTGTTATTATATTCACTCCCTGGTACAAAGATAGTGGTCACAATTTTCTACACAAAAAGTTCAAAGCGACTAATGTTTTGTAGACTGGAGGATTTTCTCCCTGCACCCTTTCCCAAAGCCAATCCGCACTTTGTGCCAAGGACAACTGAAACTCGTTTCTCTCTCTCTCTCTCTCTCTCTCTCTCTCTCTCTCTTCTATATCTGCTGCTCGGGCTCTCCCCAGGACACGAAAAGCCTCAATAGCACTGCTATTTACGTCAAAGTCGGGAAAAACAAGATGCCTTTATTCTTCAGGACGCTGAAACTGGAAAAGCTGGGTTTGATTAACCTCAAAAGCGTGCGTTGACAGGCCTGCCGTTTTTCCCAGGCTGCTCCAGCCGAGATCATCAGCTCAGAGTCCTAAACCAGCAGAGATCAGGACCAGGTCCGCCAAAAGTTCTGCTCAAGCAGTATTTAGTCACAGGACGAAAAGTTCAGCTCTCAGAGTGACCTTTCCTGCAGTATGGGGGGCTTTGGAGAACATGCTTTACTGAAAAGAGTACTGAACCCCCCCCCCCCCCCCCGCCCCCCTGCTTTTTTCCTTCTCTCTTTAACATTTGGAGAAATGCTCACGCTACAGATCTCATCTTTCACCAGCATCCCTTCCAGCACCAATAAACCGCACTGGAGTGGGCAGAGCGCGCCTCTGACATTTTATACTCGGATCAATCTCTCACCCAGTGTCAGAGAGCCGGGACTTTCAGAGAGACATGCAGAGACGCACACAAAACGCAGTAAAACTTATCGAGGTGGAAAATCAGGCACGTGAGGCAATGCTGCACCACGTACGAGTGAGAATAGGGCTTTTTTAGGCTGGAGGAGATAATCTTCAAAGGACGCGTTTGAACAAGGCGCCTGAGATACGCTCCAACCGCCATTTCCAGCTCACACAGCAGAGCCGCGTGCCCTCTGATTTCCAGGACAGGTAGGCTCAGTTAAAAAACGAAACAACACAAGAGGCATAACAAGCAGCCATAAGTCCTAAAAACACTACAGCTTTCCTTCTCCTTCCTTTCCAACTTAAACCAAGCGAGAACGAAACCCAGAGCAGAATTCAGAAAGTGAACATTAAGTTTCTGGTGCGTGTTCCTGCAGCGGGGCGCCCGGCAAGCTGTGGCCGCAGGTCCAGCATGTACGGGCGGCTTTACCTCGTGCAGATAGCCGGTGAGGTGCAGCAGGATGGTGACGCTGGAGGCGACCTGCAGCAGCCCCATAACAGCCAGGGTGCCAACGAGGAGCGGTCTGTGGGTGCCGTGAGCCGCGTGAAGGCGCGCCTCGCCGTTCTCCATGGTCATATGATTCCGCAGGTAACCGCGATAGTCATTAGCTGCCATGAGCTCTTGCTGCTAATAGTCTTCTGAGTGGCAGGAAGTCCGTAACGAACGGGGATTCATATAACGGTGGGTGGGCAAAGCAGCTCCGCAGCCGGAGTGCACAGACAGCCAATCAGATAATAGGGGTTCAGCACTGCCACAGCCTAAGGCGCTCTCAGCAGCGGGGGAGAGGACAAAGTGTGGACTTATGAAAAAGAAGAACTTCATCCTGGACTGGGCAGGTTCATAAAACACCACGGGACTCTAAACTAAAATATGCAATAAAGTGGTTCATGGAATTCATAATAATAATATATAAATAAATAAGTTAACTGACACTTAAAGACCAGTTACAGTCAGATATGATATACATGACATGGTTATGCATAGAGTAGCCTATTAGTATTTAGTAGTAGTAGTAGTAGTAGTAGTAGTAGTGGTAGTAGTAGTTGTAGTAGTAGTAGTAGAAGTAGTAGTAGTTGTAGTAGTACACTTTACACTCAAGAGGCTACAAATGAAAATGTGCATCACGTGAAAAGTGAACATGTGTAAGTCAAATATGAAATCTATTACAGGGTGATCTATTAGAATAGCCTATTAGTATTTATAAGTATTAGCAGTAGTCGTACATTTTACACTTTAAACACTACAATGAAAATGTGGAAATCTTACCATATTCACATTGTCACATAGCTGTTTTAGAAACTGTACATATGGTCTTTACTTTTTCTGTTAGGGATGAGCATTTAAATGCACTATACAGTTTAATAGTGTTACTGTTTAAGCCTATTGACAACTGTTATCACCAACCAAGTGACATATAACAGTGTTTGATGATGAGGTGCTTAACCATATTTAATACTGAATAAAAACTATATGAGCGACCTAATTGTAATAGAGCACATACGAATTTTGCTGGATTGTGTTAGTGGCCATGCAGTGAGAGCGGAAGTAGATAGGAGGGGTCATACTTCAGCCACCACTAAGTGGTTGAGTGATATGTGAATGATGCAGCCACTGGGTCGACTGACAATACTGGGATGATTCACAAAGGCAGATGGAAGTGTGCAGGATGTGACTACTTTTCTACGTAAATAGCTTTACATTAGCACATAGTCAAAGTGGTGCAATCTTGGTCACATTCTGTGGCCATTTGTCCATAGATGAGGCATGAGAAGTGGACAAAATAATTCGTCTTAGCATATTGATAGCAAAACGTACGTCTTAGGTATCTAAACAGAATGAAAGTCTTTGCCCTCATATCAGTTTAGAATTTTTCTTGGAATGCTCTCAGACAAGTTCTGCATTCTGTGTTGTGAAATGTTGCGTCAAAAAGCAATACTTCTTGTTCTTTGAAAGAATCTACAAGTTCTGCTTTAAGAATTCCTGTTAAGGTCCAGTGGTGTTTAGTTCTTGTGACTATGGAGACCATATAAAACATGGAAGGTTTATAAAACTAGACATACTGTGTCATCTTAGAAACTGGAAAGATCATGAGGGAACAATGGTGGGATGCACCTGGTACTGTAAAATGGACTTATATTCCTTGGTTGCTATGTGACCATGCTGAGGAATTACCTGAAATAATGACACCCAGATGGCACTGTGGATCCACGATCATGTTTAATAGTTGAAAACAGACATAATGGGATGAAGGTATGCCTTGCTATTCAAAGAACAAAGCATGAAAGATATTTCATGAGAGCATATTCCTGTTTTACATTGATCGTTGTAACTTCTTATATGTCTTTGTAAGCCTTGAAGGAAAGGGGTTTCTGAAAACAGCCCTTCCATAAATTCCAGCGCTGTGATGCTCTAGACATAATCCCATAGTCTGTATGGAGATGCCACTGCAGTGTTTGGCATATGTTATAGTTGCCTAACATTGCCTTAAAAACCCATACCAAAGTTCTGATTGTCACACCTCTCATTTAATCAAAACATAATGCTAATTGTATACTTACTATGCAGGAATATAACATTTCATTTTCATCCCTGTAAATTCATGAGATTGCTTCTAACATCATTCATCCAGCGAAGTGAAAGTTCTGCTACTGTGCTTGTCTTGTGTAATCATGTTTTATTTTCTACAGGAAACACATCTATCATCTAAATAGGAATAAATTTGAGCACACTGGAGCTAGATGATGAAGGATGGAGAGCAGTTAATCTCTAAACACCATTCAGGAAGATGCTGACCATTTGGCTGAGGCACTGCTGTTGAGCTGCTGATGTGTACCAGCACTAGTGGTCCTGTCATGACTCTCAAGTACAGTTCTAAGAATGCTTAAAAAATCGTGAAAAATAACTGCTTGACACAGATTATTTTAAGCAGCTGCGGTGACAATAGAGAAAATGGAGTTTTACGAAATCTAAGAAAATCACTGGGTGTCAAAAGAGTTCAATGGTAAAAAACCTTGGCTTTTGTGTCTTTAACTCTAATCCTGCAACCTCATTGCCCTGAAATCATTTAGTGCATACCCATTATATTGTTGTTGGGTTTTTTTTAACCACAAATCGCTCTCTGGTTACTCACTGGGTCGCATTACATTTGTAATTGCATTTGCTCCCAACATTTTGGCAAAGCTGGTGTGTGTTGATGATCAGTCCACCAACAGAATTCTTTTACAGAACTGAGCACAAGACTTGACAAGGACATTGCTTGAGATCACCACACTCTGTGACCTTTTGAACTCAGCTGGCCAGCCTGGCGCTGTCATCCTCCACTGCTCCACATTCACTCTAGAGTCATTAATACCCCGTGAGAACCCATTCTTTTTTTTTCGCAGTGGGTTTCTTTTGCCTTCAGCTATTTTCCGCAGAGTGCAGGCACTGGGGCTGCGGCAGGAAGGTTTGGGTAGTCATATTTATACCCCTTTGTTTTGCCATGTGAGCTGTTCTTGCCCAAGCCAGGAGGTAGCTGAACAGGCCGAACCCAGTGCTCCATCAGAATATGACAGGCAGCAAAAAACCAAAGAGTGTTGAGAGCAAAACGGCCGAAACCACTGGCAGGCACTTTTCTGTGTGCTGAGCAGGGCCTCTGGAGGTTATTATTTGCTCTCCTGTAAGCGGGGTACTGTACGCACAGGATGAGAGAGCGCGAGTTTCGTAGACTGTGGAGTCACCATGAGGGCGTTTTTTTTTCCCTGCCTCTAGACTCCATGTGGCTGTCCTACAGTATTTCAAGCTGACCACCTCCTTTGCATTAGTTTCAGGACATTTCAGCACTTTGAGATGGACGGGAAGTCGGCTATGAATTATTAACACGCCTGACTCAAACTGAATTTTATGCAGAAAGCAACTGTTGTAACACTGCCCAAGGGGATTACTTGAATGTTTTTAATGTTGACAATAAGGTTCTAGTGTTCTAGATTTCACCGTACCATGCTCAGTGATGGCTTAATAACGCTGGTGATTATCTGCAGTTATGAACCAGTGATGCATGTCAAATAGAGCAGTGTTGTAGTTCAGAAAGCAAGACAGAAACATGAAAGAGCGCACTGTTGTCTTTCCTCTTTCTCCCACATCCTGTGTGGTACATTCATCCCAAGGCAGAAAAAGACCAACCCCCTACCCCTCCTCCTTCACATCCTCCCTCTCATTTACACACCAAAACACAAGTGGGCTAGAGAAGAGCACGTTTTGACTGTGTGAAGTATTATTTTGTCTCCTTGTGCTGGCCTTTGCATTTTAGACCTTGTTTGTGAATGTAGTGCATAGCAACAAGTGTGTTTACAATGATCTCCATCCACTTAGCCATTGCTCATGGAGCACACAAGGGGGAGTTTGTGGTTTTAACCTAAGTATAAATTTGACTAAATCATTTAAGATTGAGCATTTTAATGTTGTTCCAGAAATCATGTAAGATGAGGCTTTTACATATATTAGGCTAAGTCTACTAACTACTCTAACAGGAGTGTATAGATTCTTAAAAATGATAATTAATAATGAGTGGTTTGTGAAAGAGAGAAGAACCTCAGCACTGTATTTACACACATTTTTTTAGTTGATGTTGCCACAAGTATTACAGAATGTATTACAAAACACAAACTAGTGCCAGCATGCCCAAAGGTCGGCCTACTTTGCCTGTCAAAGCGGAAAACGGCACACGGAGTCCCCTGCATAACCTCTTATTTTGATACGTGATCCATCTGTTTATGGCTTGAAGTAGACAGATCAAGTGAACAATTGGCTGAAATGGCTAAGAGCCTTTTAATCAGCTCTCGAGGATCTGTCTAGGATTACAGCCGGGTCCGTAATATGCTTTCCAGTTGGCTTTTGAGTGAAACTGGATCGTTTTTTGAAGAATAAATGGCACCCATTTAAACCGAAAGTAAACATGTCTTAGTTACTCTCTCAGTGGACCTCAACACGAAGACCTTAGGAGTTTCTAGTACTTGCGACTTTACACAGCGACACACGCTCTGCTTGCTGCATCATTACAGTCATGTGATTTCTGGACGAACAATGCATAGTAGGAGCAGCGGTAGACCATTTCAGCTGAAACACTGGTAAGGAGTCAGATAGTCTCTAATTATTCAAGTATAAACTCAAGCTGCCCCTCTTAGTGTGTGCAAAGCCACATCCACAACTCTTTTCGACTGACTGCCACTTATCCACATGGTCTAAACATGCAATATGTCACCACTTTAGCAGTTCTTCCTCTGCTGTCCGCAGACAGCTTCCTGCTTGTCTTTCCATCAGTTAAGCACCTAATTAGAAAAGCCGCACCGCTGCCCTTCTCGATCTGGCTGCGGCCCTTCTTCCCTCTTGGAACTCTGAGTGAACTGCAAAGGCTGCAGCCTTCCAGCTGGCAAAGAGACTCCACTGCCCTACTGACCGAGCTATTACTTCTGTTAAGGTGATACTGTAGATTCATTTCCCTGCTCATGGTCACCACAAACAGCAATAATGTGACTGGAAATCACTGAGATGGGATCCTGACTGGCAGCCAGGGCAAGCCTCCTGATTCATCCACAAAGCCTCAAATCTAATCTCTATTTCCTACACTCCCCTGTATCCATGTAAATAGGGAGGCCCTTGTACTCGGGGATTAAAAGATGAAGAGACAGGGGGAGGACTGATGTCATGGAGGGAATCAAAGATGAACATGTGTGCTTTCAACACGACATGAAATCATGACCAATGGGATGTGAACAGATCAAAGCGGCAGTAAAAAACAGGTGGAGCCTTATTGTCAACCAGTCGATTCTGGTATGTTTTCTCAGTGTGTTAAGAACATCATCCTGTGCCAAGCCCTCTGTCCTACTTGGCTGTTTTTGACTGCATTAGCTAAAAGATTTTCAGGAGGGAAAACGTTGAGCTTTCCCCTTAGTAAGGTCTTCACTTTCTCATGTAAAAACTTTAGTTTCGTTCAATAAACACTGATATTTTGAAATGACTCAGCTGCTCCTGTGAGTGAGCGAAGAATCTTACAGATCTCTCCAGGCTGGAGCTCTCCCACGGTGGGACTTTTCCATGGTAAACATGGCCAGGCTGGTCCGGCGCAGGGCTGCGGGAGAGCCTGAAGCCGCCTGCCCAACCCACCCACCCACCCACACAAGTTCATTTCCACCCAGCCCGCCCAGCCCACAAACACAACACAGACCACTGCCATGTGCGTCGTCGTGTTGTCTGAGATATCCTGGATACAGCCACTCGATACTCCATGCTGTGAGGTAAAACAATGATCCATGGCAGAATGGAAGTAAACAGCTCATACATTCAGCGGCAAGGAGCACAGCCGTTCTTGTGTGTCAGCTGCCGCCTGCTCTGCCAGGCTGCCAAATGAGCCGGCACACCAGTCAAATGTCAACAGGTTCACGCTCCGTCAGATTCAAGCAAATTTGGTGGTTATTGATGTGTGTTAGAGATGTCAGAGTTACAAAGTCAGGGCTGGCATTTGATGGTTGGTAATAAGAAATGAATAAGCAATTACAGGCAATTCAATGCTCCAAGATGTGAAAGGCCTTATTAAAAAAGATTGCTCATTTATGTTTTAATGAAAGGTTGAGTGCCAGAGGAAAGTTTATGTGTGCTTATGCTCTTTATGGACATTTATGAACAGAGAGAATGATTAAAAAAGAAAAAAAGAAAAAAA
This sequence comes from Brachypetersius gabonensis, assembly GCA_037577145.1. Lineage (NCBI taxonomy): Eukaryota > Metazoa > Chordata > Actinopteri > Characiformes > Alestidae > Brachypetersius > Brachypetersius gabonensis. Next base: position 12,228,887 of record JBBJLR010000002.1, on the reverse strand, counting down.
CCTTTGATTGGAAAATTCACAAGAACCTGACCATTGGATGTGGAATTAATTCATGCAAACCAGCGTACATTCTTTGAAAATGATTTGTCAAAAACATGACATCTGTTGTTGTTTAACTTAACTACGCTCATGGCAAACTTAATCTTTTCAACAAAATCTTAATTAAATCTTTTGTGGGAGAAACACAAAAACAGTGTGAACAATTTAGCTGGAGATCCCCCTTTACGAGAGATATTCACCGTGCTGTAGGTCATGAATACCGATGCTCTGATTCAGGCTTATGCTTTTAGTGCAGTGGATTCACCAAGCAACACTGACGTTTTGTTGGTGTTGAGAGGGAAATGATATCATGGTCTGGGCTGAATCACGACAGACCCGGGGGGTGGGAGTTCTGGGGGTGGACTGGGGCAGGGTGGCGTGGGGGGATTCCAGTCCAAGACCAAGCCTGTCTGATGTCAGACCACACGAGTCAGAACGTGAGGCCAGAATGATGAAGTCAATGGGCCTCGGCTTGTGCAGGCTCCCTGGAGCCAAGTGCTACCTTGTTTAACAGCCGAAATGGGCTGGGCACCATGAATGATATCTCTGAGAGCACTATTATCAACACAGTAATGAGCTTTGTGTTTGATGTGCTGTGTTAAATGCACGCTTTTGTGAGACTTGCACCCCTTTCACATTCTTCAATCTCTGTGTCACAGCTAAGCCTGCAATTACTTCTGTTTTCTATTCATGTCTCACAATCCCCTGCAGACTCAAGCCGCTCCATGAGCCAGCTGTTGACAGGAGCTATACATACAGCACAGAAACACAGGGAGGATTATTCTGTATCATCACATAATTCGTTTGGCAAAGCCAAAGTTACAGCTACTCACCGGGCTGCCAAAAGGCAGTAGATTGGACATAGTGTGTGGACCCCAAGCTTTGTAACAGAGGGCTGCTCCTTTCAGGTTGTAATTGTGCCTGCAATTGAGATACAAAACCACAAAATGGCACATCTCCAATCAACTTAGCTGGCAGTAACTTGGTTATAAGCAGGTGATGATCTTAGTGTAGCTTTACAGGTATAAAGAACAGACGTAGACTAAGCAGCAATGTATGTCCCTCTGGATAAGAGTGTCTGCTAAATGCCATGAACGTGAATGCTAGGGTATGATGATTTTATGACAAGCAATCTGTCAAAGCATCGAATTCTGCCTTCATGAAATTTACGAAAAAGAGAAAGCATTGCCATTTGTTATCGATTACTTGTACACTGATTGCCTATACATCCCTCAGTCCCTTCCAAGAGGGCCTCTGGTACTATAAAAACATTCATTTTCTTTAACTGCTTAATCTTTACTAGGGTACCCAGAGCCTCTACCGGGGCCAAGAGGCACGAGACAGGGTCTCTGGGCAGGGAGCCAGTCCACTGCAGGACCGTGAAACATGATTAATTGAAAATGTATGAGTTTAATTTGATACATTTATATTGCATTAGAAATTAAAGTGTAGTATAAATAATTAATGATTGTTGTCAGATTTTGCACATATTTGGCAGTAAATGGTTTTATAGTGTTCGCGGTTACTTTATTATATCTTTCCTTAATGAGACTGTAATTGTAAAAAATAAGTGTTTAACCTGACTTTTATTTTAAATCCACAGGAGAGCATGTTTATCATCACTACACATGGTAATTTATGTATTACTTTTTCTTTCTATCTCTTCCAAACACACATTTGCTCTTAAGGCAGTAATAATAGCATAATTAAATAGGAACACAACTACACAGTTCACATGAAAAAAGCTTTATTCTTAACCACAGCTTTTACAATAACAGTTGTAGCGCTCTTACTTTCAGCCTTTTAGTGTGTAAACTATTAAGCAACTTCACTAGGGGACAAATAGTGTAATCACTTTTTATAAGTTATACTGACATAAATTATTAAATATCTTTCAAGATTATACAAATAAGCAGGAAAATCAGAAGTCGGTGTGTGTTATCTGTCCACTACACTACGAGGTGGAAATGATAATGACTAACAAAATATTTATCTTCAAAGTGTGATGTCATCTCTGCGGTACACATTCAGCTTTAAATAACAACAAGCAATAGGCTGTTCATGAAATCTAGGAATGTACATAAAATAAAGTACACAAAGGTAGCACATCTACATCTGTTTACATTTACAGCAAGAGCACAAATGCATGTACAATCCCACTGTGGAAGAGGCAGCACTGAAAGTTAGGGTGCAGAATTGCAAACACTACAATTTTTTAATACAACTTTTTCATGGCGGTCAACTAAGATGGCTCCCTCTTTCTGCTTTTTAAATACGCTTCTACTTGTCACACATGTAGAATTTTACAATACCCAATACAATACCATAAAGGGATTATTCAAAGTTTATGGCAGATTTTCATATACAATTCACAATCATGTAAACAAAATAGTCCCCACCCCCTTTCCTTCCGAATTTGTGTCAGTCAAGTAGATTTGGCAGCATGAAAAATATAGTTGTTTAACTGAAACAATTCAAATACAGCTAGCATGAACAGCAAGCATGCTGCGTGACTGGGCTTGAGGCCATGCACATGAAGAACAGCACTGAATACATGATGCCATGAACAGAACATCCATATTACACTTAAATAGTAATACATGTAAGCATGAACGGATAACACAGCATGCGTACTGCAGTGCTCATGTGAAAGGCTACACTCTCTACTGCCCAGGTCATTTCCATACTGTGCATTTCAACTTAATCAGCCTAAACATAATGATTTAAACTGTATGGCAGAATATTTTTACCAAACGACTGGTCCCTAGAAGCCTGACAATATTTCAGGCATTTTAGAACACAGAAAACTCAACATAAACTTTAGTGTTTTAATATTCACCAAGTCCTGGGCATCATGTTTCATTTAAACTATTTTGGGGTTCTGACACATACAGTGGGAACGGCCAACTTTGCCATTCCACAGTAAAGTGCAACCTTCATGGGCAGTGCACATTAAAGTGCAGGCAGTGAAGGATTGGGATAGTGTGGGAAAGATTTTGGTGGCCAGATTCCTGCTGGACAGTGATTATCAGCTGAGTTATGCAGGCACTGTCAACTGTGGTGCTGTGTAGAATTTAAGCCACCATAGATGTCAGAATGTAAATCAGATCTGAAATTTACATCTTCATTTTACCAATAAAAAAAAATATGGCCAAAATATTTGACACAACACTATTTACAGAGCATTTTACATTTTATAACCCTGGCATTTCAGTTTTCATTAGTCTGACGAGTGTGATCTAGATTCAAAAGGGGCAAAAACGGTCAACCCAAAACAAACAAACAAAAAAAAGGAACTACACAAACACACACACACACACACACACACACACCTCAAATTTTGAAGGTCTCCTTCATTTTACTAAGAAAGTTTGCCTCATTAGCAGCTTGTCAAGTATTTACTATTTTAAAATGTTAAATACTTCACTGCATTCTTAAAAATAATTACTTATGTTTTTTAATTTAATATTTGGCAACAGTATATCCAACATTTTTGAGTGCACTTAAGCAAGTGCATTCTAATTGTCCTTCAGAAGGTCTGGACCATCTGGGCATATTGTGTAAACAACTATTTTACCTTTTCAGTCATACAAAAATATATTTCCACATAAGCTGGACTAGCTTAAGTTTCTTTTAATATACGCAGTGCCATCATGAAATAACAAACTAAAAAAAGGAAAGGTTTAAAATGATATCTAAATAGTAATTAAAGTATGTGTTGATAGATTGTTTCAACGGCAACTATATTTAACCTGTCAAAATATTTACCATGAAGCCCTTCACTGGAACGTTATTTTGAAACCACAGATACTGGTATTGAAGCCAGTGGCAAAAATGTACTAAAATAGGCCACTATTTTAATTCAATAATTGGCCTATAATTGCCAACCCTTATAGTGTTTCCTGGTTAATTTGACTGTCAGTCTGCAAATTGGATTTAGGAGCAGAAGTGGTTTGTTTGGCAGGTATCTTTGACATGTGGAAACATCCCCACAGGGGAAAGGTATGGCGGTGATGTAGTCTTTCTTGCAGCTATGGGGATTCCCTTACATAAAACAACACAGACACAGAACCCTGTGACTTTTGTTGAAACAATTGTTTCGGGCAGGAATGCGAAACACTGAGGAAGGTGCAAATAATAGCATATTGAGTTTGTGATATGCAGTCTACAATCAATGAAAACAAAAACAAAGAAAAACAACAAGTGAAAAGCCAAAATACCTTCAGTCACGGCATGCAATACACACACACAAAACACACACATCTCTCAGAGGTTACGTCAGCCTTTCTGTGGTGTGCCCAGAGTGGTGATGGGTGCACTAGCAATACATAATACACACGTAGACACATTCAACTTGCTAGGCCTCTACATTTGGCAGGTACATTGCACATCACTGTGAAGCGATAGGAAACTTCACCTTGAAAACAGTGCTGTTAGGGCTCACTATCAGGGTGTCAATCAATAATGTAAGCAGCTGGTGATTGTAGTCTATGCATGTTCTAGAAGCCACTGGAAGAGGGACCTGTGGCCATGCCTGGCATCCACAACCCCTGGCTCTTCTTCTGCTGGGCACTCTTCATAGTATCTGAGCAGGGCCTGCAGGAGTTCCCCAACCCTCCATTCTCTTTCTCTCAGCCTCTGCACTACAGCAGGAAACTATAGTGGGGCAAACAGGAACACAGAAGTGTTATGTACTGATTGCTGAATGTGTAAATGAATAAATGTAACAGGACAGACTTGCTTCCTACGGGGGAGACTAGCTACAAAATAAGAAAATCTGAAGATATTTGCTACAATTACACACGGACACAACAGACTTCCTTACATCAACACAAAGCTACTGAAATTGCACAAGCATGAAGTAAACTGACTAAAATAACGTGTAAAGTAAAATAACGTGATTTGCGATGTGCATAACGTAAGAAGATGCATTATGCGATATGAGTTTCTGTTGTGTGTGAGACTTGCCAACATGTCAGCAGTTTGAAGTTACTTTAGACTGAAAGAAGAAAAAGCCAAGACTGCCGAATAAGCATATCTGCTGTTTGTAAAAGTGCTACATTAAAATCCCACATTTAGAGTCACCATATGTAAAAGTGCAGCATTTAGATTTAGAGCGCAACATTTATTTATTTTTTTTAAAAACACATTTAGCTCTAAATGTGTGAAAATTGCAATTAATGATGAAAAAATTACACTTGTAAATTTGTTAAGCCGTTATAACAAACAACACGCCATAGGGGACATTTTACTATACCATTTTCTCTGTGAAAGGTTTCTCCCTTATTATATCACAGTTATGATTTTTGTATTTGTGTGAATGTACATAAAAAGTATCCAGACATTTTTTAAAAGCATTTTTTGTTTTCTGTTTAAAAAAAAAAAAGACTAAGTGAGTATCGGATTTGTATCGTATTGGCAGAAATGCAAATTTACAATATCGGTATCATATTGGACATAAAAAAGTGGTATCGTGCCATGTCTAGATTTTTGTCATTATGGGTTTCAGACTCCTAACGGTGTTATAAAGTAAATGTATTTTTTAAAATATAAATCACATGCGTAATTTTTTAATAATTGTTTGCTAATTACCACATTTCCCCCATGGTGCCAGACACGTAAGTAATAAACTTTCTCAAATCTAACCTGCTGCAGCCCTTGCACCGATTGTTGGTTAAGCTGCATGACCGGCAGCTCAGTGATGGAGGCTGCCATCCACTGCAACACTGTCCTCAACTGGGGATCCGGTGCTTGCCCCCACACGTCTGTACTGACCACCAGCACAGCCCTGTCCCCTTGAACATGGCCTCTTTCAACTCGTACTGTCCCTGCCAGAAGCACACAAAGGCTGATTATACAAACACAGACAGATAGACAGGCACAGCCAAGCATGCAGACACACACACAATCAGCAGATAACCCATTTTTCAGCAAACCCATAGCATAAACCCATTTCCCACAGTTATACTTAGAGGGCCAGATGGTGCAGTCTGAGGTCATCTATAGACCCACAGAGCTTGACAGTCAGGGGAGATAGGGATATGTGGGCTTTTGACATAGTAGTGAAGCAGTTCAGCTGCCAAATATAACCATTATGAAAACATGGCTGGTTTAAAAAACAGCATCAAGTGAAAAATGCTGCGTGCCACCATTTACTTTTACCAATAAAGACACCAGGCAAAGGAGAGCTAGAATTTATTCATTACCACCCAAGTCGTTCTTGGCCTCCGTCTCCTTCTCCTCGGTGTAGTCGCTGTAGGATGAGAAATATGACAGGTGTGAGAGAGCAGAACAGAAAGACAGCATTAATGACAGAACTAGGAGAGACATGAAACAACATGCAAGAGGGTGACATGCATTCAGATACAAGAGATACAGAGGAAAGGTTTCAGGGCAAGCCCATTTTTCATACTGGCCTATAACCTAAACATTATACCAGCTGAATGATGTGGAAAATAAATTCTTATTTTCAGTTGCTAGGTTCTTTCACAGAGTAACGTGGCAGCGGGTAAACAATATATGGTTTTAAATTTAGAGAATGTTAACACAGCCCAAAGGCAATAGATTCAGTTATACTTCAGCTTGTTAAACAATCACATTGCGCTGCCTTCAGATATCATTTTCTGGTTCCGTGAAATGAAGTATCATAATCTCTCTTGCCATTTGAGTCACATGAGACATTTTCCCAGAGGAACTGTATCCTTATGAAAAGCATAGGCCATAACATCCTCCTGTCATTCAGCTATGGAACATCTAGCAAAGACCGCTCTCTACCAAGACTGACCCTGACTGCGCCCCCTTCAAAAAAAAAAAAAAAGGCAAAATGAATAAACTTCTCAAACCCTCCTACACCCACCACTACATCTGGATAAAGAGAGACACACACAGTGTAATTTACATTCAAATTTCATTTGATGAAACCTCAGAATGCAGAGCAACAAAGAACTGTTGTGCTTCTGGGATTGTCTCTAAAAGGTAAAAGCTGCTGCAGTCACACAGACACATTTTCAGCACTTGTTGATCAAAGCTCTGACATCATGCAGTAATTAAAGAAAGCCCACGCTGATTGTACTCAGCATCCTGCTCTGGACCAACCTGTCTGATGGTGAGAAGGACAAATGCTCTTCATAAACCTCGCCCTCTAACCCCAGACTGCTCCAGCTACTGCTGTTCCCATTACTGCTGGGGAGAGAAAAGGAGCACTCAGCACTGGACAAGCACACACTCTACAATGCCTTGCACCATACATGTTATCAGACACAATCTAAATCTTGTGTGCTGTCAGCCAAACATTTGATAAGTAACCTGACACACATACTTAACCCAAATCCATCTGCACACAAGGCAGCTTAAATATGTCACATTCACTTCTTTCGACCATTTTAATCATAATACCAGTAACACAGAAAACAAGACCAGCAGACATTGTGATTTCTGCAATAGGGTTTGATCCATGATATGGAATTTGATTCTCTGAAAAGACTGCCCCAAGCTGAATGACTACTACTTACAACCACACCTTTCAAAAATATTTTGATACCTTCACAGGGCTTTTGTCCAAAATAACTGCTCATTATTTGCTTCCATAGATATAACTGCCGGTGAAAAGACTTTCATTCAAAAAGCAAACAAAAAACACTGAATCTTAAAAAAAAACAACCCAAAACAAACAACCAAAATAAAACAACACTACATGACTCATAGCACTCTCCAATTACAAATCCAACTGTTTTTGATTAATTACTGTACATTTGTTTATGCTTTAAATACCCCAAAGAACACCAATCCCTATGTCTTAAGTTGTTCTACAGAGGAAATTCTCTTAATGGAACCAGAACAAACAGTCTTCAAAAGAGTGAATGTAATATTTATACAAAAGAGAAATCAATCCTTGGAAAAAATGAATCATAGATTTCCAAAACCAGAGGTTACATGAGGGCTAATAGTTACAGACCAGGTTACAATGACTGAAGTCATGTTCAGTGCAGACAAAACACCTCAGCCAGAAACATAACATCAACAAAATGTTCTGGACTGCAATAAAACAGAAGACAAAAACACCAACACCATCTGCATCACCTGATCAATGAATTTTGACATTTAAGCACAAAACTTTCAGTTTCGCAACATGAGCTCACAACATTCTGATTGGGTATTCAACTCAGTAACATGAACAATGTATTGATAGAATCATATGTGAGCAGCGCACAAGTGAGAAAAATGTAGGTGATGTGTTAGTAGAATTCCTTGAAGCCATGGTAATAAATGAAAATGAAAATTTTACCTATCACTTAGGTGGTGGAAGCTACTACTTTCATCTGGATGGTCTTCTTCAAAGCTCAGATTAGACCAGCTGCCAAGACTGTCATCTCCCATACTCAGATTGAGCTGCTGGCTGACTGTTGACTCAGTCACATTGGCACTCTCTCTCCCAGGGCCACTGGAATATAAACAGAAGTCATTTATGATTAAAAAAAAAAACAACAAAAAAACACATTATAATCAACACCACCACTATTCTACTAATTTTAGTAATAATAATAATAATAATAATAATAATAATAATACTAAAGAGAATCATGATATAATTTGTAACCCAATATGATCTTCAACAATGAATGCATATTTCTTTACCTCAGGTTGATGGTTTGGCAGACGTTGGACAATGCTGACGTCATAATTTCTGTGGTAAGACTTTCAGCAAAGCTTGCACCATCATGGCCAATCCCACTGTCTGCATTTAAGCTGGTGCTGCTCAGTTCCTTCTTGGCTTTCTCAATTGCAGCAGATACCATTTCCTCAGCAAAAACTGCTTTCTTATCCAAATCTATGTGAATTTTGGGAATTTCAAGACCAGCCATTCCATCCGTGTTCTGCCGCATCCTTTTTTGCAATCCCTGATACTTAAGATGTCCATTTCTGCTGCAAAACAGGCAGTCTCTTGCCTGACAGTAACGGCAAACCTTATATGCCTCAGTCAGCTTCTCTGTAAAAGAATTTAGCTCCAAAGACCTCCTCTCTTCTGCTGGCTGATGGCCTGTATGACCTAAAGTCACCTCCAAAGTATCATCAACAATCTTTTTGGCGTAATGCTCAATTACTTGCATAATGCCATTGTTGTAATTTCCATCATCTAAGCTGCTGGTGCTGTGGTACTGTCGGTTTTTCTCTGTGAATGGTAACAGTGAACATGAAAATGTAGTTTTGATAATATTTTCTGCCCCAGCATTTGACTTTCTGTAGAGACATGAATCAGTGAGAGATTTTGGAAGCCTAACTGATGATGTGCGTAGCTTTCTTGTGACATCACATGTAATATTGTATGCTAAAGACTCTGCAAAGTTCACAAGCTCCATGTATTCAGCCCTACTCATATCTTCTCCATCTTGACAAGTACACAACATCGATTCGCTTGAGGAGCTTTCTTTTTCTTGGGTAAGAACGGAAGGTGAAGACTCAGATGGTGGGTTCCTACAGACGTTATGGCTGCCATCATGGTGTAAACGTCGAGAGGAGTGAAGTCTTAAAGGAGACCGGTGTTTTATTTTCTTTGCTGCATGAGCCAGGCCTGACTTGATTGACCTATATGCCAATCGACTGGCATATTGATCCAAGATAAGTTCTCGATTTCCCCCTTCTTTCTTCAGCACCTTGATAACGTACCCTGCATACTCATCTGTAACACTTTCACAACTTGGGTACTCAGATAACATTCCACTTGAAGTACCCCTCTGAGTGTTGAGCCCTGGAGCAAGGAGGTCATTTGACCAATGGTTAGTCAAAGCTGTCAAATGTGGGTCTTTTTGATCAACACCCTGACGGTCATCTGCTTTAATAGATCCTCTTTTTGCTGCTCTGTGACGGCAATGGCTTGAACTCACCATTTTTTTTACATCATTGATGACTTCCCCAGCAATTTCACCAGCATATGTCCATAAGGAATTCAAGGTCTGTTCTGAGAACTGTGCACTGTGCAAAGCAACAGTGCCTTTATCACTCCCTCGCTTTCTTACACCATCACCAAAGCTTATAGTGTCCATCTCAGTTGCCATAGATACAATATGGCATGCTAAACGTTCTGCATAACGTAGAGCTCCTCTCTCAATCATTTTGTTTCCCACACTGGGGGTAAATTCTGCAGAATGGTCTGCAGAATTAAGGCCATATTCATGGTCTTCATCTTCATCATTGACAGCTTCTTCAGAAAGGGACCTCATGAGCTTTAGCATGAATTCTGCTTTGTCTGAATCAGAGCCATCCTCTTTGTGGCCGGTAGTGGGCTGGTAATGTGGGGTAGGTGGAGGTGTTGCAGGGGAGAACTCCTTTGCAAGCTTGCCCTTGAGCTTCTTTGAGAACTGTTTAATCTGTTTCTCGCTAGAGATGTCAGATGGTTGCTGTGGAGTTGATGGTGGTGTGCCTGGGGTTCCACTGGATTTTCCTCCAGAGTTGCTACTCAGCATCTCCTCCGTGACAACTTTTCTGTTTCCACGAATGTTAACTTCAAAACTTGGCACTTCCAAATGATGACTCGGTACCATGGCAGAGTGGACCTCAGTTGTAAATTTATTGGATGGACGTATACATTTTGAGACTGACTCACAAACTCCTTTATCAGAGTTCTTTGAACCTAAATTCAAGAGTGGCTGAGTGGGGCAAAAGGCTGAGGGCTCTGCTACACCTCCTTTAGGGACAAAAGATAAAATGTTCTGAGACAAACATAATTCATAAGGTGCTGAACTCTGACATGCCACATCTTGTGACTTTGTCACATTACTACCTGTGGTCATTCGACTCCCTATTGTTTTACTCAAGAAATCAGCACAGTCTTCAACTTTTTTCTTCATTTTGCTTGTAGTCATGATGTCAAATGCTTCCCCCACTACTGTGTCAACCATAGCACCTGAAAAGTTGTGAAAACTTTTTCCAAGTGGAGTTTTTCCAGAAGCAGCTCCGGGTGGTGCATTTCCAAAATGACCACAGGCATTGTGAATTTTGGAAATACCTGGCGCTGATTCAGATGGTGTTGCACATGATGTGTCTGAGGTGGACGTCACTGCTCTTGCTTGGGAACAAATGCTTCTTTTGGGGCTAGTCTGGCATGTGTGACTAATGCTAGACTTATAATGACAAATTTCCTCTGGATTTTGCAGATAGGAAATGGCTTTGCCAGCAGCAGGTACTGGAACACAACTGGCCATTCCAGATACACAGTACAGAGCTTTTTTAACTGTGCAGCCATGTTCTTCTTGAGACTCAGACTGTACCAGTGACTGCGGACCCTGATAACTGGATCGGGCATTGCAGATTTTCATGGTCTGGGATGTGTCTTCCGCACTGACATAGCAGATGTTGTCCAGTGACACACTAATAGCTGCCTGTGTAGTGAAAGTCACATCAGCTTGAGACAGTTCTATGAAAGCCTCTTGGAGAACAGACTCTGAAAGGTCTGAAGCATAAGAACAAACTACCTCCTCTTCTTGCTCAAATGACCAGTCTCTTGGGGTAAGAGGTGTAGAAGGATGAGAAAACTGACAAACCTCCATAATGCTCTCAAATATAAGTTCCTCAGCTACATCACTTGCAAATCTGGTAACAGTGTTGTTGAAAATCTGTTTTTTTACGAACAGAAACTCTTTTAGAGCTCCCGAGACAGCTTCTCCAACAAGGAAACTGGCCAGTCCATTTATGGCACGTTCTTTTAACACATATGCGTGACGCATTCCTATCTCTTGGAATGCCATCTGAAACACTGAAGATGTCAGTCTAGCAGCTAAATGGCAAAGTGTTGTTGTGCAGGAGGACACTCCTTTCTGTAAATCTCTTAAGGCACTCCCAATGCTCATTTCAACCAAGTCTGTGGCAAACTTCTGAATCCCATCCTTCAGAGATTGTGACTGTGATTTGGCAATAGTGACTGTCTCTTGAATATCTGACAGTTTCATAAGATGTCCATTAAGGTTTTTGAATTCTTTATGACACACACAGCTAAGGTTCTTATTAATGTTAAAGTCAACAGGAGAGGAATATCCACAAACAGTTCCAAGGATTTCTTTTGAGAGATTGTTAGCAAAATCCGAGTACGTTTTATATAGGGAACAGAGGTCTTGTGGTTTGCGTAACTCAGAACAATCTCCGTCTACTTTCCAAAAACAATCCAAGGCTCCTCCTTCTCCCAGGGGACTGAAAGCTGATGAGCGAACAGGACTGAAAAGTCCCCCATTCTCTTCACCGGATGTCCTTGATGGCCGTGGAGAATCCGGGGCATCAGACTGTATATTGTATGGAGATCCTGGTTTAAGTGGAGTGGGTTTTTTAACATTGGCTGGGAGAGTCCTGTGGTCAAACTTGTGAGGATTCATTGCTGTTTTTGAGCCACTCTTTAGAGCATATTTACTAACAGAGCTGTCAGACTGCTTCTTTTTCTGGGAAAAGAGGGCCTGTTCTTTTGGCATCTTCATGCTGGACTCAAACGCCAGATCCAGATCATCAAACTGATCAAAACTATCAAAAAACTCACTGACTTCTGAGTCAGAGTCTTCTACTCCTTCTTTAAGAACAGGGATCTTGGGAATGTCAAGCTTTGCCTTTAGACTCTTCTGATAACCAACTTCATCCAAAAAAATAATGGGGCTTGGACTTGAACAGTCTGACTCATCAGATTCTGTGAGAGATGTGGAAGCAACATGTCCTTTTGGTGGGCCACTTTGTGTTGATAGGCCCGACTGGCACTCTGCACCTCCTGACCAAGATGTTGCTGTTTTCTGTAATGTTACTGACACAGCAGCAGACCTTTCCTTAGTATTGGACTTTCTGGAAATGGAACTAATGACGACACGTGACCCAGATAAATCTTTCAAATGAGGCGGAAGAGTTTGGGAGGCCACATCCCGTTGGTTCCGCTTATTATACGAAGCTGTAAAATTAAAAGGTTTTGCTAAATAAATTTGAAGTAAACACATATGCTCTTGAAATTAGAAATTTCAACAGCACTACATATTTTCACAAACACTGAAAATTTTAACTTCTAAAGATTTAATATACACAACTCAAAATGTACATGAATCTGCAATTCATAACTTATTATTTAATGTGAAATGGGTTGTAAACAAGACTCGAAATATCACTGAATTAAAGCAATACAAGGCTCTTGGCTTTTGCTTTCTGACAGAAGAAGGACTTTCAATATGCCTAAAATGTAAGATAACTGAAGCAGTGTATGGAATTGATCCTTATGAAACAATGCTTTCACAATACTTTCATGTTGTTCAAAGGCAGCAGTTAATCATTCAAAGACTTATAGCTACAATCATAAAGTGATTAGATAAAGAAGTTCAAAGCTTTAACAAATATAGAACTTATTTGCAGGGAATGAGTGATTACCTGTCTCCTCTTCCTCAAGATGTTCAAAGGCTGTAACAAAATCTTCCTCAATAGATGAGACAGACTGGTTAGTGTCATCATCCTCAGCTTGACAAGCCTCAGATATGCCCCTCTGCAGACACTGTAACTCCAAAGCATATCTGATTCCTGCTGTATAGCGTGTCAGTAGGCCCAGAATACTACTGATCTGTGGAGAGCCTCCATGTCTCAGTACACACATGGCTCTGGGTAAGCCAGCCTGCTTTTAGGGAAAGACATAAGGCTTATAGTAGCACACCATGCTTCTTAAACAGCGCTGTTAATACTAATCCTAAATAAAAAAATGTACAAATAGTCAAAAAAAAAAAAAAAAAACCCCAAAAACATGAAACATGCGTGGCATTTTTATTAGGCCTCTTTGATATAATGACCAATATGAACTATCTACAGGTCACAAAATCTGCTGTCGCACATAAACATAACATCTAGAAAACCACACAGAATTATTGAAAAATATTTCATACCCAAAATATGTCATCCCCTTTTAAATAAAGTACCTGAATAATGCTATCTTTTTTTTCAAAAGGTCGTTTGGGATCTTTGAGGAGCAGCACTTCTTCATCTTTGAGTGTGTGTACATGTAATGATCTAAGCAACTCTGTCAACTCAGCAGAGACAGATGTCAGAACCTGTAAGCATTACAAGTGAATTCAAGTTAAAAATCGGCACAATCATTTTGTAACTTTGTTAAAACTGCACATAAAAAAATACACGTTTTAAAAATACTACTTGCCTGTAGTGTGAAATCCTCACCCTCAGCATGACTAGGTAAGCATACAAAATGTATCTACAAAGGAGAACAAGGTCATGAAATGTTGTACAACTGTAGTAGTATTGATATTAGTGTTGAAGATTACTCGGTCAAATGATCTGCACATTGTAAAAAAAAAAAAAAAGTCACATACAAGATCTTACGGATGTAGTGACATACAACCATCAATTACTATTTATTAGACCTTGTGGTTACATGCGTGATCCTCACCTCTGACAGATATTGTGAATCTCTGTTGTGCAGCTCTGGCACCACATTGCTCAGTTCCTTACGGTTCTTTAATAGGCTCCTTAAGGAGAGAGCCAAGCTCTCTCGGACAGTCTAGTCAAACAAATATACGGTCAGTTAAAGCAGTCAGTTCTTTTGCTGAAGATTAAATACTACTGAAACCATAATGCTGGTCATGTAAAATACAAAAGAGTAAAACACAAAGTTTTCATTTTACAGAGTATCACAATATATTTCCAGCACATTTTCGTTAAACAAGATCATTGACAGTTTGGAATTTGATGAAGTTTTGTGACTTGTTGAAACATTGCAAGATTGCACCACTTACTTCTGAAGCACACAGAGTAATATTAACTCTGAAAACTACGGAAATGTTTAAGTAAAATCCACAAAATACAGGTGGACACAAATGAACATTGTAAGAGGTAAATCAGGACTGAGAATTTATGTGTGTTCTGGCTGGAAGAAACAACATGGAAATACACTTGGAAAATATGTCATTGTTTTCACTCTAAAACATGCACTGGTTAATCATGTGTGTCATAATATTCTGTCTGGTTTTGTTAAAGGGAGCATCTCTAATCCAAGCATTTTACATAATTTCTTAAAGGCTTATTCATGCCACATGTTAACTTATGATATATTAAGAATACAGTTAATTGGCCCAAGTGTTAGAATGTTCTTTTAGTAATTAGGCTACCTCTTTTCTGATGGTGGCACGGGTCTTGAATGGAACACCTTTAATCCTGGCGCAAGCATCCATGGCAATGAAGAGCGGGGCTGGGAGGCTCACCTCACCTTCGAGTTAAGAAAGAAGAAATAACTGAAGAAGACAACCTCAAAAAGGAACACATGAACATACAGTGGAACATTGATAAAAGCTAGTAAGTAGACCTCAAGCATGTAATGTGGCACACTGCTGCACAGTTTTATTTTCTTAGGTAACTATGGATATATGCTTGGCTAATTATATATACAACATGACAGTATTTCAAGTCAGGTAGCACAATTATATCACAACAAAAGGAAATACCATTACAACAAATACACTTAAAAATATATTTTTTGCTAACAATTATCCAGCAACCAGCAACACTTGTGACCATCTGGGATAACTTCAGCACAGTCTGGAGGATATTCATTCTCAACAGACTTACACTCTTAACTGCCAGGTTTAATTGGTGTTTTAATAGCAGACAGTGCTAGAAACTGGCCTCTAGCATCTGCACAGCTAGAGGTTTTAACCCCTTTATTTTCATGTCCAAATGAAATCAAGATGCTAAAAATCAAGACACATGAAATCAGAATGCGTGTGTTAATAAATGAGCTGTTACATATTTTTAAAAGTTGTCTTTATAATACAAGCTCTATAGGATAGAAACGTATGAGTGTTTTGTCCTAAACAGAGCTCGCCCTATTCTCACGTAACCTAAAACACTGTACTATTTTGCAGCTGCCTGATGCAAGATCTTATCTGTGCATTGCAAAAAAAGTCTATGCAACATAAGAAGAGATAGAAAAAGAGCTGACTTAACTGATCTCTGAAACCTAAGCTGAAACCAGTATGAAGCAAAAATACAGGTCAAGTGAGAGGGCTTCCTATCTTCTTGCGTTTCATGATATGCATCATATTTAGTTGGAACAATGCAGAACGGAAATACTAAAAGGCCTGGAACAGTTCCAAAATCTATAGTTTGCATACAAACACTGGACAATGTGTTTTATTTATTTATTTATTTTTAAAAATAAATCAAATAAAACTAGATGGTAGCCTAAAAAACCCCAAATGATAACACTGTGTAGGTAATCTATCCAGAAATTGCATCAGATATTATCCTTATTATGATTATTATTGTGTATGAGCGCCATACTGGACATCCTGTTTGCTTTATAAATTAACATTCAGTTTCTGGAATACTACAAGAGAAAAGTGACAGCACCTGAAGACGCAGGGAGTAGGATTTTTTATAACCAGGCATTCTATTCAGACATGCATACACACTAAAAAAAAAAGAAGTCCCTCTACTGCACTGATCAATTAATTATTGTACAAATGTTTGTCAATAGACAATCATGGTCTACACAAGGATCTAAACAGAACAGATGCAACACAATAACAGTACTGAAAATGTTCATCAGAACCACATTTAACAGTTTACTAAATGCAGGGCACCACTCTGAACCGGGAAGACATTCTTAAGCACTTCAGTGCTAAAATAGGTCAGGCTGATGCTGTGTGGGTGGGTAAAGAGTAAAAAGTGCACACAGTAATGCTGAAACAAACACGCATCAAAAAAAGAAAAAAAGAAAAGAAAAAAAAAACTAAGAGGAAATTTTATTTTTACCACTGACATTGAATTAAAAAAAGAGAACACCAGAAGAAAGGGGGACTAAATAACAGGGGGTCTGAAACTTAAATCCACATGACATTCTGGCACATATTAACATAAAGAGAATCATTTTATACAGTGCTAATATATAATGACTGCAAACTATTGTAACTGGTGCTTCAACCTCAGATTAATGTTCTGTTGTCATACTCAAAAACAGACAAGACTATAGTAAAAAAAAAAAAAAAGATTAATTTTAGAACTTTCCAGCTGATATTTGGCACTAGACATACATAAGCTCATATGCACCTGCTCTAGAGCACCCCAATGTACACACAGGGGTTTTCTTTGGGATTATACAAGCTGTGTGTGCACAACAGAATACCTGTGTCAGCAATGGGTGCATCTTGAAGTGCACTGCATGTGAAGTGGAGTTATTATCTGAGTGTGTTGCTCAGTGATAGATGTGGGTGGAAGAAACAGGAGATGGAACATTGTTTTATTGATTAATATAATTTTCCCTGTCTTTTGGTGCATGGTGATGTTATCAAAAATGGGGAAACCCTTCAATGATCAGAGATCACAGTAAGAAAAAACAGTTATTTTTAAATGGTAGAGTAGAATTATTTTTTAATGGTAGAGACATGAACAAGGCAAAACGGGCAAATCTAATTTCAACTGAATTCACTAATTCCAGGAAAATACTTCCTTTCAACAGAGTAATAAGACCTGAGACGTGAAAAATGAAATAAGGTCAAACTTGATTTCAACTAACCGAACTAACTAATTTTGTGACAACATTTCCTTTCAACAGAGTATGTTTATTCACTGTGTTGTATAGTCCAGGACTAGGCTTTATCCCCATTATGCATTTCCAAGACTGTAGGATACTTTACAATGATCAGGAATAAATCATTGCACCTAAATAAAATGAATCAATCCAAAGGACTCATGCACTAGTCTTTTAGGTGGGTGGGAGTGACAGAAACGCTCCTTATTAAAGACTAAGGACTCCAACAATGCACAACCTGAATATGGAGACACAAAGTAGCTTTAATTTGGCTGTCAAATGCATTAACTCATCCTAAACCCAAGACATGGTTGGCCTTTCCCTGTCATCATTAAAAAGAACACAGGCCTCTGAATAAAAAACGAAAGAGATCCTCCAAAGTAGGAGAGCAGCATCATGCAGAGAGATTTTATGACACTCTTGCTTGTATATTAACCTTATATCACTAGGAGAAAACACATGCACTTATTTCAGGTGTTACTTTGTTACGTCTGTTTTGTTTACTTCCAGTTGGCTGATGTTGCTCTCAGGCCAGACAGTGACAGGCGTTACACAATGCTAACTAGCAATCACCTTAGTTTTACTGTCAAACACAGTATTCATTGATAAAAAATTTAAAAAGCCTGTCGATGAAACGTATGCAAATAAACGTGTCAAATAACTAATGACAAACAGTTTCTATGCAACGCAGTTAGCGTGGTTTATCAGAGTTTGTGACGTTTTTTCGTTTCAGGGAAGACCAAAACATTCCGTTAGCACAGAGCCAGCGTACAAGCTAACAGATCGAGAATGCTCAAGGTTCAGCTATACAACGAATCCTAATATTAAAAACGCTACATGTGAATGTCTTGCAGCCAGGGTATCCATTGTCATCTCAAATCTCATCCACACGTGTGTCTCACCTTTATCTGTCAGACCCCCGCGGAGAGGCGTTAGCTGTAGCAGCTCTGCTCATCAAAACAAGCCTAGCAGACCAGAGCAGTCGAGTCCCGAATGGTGTCTCTGGCAGCGTGAGCCCAGAGCCAAAGATGGGGAGGGCACAGAGGGAAGAAGGGTTTTATTTGCAACACGACAACCTAAAGTGACTATAACACTGTAGATAAAAGTTTTCGGACACACTTCCTAATTATACTGAATTCGGCATACCAAGACATTTTGGAGACACAGTTTGGGGAAGACCCTTTTTTATTCCAGCATGACTGTCCCGGTGCACAAAGCAAGCTCCATAAAAACATGATTGGATGAGTTTGGTGTAGAAGAACTTGCAGCTCTGGTCCACACAGAGCTGCAAATATTAAAGTCTATGCATTAGAATGCGGTGTCATTAACGTTGGTGTAATGGTCAGGCGTCACAATACATTTGTCCATGTAGCGTTTCACAATCCTGACTCTTTTTAAACTCTTCTAGTGAATAATAATAATAACAACAACAATATAAAAAAAATAAAATAAATAATAATAATAATAATAATAATAGCCGCCTTTCTAACACACAAGGTCACCGGACAATCAAACAAGTGCGACAAACAGTAAAACCATAATAACTGATAATGGGTTTTTTTTAATAAGATAAAAAAGCATATTCAATTTGACCACTTAGACAGTGCAAATGAATCAGAGAGAGAAAGCATGCTTGCACAGATGGGTTTTGAGTGTGGACTTAAAGTGTGAAAATGAATGGATATTTCTGAGCTCGGATGGTAGTGAGTTCCAGAGCTGGGGGAGCAGAGCCGCTGAAAGCTCAGCTCTCTATAGTGGTAAGACGGGCAGAAAGGACAGTCAAGTAGATAGAGGAGGACGATCTGAGGGTACGAGAGAGAGTGGCAACATGAAGGAGGTCAGATATGGAGGGGCGAGGCCGTGAATGGTCTTGAAGGTTAACAGAATAATTTTGAATTTAACCTGAAACTTAACTGGGAGCCAGTGGAGCAAAACGGGAGTAATATGATGAATAAAAGGAGTTCTGGTAACGATGCGGACGGCTGAATTCTGAACCTGTTGAAGCTTGTGGAGAGTTTTGTGAGGGAGAACGAAAAGCAAGGAGTTATAATAATCCAAACGAGAAGTGACAAGACTGTGAACGAGAGGGACGGAGATGGTTGAAAAATGAAATGAAAATATGCAGACAGGGTAATGTTATTAAAATGAGATTGAAAAGGAAGATTACTGTCGAGGATGCCACCCAGACTCTTTACCTGCGAAGAGGGGGAAATGGAGCAATTATCAATATCAATAGATACTGTCAGTTCTGGATAATGTTGATTTGGTACCAATAAGGAGAACTTCTGTTTTATCACTGTTTAATTTAAAGAAATTTTATGAAAACCAGGATTTGATTTCTGTCAAGCAGTCAGTAAGGGAGGAAGTTGGGAGGTTGGAAGTGGGTTTACTGGTAAGGTAGAGCTGGTGGAAACTGATGTTAAATTTGCGAAAGATATTGCCAGGAGGAAGGAGATAAATAGTGGAGGGGTCCCAGGACAGATCCCTGGGGCACACCAGAGGTAACAGAGGAAGGCTGGGATAAGAAAGATTTGACCTGAATGAATTGAGTGCGACAGGAGAGACAAGATCTGTACCAGTCTAAGGGGGTGTGAGTGATACTAATAGAGGACAATCTATTGAGGATAGTGTCAAAGGCCGCATTTAGATTGAGGAGGATGAGGATGGTGAGTAAACTGGAATCTGCTGCCATGAGGAGGTCATTGGTAACTTTTATGAGGGCAGTTTTTGTGCTATGAAGGGGGTGAAAACCAGACTGCAACTGTTCATACACGATATTATGAAATAAATGAGAGTTTGATGGCTACTGTTTTGGTAATGGGATGCAGATTATTGAAGTTGGTTGGATCAGCACCAGGTTTTTTTCTATATTGGTTTTATTGCAGCAGTTTTGAAGGATGCAGGAACAGTTCCAGTGGAGAGAGAGGAGTGGATAACGCCACCAGAGAGGGACCAGAGATGGGAGAAAGGCTTTAACAAGAGTTGTGGGAAGAGGCTCTAGCTGACAAGTGAATGGTTTGGAGGTACGGATGAAATCTGACATTTCTGAGATGTGGGGAGCTGGAAGGAAGAAAAGAATTGTGGGCCCAGGTGCTGGTGGATCTTGGTTCTTAAACAGTGAAAACGACTTGGTGTTACCTACATTAGAACTGATTATACATGAGTAGTAGTTGGATTTAGCTTCAGCTATACATTCCTTGTAATGTAATATGTGGTTTTTGTACATATTTTGTGTACAGTAGTCCAGTTTTTTTAATGGAGTCGCTCAAGAAGTCGCTTATGAATGTCTATGCTAGAGGAAAGAGAACGTAAGTTAATGTCCTTAGTAAATTAAATAAATAAAACATGAAATAAATTAAACATGGGAGCTTAGTAGCAGCGAGAGAGAGAGCTTGAGATTAAATGAGAGGTCAGTTATGAGAAGTTCGGCAGCGTACAATCAAGAGTGTAGACACCAAAACAACATATTAAGTCCAAGATGTGACTTTTGGAGTGAGTGGGAACTTTGGTGTGTTGCTGAAAACCAATGCTCTCAAGGCAGGATGTAAAGTCTCTGGTCAGATGGTTGTTAATATTGTCCATGTGGACATTGAAGTCTCCCAGCAGTACAGTATTTGGTGAAAATGTGGAGAGGTTGGTCAGCAGAGCAGCAAAGTCAATGAAAAAGTTGCTATTTGGTTTTGGAGGGCAATAAACAGTTGCAAAGATGTTAGGAGAGGGACCAGACAGTTGAGATACAGTACATTCAAATGAGTTGAAGGCAGGAACAGACACTGGCAAAACGTTCCACTTATATACAAATGGAATATACAAACAGAATCCTCTATAACTATAATAAAAATCTGTAAACGGTAAATTGACTGTTCAGTGGAGTGCAGTGACCTCCTCTTCAACATTTACTAAGTCTCATTAGACTGTCTTTGCTTGGAAAAGAGAAGTCTATATATGTACTAATTTATTTAATGCTGTGATTTAAGATGAATGAAATGACTGATATTCAGTTTACTTAATATCAATATTTTCGTTTAGACATCAATGCTCAGGCAGGAACAACAGGATTGAATACCATCTACATCTAACAGGGCTTAAGCTCTTGACAGCTCTGGATTTTTTTCCGTTGGAATATAAGGTGATTTCCCTTTTTAAAAAAACCCCCAAAAAAACATGGCTTGTGGTCTCACCACAGAACCATTCCGTAGCTTTTGCTTTGGCTTTAGGCTACTCCCAAACCAGTAAAACGTCTATGGGATAAAGTCAATGCAGAAAGAGCACTTTATTATCAGGCAATGCACTAGCTATGTCTAAATAATGACTATGGACTGTAGATCCATTTCCTGCATCCTGTTCATAATGTAAACAGTAAAAAATGTGATATTAATAAGGGATCATTTCAAACTGTAATGCTTCTAAAAGCAAGAAAAGTTAAAGCAGCCTTATTTGTTTAGAATGTCTACATGAAAATAAATGATTTGATCGATTTATGTTGATACATTTAAACATAAAGTACTATACCATTTAATTCCAAACTTTTTCCAATTGTTTTCCTATTACTTTATAACTTTAATACTACTGTGTGCCACTACTTAAATTTTTGGCATTTAGCAGACCCTTTTATCCAACGCAACTTTCATTCCCTAACTACAGGGGCAGTTTTCCTGGAGCAACTTGAGGTTAAGGGTCTTGCTCAGAAGCAGAAGGTAGGATTTGAACCCATGACCTTATGGTCCAGAGGCAAGTGTCTTACCCACAAGGCCACCACCACCACTATTAACTACTGCTGTGACCATATTCGCTATTGCACTACGCACGAAAGGAATGAGCAAGACATTAGACAGTGCGTATGCATTCAGGTTTATTGAAGTAAGATATGAAGTGGTACCGTTTTACCACTTAAAAATTTACAACAAAATTGAAACATTTAATTATTCAATCAGGATACAAAAATACACATCTCAGTGACTTCCATATTGTAATAAATAGTTAACCATGCATCTACGATAAAAAGGCACAGAAAACAGTCACTTAGTAGTCATAAAAATTACCAACTACTTTAGCAAAAATCATCCATATATTAATACAAGTGACTACTGTAACATTATATCCCAATGGTGAAAACACATACACATCAGTTGTTTAACCTTAATAAATATGCAAATGCTGTATAGAGCTATACACATAGCTTTCAAAATCAAACTGTGCCATTGTAAACACAATGTAAACAAATAAAACTCACACCACACTTTTCTTAATAAGTATCATGTCAGCGAAATGCAATCTTGCTCTAAAAATGTCAACTGGATCTGAAAAAATAGGCAGTATACAGCTTTATTTACACCATCTTCAGATAAGCCCAAGCGTGCTTTTGCCTGATATAAAACTAACAAAAAATAAACTAACCAAAAAACACACTCCTAGTCTGGTGGATACACTCTTGACAACTCGTTCAGAAACAGATAAAATCGTTGCAGCATGTGAGGAAGACTGCACTTGGGGATCTGAGTGATATGAAAGCAAATGAAAAGAACTAAACAAAAGAGGCACCATTACATTGAGGTCAGTGAACCTGCTACAGTTTATAAATGAAACACTGCAAAGCCAGATCTTCAAGGGCCCCATGTAGATATCAATTTCTTAAATCTTCAAGGTGCTATACGCCAAAGTCATTGTGAAACTATTACTGGCATTTCACTTCACATTGCAAACAGCATATATGGCATTCTGCCTGCCTAAGACTGAAACCTGTGGTGCAGGTTTCTAAAGTGAAATGACATGTCAAGTCAAATAACACTTTGTATGCGTATCTTTGGTAAAGACTATTGAACTGGGGGGAAAAATTTCCTCATTGCAAAAATTACAGTCTTCAACTCCTTCCAAAGGCAATGAATATCTGTATAAGTAGAGTGAAAATAAAATAAATAAATAATTAAATATTTTTTCGAAAACCACTACATTCACTTTTTTTAGTTACAATGCATGAATGTTAGAGATTCAGTTTACCCAAACATAACCTTGTTGACTAGAATCTGGACTGAATTATCTTTCCTCTTCTTTGTCCTCATCCGGTCAACTGCTAGTTTTCTACTCATCTAGGCACATTTTCATTGCTCCCACTCTCTAGACAGTTCCTTTAGAGTCAGAGGAGACGAGAAGAACACCTGCAGCTGAACAAGCAGTACTTGAGGACAGTTTTGAGATTACTACCTGCTTCTGCGTAGAAACATTTGCACTCTTAGCAATGAGTGGCATTTGCATTGCTTTTTGTTGTGTCAGCTGTCTGATTCAAGAACACTTCTTATTTCATGAAGATTAAATGTCGATCGGAAAGAATAAATATACTTTGTGTCTGGCTGTCAGTAAGTACTTGGCTGGGATCCACTGGGGGAAAAAACACCTTGTCTCTTCAAAGATGTGATTCAGATGTGATCTGCCACCCTCTAGAGGGAGAAACATGCGTGTCCTGATGGTCTGGTTTCCTTTGTGATTTACAGCACTTGATTAAAGCTACTGGGCAAAACAAAAATCTCCACTGAAAAAGAATGAAAGAAATGAAAGAGGCACAGCTGGCAATACTGCCAGTTCAATAGTGTGTCTAAGAGGACATCCAGTTGTCTAGTAAATTATCCTGGAAGCACGGTTTAATAGAAATGACTGAAGATTTGCTGTGGAAGATTTTATGAATTTGGAAAGAAAATGACATGGCATGTCTGTCCACAAGTCCACCTTATACCAAGATCAAAAAAGGAGTGCGTGAACTGGTTTTAGTTTTCCATGGAAAAACATCACATAATAAAGCTTCATAGAGAAGAAAATGTATCAAAATAAATACGATATTGCACCTTCCATAGAATACAACAGCACTTAACATATAAAGGCGATTACTGAACATTAGAATAATTCACATCAGTTTCATGGTGCACTATACACAATCAAATGTGTAAGCTCAATAATATCATGATAGCATTAATCTATACAAACAATTTTCCTTACAACTGGAATTAACAGTTCAATATATTTACAGTGCATATAACAAACATAACATCACCTATACTAGTATACCCTGTAATGCCATAAACTTTAGTTCTGGGTATCTTAGCCAACATGTTATCCCTAAATGCAATTTAAGGAGCAAGAGTCATGAGAAACCTATGCAAAGTTGCAGATCAACTGCAATATCTTATGCTCAAAATCTATTCCAAGTAAAATCGACAAATAATTTAAGTAGGTTTAGAGTCAGTAGGTGGAGAGGCAACTCTGCATTTTAAATCTAATAACAATTTCCACACTATTATTCCGATACTTAAAAATAACTCATAGATGTTAAGTGTTGCTGGATTTCTGGGAAATGATACTTAAAATTACTGTTAAACATTTTTGAACTTAGGGAAAATGATCCCTAAAAGTACAATATCAGTTATTGAATTTTGGGGAAATATTAAAGCAAACAAACTATTGTTTTGAAAAACAAAAATATTGGGCACATTCACTTTGGTACTGTTTTACAAAGAATGAATTTTTTGTCTTATTTAATGTGCTAACCCGATATAAATCATAGATTTCCTACCAATAAAGCACATTTTACAATAAATATGGCACGTGACAATGCTCTTTGACACAGGTTTCATGCAAACAAATAAATAGAAACCAAACAGCAGTCTGTTGAGACCACAGGGATGCTTCAGTAGTAACAAATGGCATCATACTAAAGTCATATAAAACTTGTTCAAGTGTTCGTTTGTACAATATAAAACAAGACACTAATCATGCAGTGAAATAGATATCCAAATCAAGCATAAAAACCATGCATCAGAGTGTCACTGTTTCAGGAAACCCCTTTTTTTAAACTTTTTTTACCCTGGTCTGCAAACCACCTCGCTATGATTGCCATTTGATTGCAATGCTTCAGCAGCCATTTTCCTGTCTCCTTAAAATGTAAACAGTGCAGTCGAAAGAAGAATATTGCTGACACATCACATCCCCATCCTATTGTAGCCATCTACCGCAAGGCAAAGAGCCAGTGAGCTATTACAAGGCCTTACTTCACCCACAGTGAACACTTTATGGAAGTCCTGTTTTGCTACTCTTGACTCTTTTAAAGATGCCAGAAGTTGCCTCTACAATGAGAGTTGCATACCTGATTGTGCCATCAATGCAGTATGTAAAAATGGCTTTTTTGTAAATCTACAACCTTCTAAGTCATTCTAATACTATATCTCTTTTGGCACCAGCACTCATTCTAAAACAACACATTCTCAGGTTCTCTAAAGCTATGCTAAAGCAATGGGAGAAACCCTTCCATACCAAGCTCAAGCTTGGTAAAACATCCGCTCCTCACAAAGGGAACGTGTGCTCAACCTTCACAGGTCCACCATAGCGCTCTTGGCA
The DNA here is from genome assembly GCA_037577145.1 of Brachypetersius gabonensis. NCBI lineage: Eukaryota > Metazoa > Chordata > Actinopteri > Characiformes > Alestidae > Brachypetersius > Brachypetersius gabonensis. Next base: position 12,202,927 of record JBBJLR010000002.1, on the reverse strand, counting down.
AGGTCCTTAGTTCCCTGGAGAATTCTCTTCATATGACCCACCTTCGAGATCCCCAGATCCTGTTGAAGCAAGCAAACAAAGATCCACTAAGACTTATTTTTAGCTAGTGCGCTCTAAAACAGAAACATGGCCAATATTAAAAACTAAATAAAAAAATGTGTATTTAGTTACATGTGATACAGCTCATTTATTCAGAACTGAAAATAAATACATATCTAAACCTAAATATGGCAAATGTTAAAGCATTACTATTTATTTATTAAAATTCAGCATATTTGAAAAAAGTAAAACATGCCATAACCATTGCACAGAATATATATTTTATGTTTAATATGTTAAACAGTAATTGTGCATTAAAATGTGCAGAAGTGTGTATTAATTTTCACTTAGATGGTTCAACAAAACATGTCATTTGACCAGGGCACCAAACCTTTTGCACACGACTATGTCTATTAGGACAGCCCAATAGACAACACAGGGTTTTTCCAGGTAAATGATAGGGACATTTGAAATGAAGGGGGCACAACAAAGAAAATAAATGGCACAGTCCAAGGAACCCTGGTTTCATTGGTCACATCTAAATATTTTAATAATTATGAAAGAACACTTTAACCACAAATAACAAATGGACAACATACAATTATTCCACTCCACATCAAAATCTTTAAAGAATGCCAAAGTTGTTTTGAAAATGAAGTCTTATTGAGTAAAGTTCACATGTTTCATGTCTTACTGGTGAATTTCTGTTGGTGTGGTTTGGGTGAGACGAGTAGGAATGTGAAATTTTGACACTGAAATGGATAAACTCAACAAGTGCAAATGATAGCAGACTAACGTGACAATGACCAGTGATGTCTTCAACTACTGGTTTTAGTAAAAATCAAAGTTACACTTGTTTTCCAGATACCCCAGATATAATCGATCAGTCAAGACCTTTTAGCACCCAAATACTGGATCTTTAGTTTAGAACTGCAGGTGTGAGATTAATACAACACAACGTTAATACATTTTTATTCTTCAAAAATCTACAGAAACATTTCCAAAAATGTTTCTTAAATGTTTCCTTAAGCAAAGGATGGCATCACATTTATCTCAGAATGCAACTATAACTGAGCTGACTCTTGTCTTTCTGCCATCACCCCACAATTATCGTAATTTCCAGGGTGGAATTTTATCAGTATGATGGTGATTTCAAATTTTTTTTTATCTTTATTTTTCAGATAATTGCTTTTAAGAATTACCTCCAGTTTGAGAAACACTGTTTTTGAAGACCAAGTCCTCATTCGCATTCAGAAGTCCTTAATCAAGCACTGGTTGTGATCTGAGCAAGTTGAGAGAAATTTTGATGATGTTTTTTTACAAAAACCATTTGGTTGACATTGACTTCTCATGTTTATTATCGACATTATCCATGTGGCTCCAGGAGTAATCTAAAAAAGCAGAACACCAAGCATGTCTTGAAAGATCAACTACAAATGAGGTAAATGAAATATTGTTCGCATTTGATTTTTTGCCAAACCATTGAAAGAGTCATTAAAGGGTCAAAATATACATGGCTGAACCTAGGCAAATGTACTTGATCAGCTGAGAAACAGATTTGCACTTGTTACATAAGTTTCGCCTAAGCTTTGCTTGTTCCTGCCAGTGTTATTTCACCTCACCATGTGAGAAAACATACACACACTTCTCACGTATTCAAAAAATAACACAAACACAAACATGCTGGTTCGCAGCTGAGCTCTTCACACAAGTGGAGTTGTCCATCACACAATACTAGCTGATGCACATGTGTCACACCATGCTGCAGGTGGAGTCACACACTTTTTTAGCTTCCCCTCAGTGTGGTGCTCCCCCTCCACTCTTTCACCCCTTTCACTGACTGTTCTAGATCCCAGCACTTCCAAAAGCTGTAGCATGTCAGGGCCACCAGCGGTTAGTAAGTATGTAAATAGGTTTAAGTCTCAAACGACACTTGCACAGAGGAAGCCAAGCAGAGCAGTGCAACACAAGATAGCAAACAGGGGTCAGGTCAAAAAAGACAGAAAAGAGTAAGAGTGGCAATCAGTCAGTAAAAGAAGACAGATAGAGAGAGTGTGTGTGAGAGGGAGAGAGAGAGGTCTGATTTGTTCTGAGGGACATTGTGAGGCACCTAAAGGACGGGAGGGGGGGTGTGTGTATACCTTCAGATCCCTCCTCTCCAGGTGCAGTAGCTCGGAGCCGCGGATGTCATGGCGGATGAAGGTGTCTTTGTACTCCCCCAAGCTGAGCTGCTCCAGCCAGGCGCCCACCTCCTCAGTGCCCCACCTCTGAACTACACAAGTCAAGAGCGAGAAGCCCCCTTCAGTCTCCGAAAACCCCCGCACACGAGCAGGACACAAGCAGAACAGGGTCAAGGCCGAAATGGGGCGGAAATGTAAAGAAAAAACAACAACAACAACCACAAAGAGGGGGAAAGGATCAAAACAGAACAAGAAGAACACAGAAAGGAGTGGCAGCGGCAGCTGGCAAAGAGAGGGTTAAACAGGTTTGCTTTCATTAAAGTTCTCTGGTCACTGGCACACCCAGAGGATTTTTTTTTCTGGCATGCAGGTCATCACAGTGGGACATCCACCACTGCATTCAGAGCAGACACAGGAGACAGGAGAGAAGAGAAAAAGAGAGAGAGAAAGAAACAGAGAGAAGGGGTGAAAGGACGGGAGGCCAAAGCCTATGCACCCTATTTCACTATATCTGGCCCCTGAACTGTGGTTCAAACCCTTCTGTCCCATTAAGCCATACACTGGCTCATCCACAGGCAGGATGCCACGCTTGAGAAACACAGTATCATTAGCAGCCAAATGCCTACTATACCCCAAAACAATCAATCACATGCATTTCCTAGGTGGGAATGCACTAATATGTAACAATTTGCTCAACTGGTTAAAAATATCATATCAGAACCTTCCTACATAACATTAAAGTAACCATGTAAAATGTCTTGAGTTGTCATGACAGATTGTGTTCATAAACGTTATATTAATGATTATAATCTGCCTTGACAATATGACATCTACCCTGACATGCTTAAGGCACGGTTATGACCATGTTACGCAGGAGGTTTCAAATGTTACCATATTCGCTGTTGCTGTCATAACAAAAAAATCCAAAATGGAAAAGTATAATGTACATTTATGTAACATGATGTAATATTTTATTCATTCACTTAAATAGTTTGTTCATCTATTTCTATTAGTCCATTCCATTTCACATAATATTTTTACACCAGGGTAAATGGCAGCTAGTATATTTGTATGGTGTTAAATAAGATATAAGATTTTGATATGACAGCAACAATATGTATATTATTTTTTCTTTCAGGAACTAGGTATTAAAGTACAATTGCTGACATATAACTTTCTAGGGGTTACAATGAGTTCAATGTTCCAACACCAATCCTACTAACATGTGAGTAAATAAAACCCAGCTGATACATCTGTGTATGCATGGTAGTGGTTTCCCTTCTGTGATCCGAGCCTTGGTTTGTGCCTGCTGTTCATGTGTGGACACATGGGACTATTTCTGACTCACAGGACGACATCATGAACACAGGAAAGTGCAGGATGTTCATGGATGGTTGGGTTGGACCGAGGACATCACAGGGAAAGGTGTAGATGCTACATGGAGCTCTGTGTCATCAGTCAGGCCACAAGGCACTGCCATAATTGCCTTAAGAGGTCAGACACACTGCTTTTTTAACGGAACACCGGAATTTTACTCAGAATAGTCACCAGAAACACTCTCAAAATGAGAAACTTTTCTGGTATTACTGGCAATATGGCACTGTTTCCAAACACACTGCACTCCATGAATGCGCCATGCCATCCATGAAAAATGTTTTTTTAATCCATCTAATGTGAGAACAACCACTCATTCTTACCTGACTGTGGGCTGAACTTCTTGAGGGCTTTTTCTTTCTTGAACTTTGGCACGATGCGGAACATGCCACTGCGGCTATTTCTCTTGCCATACTCCAGGGAGTGGTCCTGTCATACATGACAGAGACTTTTTTCACTCCAAATGACTTATTATATTTTGTGAACATGGCAACCGATCATAGCTGAGGCTAGAATTTCCACTGTTACATACTCTCCACTACACAGAAAGTGCCAAGGGTTGGTGTTAAATACTTGGTCAAAAGCTGACTCCACAATATTAGCTGATCTCACCTCCTCATCGTTGGGCTGCAGGATGTGGTAGAGCCAAGGAATCTCAGCCAGCTTGCCCAGCTCCACCTCCACACTCTGCAGTGCGCTGGACAGCAGCTCCTCGTCAGGGGGGTCCAGTTGCTGTTCAGACACAAAGCCCTCAGTGTGAGATGCGGCCAAAAATCACACACAGCACAGCCATAGACTACAATCACCATGCCAAAGTAAATGGAGATCTTGATCACTTAATTCATGCTCAGTGAATGTCAGGGAGACAATCCTTTTGTAAATGAGGCCCCATTGTAAAGAAATATGTTAACATCCAGCTTTCGAAATGTCCTTACCAAAGACACTCGACCAACTAGCAGTGACTCAGTCTCATTGTGCAGGGCTTTCACTGTGCTTGCCACTTCTATGGCTGTGTTCCTGGTCAGGCTCTATAGGAAGGAAACCAAAACACCACCAAACATCAATGTTTATGAGCTATGAGCGCAGCAAGGTTGTAAGCAGGAGCAAGTATTAAGTTTGTCTTCTATACTAATACAGTAATCCCCTGCTTTTCGTGGGGCTTAACTTCCAAGAGCACCGGCATTTAGTGAAAAACGGCGTTCTTGTGTTTTGGTAAAAAAAAAATGCCTAAAAATGCTTATTTGTATAGTATAAACCCTATATATACCCCCAAATATGATTTTTTGTTATTTTAAACTCGGAAGGTGGCGGGACAAAAGTATTGGGACACCGCGGCAAGGTGAACGGTTTTTGGAGAATAAAATCTTATCTACTCGGGGAAATGAAGGTTCGTTGGAAAGGTCTCCTGGAGATCTACCAAACTGTGAAGTTTAAAGTGTCTAAATACTTTCCCTTTCGAGATATGCAACTCGGAAGGTAACAGGAAAAGTATTGGGACACCTTGTGTGAAAACATCCAGAAAAATATATTTATTGCCACAAAAAAGCAAGAAAAGGATATTTGCAGTTTCCATGTTATTGTGGGGATTTTCACGAAAACTGAGTTCGGGTCTAAAAAAAATCCACGTGTGACTGAATCTGCAACTCCTGATCCACGTAAAACTGGGGGATTACTGTATTTCTGAAGTTCCACCATCAAGCTGGTGTCCTAGTGGTTAAGGCATTCGCCCTGTGAGCAGAAAGTCTGGGTTCAATTCCCAAGACCACTAGGCACCTCTGAGGTACCCTGAGCAAGGTACCGTCCCCACTCACTGCCCCCCGGGCGCTGTGTTCGTAGCTGCCCCCTGCTTCCCTTGGTGAATAGGTTAAATGCAGAGGAAGTATTTCGCGCTGTGGTGTGTTCACGTATGACCAGATTGTCACTTTAAATTCATAGTTTTGTATTTTAGCTGCTGTATTTCTTGTAATTCAGCTCAAGAAGCAGTTCATAATTATGCTAGGACATGACAAGTGATCACAAATCACCTCTTATGCTAGCTGCACAGTTTGTAAAGAAAAACAAGAGGTGTTTAGGTAAGTTTCAAATACAAATTGTTCAGTATATTCACTTTACTTTAACATCTCAATACAACTTGTACGTTTTCTGTTATGCATGAAATTATCTAGAGCTGCGTGTATTATTCTGGACTATGTAACATTTCCAGGTTGCCCTTACAAACTATTTTAAAGTTGTTTCCTCATACCAGCAACATATTATAATCATTTTATACATGCATGAAAGTGGGCTTAATTTAAAGGTCACTATGCTACATTTCTACGTAATTTTCCAGTGATATTGTTTGAGTGGGTTTAATTCATTTTATCATGACCATTTTACGGACCATCTTTATCCACTAAAATCCCCTAAAAACGTGTTGTTTTTGTTTCTTGGCCTTTACCTCAGGGAACTTGGGGTGAGTTTTGTTGATGGCGTGAGATGCAGCATTAACAGCATGAGCTAGCTCTTGCTCAAGGAGCCCGTTAGTCTTGGCTGCTTCACAGATCCTGGTGATGAGTTCCTCTGCAGCACGAGCACACATTTGGATAAGTGTGGCCTCCTCTTCAGTGGCCAGGTCCACTGAGTGCTGAGGATAGAGGTGTGGTCGCAGAGGAGGCTTGTCATACTTCAACTTGTCCTCCCAGGACTTCAGGGTGTTCTCAAATGCCTGTGATTGGAGCAAAAAGCTTCAGTGATGAAGACGTGCTTGGGTCGGGTAATGTGCAGACATGAACTTACACGTTAACACTCACCCTGTCTCTGGTCAGCATCTGGGCCCTGTTCTTGTGCTGGATTTTGATTACTCCAGGAGGTTGGATCCATGCCTCTCCATCTACTTGGATTGGCACTCCTTCATCACCCAGAATTGTAATCTTTACGGTGCGACACTATAGCGACGAGAGGAAAGAAGAATGATATTTCATGCATGTGTGTGCATATGTACACTGATAACTGTATTGGCACTTCAATACAGTAACACGTGCAGGTAAGACTGAAGCAAGTGACATGTCATCAGTGTGAGATTAATAGCTGCCAAATTTATTTTTAATCTAACCTTTACATGAATATGCCACACGTAAGAGCAGATACGTACACACAGTGTAAAACACATTAATGTTAAGTTCTCAAATTGAGCTACTGATTCTACTGACAGGAGAAAATGACTGTACTGAATGCAGGGAATGGTTGTCATATGTACCAAATTCCAGCTGGATCTAATGTCTAAGACATCAGAAAAATTACTTGAGAAATCCAGGCATAAAACTACACTTAGCACCGGCTTAGATAAAACCACAGTGTACTTGAAAAGTAAAAGTGTATCTCAGAAGAGAATAGCTATTGTGAACTAAACACATTTAAATAAACTAATATATATAAATACACCCCTTCCACATACAGTATATGCACACATGTTACAGAATACAACTTTATTTTTTAATTTAAACAGGATGTTAGTATTTACCGCCACAAATGGAGCAGTAAAGTAGTTAAGTGTTGGTACCTCTACTTGGAATCAGCAAATCAGGTTTCAGGGAAATGTGTTATAGGTGCATGCCTAATAAGCATCTGCAAATATATTAAGGCTCACCCACCTGGGCAATGCGGTGATGCTGGAGCTTGATGACTCTGGATACTGCCATCTGCATACTTCCAAACACAGCAACCACCTCCAAGATTTTATCATCAAATGAGGGAGCACAGAATATCTAGATGCGAGAAGAAGATAACAGATCACTGGGATTCATTTGATAAATTCTATGTGTAATGCTGCTCAGTGACCTGATACAATATCCCATGCATTCACTGTTAATGTACAGTGCAAAGGTTTTCCTGATAACTGATACCCCTGAGCAACACTAATGGGCAAAATAAATGAGAAAAACAAGTCACTTTTTTGAGTGAGAAAACTGTCTACATTCCTGATAAAAAAAAAGAAGAAAATATTAGTGTCAGCTATGTGACAAAATGACACATATATAGAGCATTTACAAACTGGCTCAAATTGCAATTTGCAGACTTTTAGATGATATTAATGAAGTAGATCCACTGTATGTCCTGTCCAAGACCACAGACATTGCTCTGTTCTATTTAGGTTAACTGCCCCATGTTATGTTATGTCATGCCTTTCCTAATCATGCCTGTGTTAATGATAGTTTTAATTTGTGGCTCAATCAAGCTCATGTAGAGGACAGATATGGCATTACTATAGTCACTTACTAGGGATGCTCCGATCAGGATTTTTGCCACCGATACCAAGTACCGATTTGTTGTCATGGTGATCGGCCGATACC
>JBBJLR010000002.1:12182629-12194947 GCA_037577145.1 Brachypetersius gabonensis | reverse complement strand
ACTAAGAGCCGTTTGGGAGCCGAAAGAACTGGCTCTTCTTTGGGAGTCGAGTCACAAGAGCCGGCTCTCTGAAAAGAACCCAACTTCTCATCACTACTGACTGCGGCGCCAAACATTTACGTCCCAACTCAATTGTGATCGGTTCCTAAGATTGGCCAAGTTTAATGAATGCTGATCGAGTCATAAAATGTTATTATCGGCCGATACCGATCTTCGGCCGATCGATCGGAGCATCACTATCACTTACATCATCCTCTTTGGTCCCGCCCCAAAAGTTGGTTCCTCCAGCATAACTGGGGATGTTCAGCACAGCAATCCCTTGGAGACTGGGGAGCGGGATGTACTGTCCATCACACTGCAAATGACAATACACAATAATGCAGCATTCCAAACTCCTCTGAAGAATGAAAATGGGCAGTCAGCACGAACAAGCATGAACACGATTGACTGACCTCTAAAGATTACCATTTATGCCATGAAGTGACCATATTTAACAACTGCAATGAGTAACATTGTTTAGAACAGCCATTAGAGCAATTAACTATTAACAGTTTTCATATATGATGTGATTATAATTGCTTCTAATTACTACTTTCCACATGTGTTCATCACAAGTACTGTTATGCCAATCTAGACCAGTATGTACGATTCTGAGTTTCCCCTGCTAACAGATATCATTGATGCTTCACCTCTAACTGTACTTTCTGCTCCAGATTCTTGTATGTCCTCTGAAGCAGCTCCTTGGTGCCTAAGACCCCATACCACATCATGTTCTTGGTGCGGCTCCTATTACAAATAATATTTTAGCATAGCTTAAACATGAACATGGCTATTAAAGCGAACGTAAATACTACAATTGCATAGAAGCCGATAAGTTAAGGTGCAGAATGCCTGACCTGCATTTTTCAGGATGTTCTTCACGCTTGTTGTTGAACTCCAGTGAGATTTTGGCATCTAGGCCAATGCCAAAATAGTTGTTCATGACACACTTTTCCAAATAGCCCTCTCTAGAACAGAAAGCAGATATGAGCATGCTGGTCATGACATATCATGTAAAAATAAAGAGGTAAGTTAAAAGGTCTTACAGTGGATCCAGGTCAGGATCAATGAAAGGTGTGGCTCCAAATGGGTCAATGTTGGCAAGCAACATCTTACTTATGATCGAGCTTCCAGCTATGGAGGCGGCAAGGCCTGCACGTAATCCTAAAGACCAAAAGACCAACAATGTTGCAGAGAAGCTTCTGTAAAGAATGTTAGGTGAGCGTAAGGGTCCATGTTCTGTGGTGGTATTAAGAAACACCAAATTAATATTTGATACAACACTAAATTCTGTGGTTTAGTATTAATGTCATCATACCCGGGCAGATAATGCGTGTGTTTAAGACAGGCAGGTTCTCCTTGCTTGTGGTGAATGGAGGAATAGAGAAGGAGCCACAGGACTGTGTGCTGCGGCTTACGCGTCTGTCCGTAGGTGAACACGGCGACTTTGCTACTGCAGAAACAAAGAAATGTGGCTTTAGCTTCTAAGACACACCTGCAGATAACGGGTAGCAACTTAATAAATAACACTAAAGGGAGACAAGTATTCATATATTTATTTAATTTACTTTTGGTGCATATAGCCACTTAATATTTACACACAAAATCACTTGACATTATACTAAATATGAACAAAAAAGTACTAGGTATGAATGCATTGTCTGGAGATATTTCATGCATGCCTGTCAATGGAATTGTCATCTAAGTCAAACAATGTTCACATTTATGGAGTCACAACTACTCGTGCCTGGACATTTGTGTCAAGTAAAATATTGCAATGGGTTTTCAGACTAATAATAAGAAAAGTAAGAGCAATGCCAGAAGTCCCTCGATTGCATGGACATCTGAACGCAGCAGGATCAACAGAAAGAATAGAAAATAAAGAAAATAAAGTGAACTGCATAGCTACCACGCCTGTTTCTACATCCCACAAAAACTCCTTTTCTAAAACGGAACCACAGAGATAAACTGTGCAAATAAGAATTTTGCAAACAGGATTTTGACAAATCAGAACTCCTTTAGAACAATGCACACAAGTCAGATGAAACAGAAATACAACTGTCTGACAATAATTGAGCTTGTCTTGTTTGGTAGAATAAGACTTTGATCCCGTACCCACAGAGCACCAAACCCACAGTGAAGTAAGGCTGGAGCATCATGATGTGGGGCGGCTCTACAAACAGAATTGAAGATCTCAAAAAAAATCTCAAAAGAAGCATAAATGAAGCGATGTATCTGAATGTATTGGAGGAGAATTGAATCTTTTTTGGCAAGACCTGTTTCTAAAAAATGTGAAGGGTTGTGCATGGCCAAACCAATCTGACTTGACTTATTATAAATGTATGGATTTATAGATTAAGAACTTTGAACATACGAGTTAATTAGAGTGACCCTTATAACCTTACGAAACGGAAGGTGCTTTGTCCAGAGGAATGGGCCAAAACTGAACATCAATGCTGCAAAAAGCATATTAGATATTACTGTAGACAGCCTTTAAGCTTTATTGCCCACAAAAGCTTTGCAGCCAATTACTTTTAATAATAGTAATGTTATTGATGTGTGGTCTTGAATACTTATTCACTACTTTTTTTTTGTTTATTTGTAACAACATATAATTGTTTGTTCATACTTATAAATACGTAGTAAGGTCATGGTGTGTATACATTTGCATTGGATATAGTCATTGAAAATATCAGTTAACAAAAAGACAAGTGTCTGAATATATGTTTCCCCAAACTATATTATGTAATTAGAACAATATAAACTGTGTGTCACTGCCCTGTCAGACTCTGCATCTCCACACAACTGAAGTCATGGGAGAACTGGAGTGTTTCCCATGCCAAGAATCAGACACCAGGAGTAAAAAAAACCAAATGATTCTACACAACAACAGAACTTCAGTTTATAATCTTGGCAACAACGTTCTTTCAAGGCATTTTATCAAACAAAAATAGCTCCGTGCTGTAATAGTGCATTTGAGCTCCAGAGCTATTTTGCAAAGAAAAAGATATTGTACAGATGTCACCAAACAAAATCATCTAGCAAAGGCACAAAAGCTTTGAGCTGGAGAAGCAAACAGGAACCCCGAGGGACTGAGTGCAGTCTAGAAAATGTACATAGCCTCTCTTTGTCTCCTGGACACGATCAAGCAGGAAGCTGACCTTTGCATAAACAGGAAGTACCACTGTCCAGCACACAATGACATATTCCCTATAGAGACAAATATCGCACATAGCCTGTGGGATACACACACTTACAGTATATAAACACACATGCCTAAAACCTGTAAACAGAGCATTCAGCCCTCGCGGGTGGGGGTGGTGTGTTACATCAGTGGACAAGAAACCATATGCCATCATTAATAAATGGGCAAAAACAGGCTATAAGTAAGAAAGTAAAGCTGCTGCACAAAAAAAAATCTATGAGAAACTAATTTCTTCTCATAGGGTATTGGTAATGTAAAGACTTCATGTTCATAACAGGCTTTTAACACTAGAGGGCAGCATAACTATTTGTTCAAAAGGACACAGACTTAATTATCTTTTAAGTAATTTTTTTTCTACCCTTGCTGATTTTGCACATGTTGTTAATTTTGTGGTTTACCGCCTTGTCATAGTTAAACACAGGCCACTGGTGGCTGGTTAAGTAGGTGCAAGCTGAACTCACAGGGCAGTGCCTCCAGCTCCTTAGTGTCCTCGTCCTTCTCATTGTCCCTATTCTCTTCTTCTGTGTCCTTTTTGAAGTCTGTGGGAGACTGCAAGTCCTGCTCATCTGTATGGGCATTCTGTTCATCCACCACTAGAACAAAGACAGAAAAGAACATCACATATGCGCTGCCACTGACTCTACTGTCTTGATGAAAGTGAATGTTAACCGTCCTAGCAAAAACCAACATTGTTTGCCCTTTTTGTATCACTGCTTACATTTTACTCAATTGTATTTATAAGCTTGGGTACAAAGTTAGAGGGTAGTGAAATCCATCAGTGACTGAGCTAAGCCAACAGCATCTTATTAAACCATGATTTCTAATCCTCACTGTCATGAAAATAACAGACATGTAAAATGGGCATTTTTGCATGCCCACAAAAATAAAATAATTACTGCCAAAATGTTCGATATTTTCATTATTTAGGATTTTTGATGTCTGAAATATCCACATAAGCCTCCTCTTTCTAACTCAGATCTCTTACTTTTTTCAGCTTGCTCAATAATCTGCCGAACTGCCTTCTTCAGACTGTTTGCACGGAGCATGAGCTGCTCTCGCGGCCTGAAGAGCTTGTGTGGTGAGTCTTTCTCTGTCACATTCTCTTCCAGCTTCTCTTTCAGCTCTGTGAGAGACTCCTCGCTCAGGTCCTCCTCCTCCTGCAGCTCCTCTTCCTCCAGCTCTTCTTCTACAATGGGGGGAGTAGTGAGAGAAGGAGGCCTCATGGCTAGGGCTTCTGTATTCAGCGTCTGCAGCAGTAGGTCCAGCTTTTCATTCAGGATTCCACACTGTGTGAGAGGAGAAAAGCCTCAGAGCGCAGCTGGATGCGAAGCCTCTCAGTGTAAAGGCTTTCATTTAAAAGTAGCTGAAATAATAATGCAATAAGGAGCTTCAAATTACATGTGAGTCACTACACTGGGATGTCTTCTCAGAATAACTCAACAAAAAGACTGCAACTACATTATCAGAGACATCAAGCTCCATCTTTGTAACCTGTTTACAGTGTAGCCTTGTTTATTGTATGTGTGTAATTTTAACTAGGCCTCTATGTAATTGCTCCAAGCATTGCATTTGCTTAATGAAAATAAATATATCTGTCCTATATCTTAAGCGTATGTGGGAGTGCTGATGTTATGTGGGGGCCTTACTTTCAGGGCCATACTTTCAGCCTCTTCTGTGCTCTCTGTGGTCTTGTCATTGGACTTCCCCACCTTAGCTACAAAGTCTTTCACTGTTTCACATAGAATCCTAATGGAGAAGAAATATATACACATATTTCCACCCTCTGTAGTTCTGTGAGTTGAATGAGTTTGTCAGAACACAAAAGAAGACCATACAGCACAGGTAGACTCACTTTGCTGAGGATATGACCACAGAGTGCTGATCTGAGTTAAGGATCTTTGTGAGATGAGCAGCAACTGAATCCTCGTAATCTGTTATCTGAAACTTGAGCCAAACAGCAGCATATTATCAAAGAGCGGAACACTGTCTGTGGCGAAATGATTGAACAAATGACTGTTTACTCTTGAGAAGGGCTATGTGTGGATGTTAGTGTGTGTTAGTGTTTTGGGAGCAGGTACCTGGCAGTCCTCTGCCTCCTCAGGTGTGGCAGGGCAGCTGTGTTTGGGAGGTATTTTAATCTCATACGTCATTATACTCCACCTGCGAAAAGCAAAGAGCAGCTGCATGCTCAGCTAGCGCTGCTAAAAACACACGCACGACAGAACAGCTATGTGGAGTCAGACCTGCAATCTTTACACTCAATTGAGTTTTGCTGCAAACATTTAATTTGGGTTTGTAAGTGTCTGCTGGGACTTAAACTGTGGTGTGTCAGAAAAAGAAAGAAGTTACAATTCCAATGCATTTTATAAACCAGCCTTTAATTAGAGCACTACAGACAAAATTAATAAATATCCAAATGAGACCCAACACTGCATTTATAAAGAGACATCTCTGATTTTCTCTGCTATTTTTCAAATGCACAGAGAACAATATCTGAAAAGGTTTTCCTAACATAACAGTTGTTTTCATATATTTTGCAGCTTCATTTTCAGCAAATTGCCTACTATGGTATGAACAATACTTTTGGACTAAGGACAGATTTGTCTAAATTCAAAAAGTTGGTTTAAGGCACCTTTTTACCAGGCAGTGTGGCACAGCAGTCTCTCAAGTTACACTTTAATTTACAGAATGCAAATTTCCCACTTGTGGGACTAATAAAGGTTTATCTTATCTTATTTAGCAGACTGTTTTATTCAAAGCAACTTCCATTCCCTAACTACAGGGGACAGCCTCCCTGGAGCAACTTAAGGGTCTTGTTCAGGAACCCAGTGGTGGTTTGCTAAAGGTAGGATTTGAATCCTTGACTCTTGGTCCAGAGGCAAGTCTCCTTCCCACTAGGGCACCACCACCTCATAGACAGCATGAACTTTGTAATCTGATATACTTTTTGCTCTGCATTTGAGTGACGGTTGCATTTGGCCAATCATTTACCTCATATATTTTGGGTTCGGAACTCAACAAAAAGCATGATTACTGATATCTAATTTACCACACTGTCTGGTGAAAAAACATCAAGGCGCAGACGAGCCTCCCTACCTGTCCAGCATTTTGGTGCTGGCTCGCTCCAGTTTAGCCAGTATCTGAGGGAGCTGTGTGTCATCGTCACATGACGGTCCCCAGCCGAGCACCCGTGCCAGGTCATTCCCCGTGCCCAGAGGCAGCACACCCAGCTGACACTGCAAACAGTAGCACAGACCCTCAGCATAATGCATTCCCTTTCAGAAACTTCTTTTTTTTTCCTGCCAAGTCTTTGCCTTTGCTGACTTCAAAACAAACAAAAAAAAGGGTAAAAAAAATCAGATTTGAATCCATCAATTTGAATCCATCAACAAAGAAAATATAAATGTACATAAATCATTAAGTAAATTTTATACCAAAACAGGAAAGCGGCTCCAAAAAGCAGCAGATAATTACAGAAGTATTAAGGTTTAAAGGTTAAGTTTGAAATAGTTTTGCCAGGAAATCATTTTTATTTATGGTTTTTATGGGTATTATGGTTTATAATCCTCATTTTTAATGCATTTGAACAAATAAATAAATACATATATATTTAAACAGATGTACTGTCATGCTGGAATTTAATTTGTTATACTGTACAACAAAAAAACAAAAGTAACAGGCAAAATAAAAGTACTAACACTAATTAGTCTGTTTGGTAATTACCTGTTTGTGAAGATTGAGTTTATCAATTTCAGACAAGACCCAGCCAACACTGCCATCTCCACCACACACAAGGATTCGGAAATTATCAAATTTCTGAAACAGGCGTAATCTGTACAACAAAAACGAAGAATAAAGAACACTCAGCACATTGCAGAGGTGCCTAGGTTTATCCTCACTCAAGTCAGCAAGTTAAGGTCACTTTACAGCTTCTTTACAGTTTCGATGTAACTTACCCTAAATGAGGTCCACCGTTGACAAGGTCAAAGACCTGAGCCGGGTTTAGTAGCTGTTTAAAACGACGCAAAAATTTTACTCCTTGGTTGTCCCCACTTTTGGAATTGACAAACACTAGAAGTGGGCTGGCACATGATGGGGGACAGGTTGCTTTCCAAAAACCTGTCCAGAATTATAATACAAAAAATAGTAATGGGTTTATACTTGTAAACCAGAAGACTGTTTTTTTCTGTTGCATGGAAACACTGAAATGTCTCTGCAAGCATGAATCACTGCAATATTTTTTCTCCATTTTTTTTTACACTTTTACACTTTGAAGGAGGGAATTAAGAGTTATGCAACTGCAGTGACTAATAGCACCTTTAAAGAAGTCTGAGTCATTTTTCTGAGACCACATGTGAATGCTAATTGACATTTCCCTTTGCCACCAAGGCTCACAGCTTTAATGTTAGGTGCAGATGAGACCCTTTGTGATGACACATGTAACACATTGATGACATGATTTAAAATAAAATAATCAAAACAGACAAGAATAGAGTAGATTTCTACCAACTTATCCAGAATGACTTGAAACTTACCAAGTCAGAATTGTTCACAGTAGTGGTGATAGGAACCAGATGTCTTAATGCCTCTAAAGTCTACATTACAGGAAACTGCTTCATAAATTGCACTCTCTAAAATCTGCGACACAGTTTTATTAAGAAGACTTTGGCCTAGACATGCATGGCAGAAATATGACAAAACAGTCATCAAATGAACCATAATTTTTACTATTTTAAAATGATTAATAATTTATATTTGAAACAACAACAACAATAACAAAATTAAATGAACAAAGTTGTATTAGCGTTATACGTATTGTAACGTCTGGTTCCTATTATCACCACTGTAAAAAAAAATAAAAATCTCTACAATCTGTCCTTTTACACTCTGCTTACTTAGTTTAGATCTCAACTACAGAAATACAGAAAATACAGATTTTGAAAAATTGGTTAAATTGCCCTTTAAGAACAAGGAACATCATACAGCAGCTATAAAGAACAACAGCATATTTAAAGGACTGCAAAGAAAAGCAATTGGAAAATATTCTGTGAAATATTTTTTTGAAATATCTTAATCAGAATCGAGCTGTATCCAGCAAACATGTTTGTCTGATATTTTACTATATTTTACAATTACTCCAGGGTCGCCTGTATGTGAGTGTAAGTGTGAGAGTGTGTGTGTGTGTGCGTGTGAGTGTTTGAGCAGGACTGAGAGAGTAATCACGTGCTGGCAGCATGTGCTCTAAAGCAGCATCTGAGCAGGCCAGTTTCTGCAGGCCTCAACCCACTGTGTTTATGAAATTCATCATAGCCTTGAACTAGACGGATGTCAACATAGCCTTCTTGCTCTGTGTGCATGATTGTGTGTATAAATGTGCGGGCATGTGTGCACACGCATGTGACATGCACTCAGTGCACAGTCATGTGTCTGTGCTCTGTCAGAACATACTGATGGTTTGGGCAGCTGCAAGTGAGTGGATGGACAAGGCCTTGGCTGCTGTGGGCGAGACAGTGGACCCCCAGGGGTTTAGTCCACCCCCTTCTCCTTTCTGCCTCTTTTCCTTGCTTTTTTTCTCCATCCCTCCCTTACTCTCTCTCTCCCCTTGCTTTTCTCTCTCTCAGCTGAAGGAGATTGAGTCACGAAGCTGCTGCACGTGCCAAAGGCAGCCCGTAGCCAATTAAGCTACAGCTCTGAGGTGGGGGTTCCCTTCCACGTGAAGACTGAGGATAGAGGCAGGGTTGCTTAAGGAATCTCCTTCCTTACACATCACTTTAACTCACATACACACGCGCAGATGAAAACACCCCCTCTCTTATTTTCCTCGACATCTTGCAGTCAGTGATTCAAACTGCCAATTACTGGGGCCACGAACCAATCCAATAAAATAGTGTTATCGGAGAATTGCACCGCAACCACTGATTTCCATTGCATTTGCGTCTGGTCTCCCGTTGATGTTTACTTCCGATTCTGGCTCCTTCAATTAAAGTGAGAGGCTCTGAAAATTGAAGTCTGCCTCATGAGGCTTTGAGCTCAAATCAACAGCGTCCTTAGCGATCACACAGGTCTGACAGGACACACACACTAAAGTGGAAGCACAACACTAACCTCGCAGTATGGCACACTATTAATAGATCTTCACAACATCGGCTGGGAGTCAATCAGCTCCAAATAGCAATTTTATTTATCCATCAATAAAGAGCAGTGTGCAATTTCCTGGAAAGCACACCTCCATTGGCATATGTGCTAAGATGAGCTGAAAAACAGTTCAGGGACAGACCCTCCACAGAAGGTTAATAATGCGGGGGGAGGGGGAAATGGAGAGAGAGGGAAAGAGAGAGAGAGAGAGGGAGAGAAAGAGCAAGTTAATAATGGAAAGAGAAAAAACCGAGGTAGAGCGAGAGAGAGAGAGAGCGAAAGAGAGGGACAGAGAAAGAGCGAGAGAAGGGGGAAAATGCCACTGTTTGCTTTCATCTTGATTTTTCCGTGCTCAGGGTCTACCAGAGGCCGTTGTGTTTACATGCGCAGAGGACAATTTGCTTGGAGGAAAAGTGACTTTCCACGAGGCGCTGGCACATGATTGCTTACTCGGGGGCTATGTAAAGGGACATCACCATACAGCACGTGCTGCTGCGACTCTAGAGAACACATCCTCCTCCTCCTCGACTATTACATGACAACCACTCAGATGGGCCAAAGGAAGAGATATTAGTCTTACAAAAGGTGGAAAGCACAAACAAACAAAATAAGCTTAATCTTCTCTATATAAAAACACACAATGACCTGCACACATTTGCATACACATATAGATGATCAAGCATACACATAAACAGCCTACCATTAGTGCAGACCCTGCTTCGGCAATTATCCATTTTATGTCAGCTATGGGAAAAAAAATTCTCTTAAGTATCTTATCACAACCATAGTGTGGTCATTAAGACACGTACCATCTGAATCTATACTGTTAAGGGCGGTGGGGGGGATGATGGAAACTTTGCACTGGCCCAGTGGACACTTGCGTGGGTAGATGTCCATGCAGGCTGTGTGCACCTGTTAAAGTAGAGACACACTCTGAGTTTCAGTAACACAAACTCACCTAGACATACCACTCAAATAATGTTGTCTGCTGTCCTTGTACCTTGCACCTTTCACAAACTACCTTTTGAGCAATACATAATATATAGGAATATACTTCACACTTCAGTCAGCCTTTTTGTTATTTTGAATAAACCAAATAACAATAAGTATTTCCTTCTAAAACATCACATTATATGTAATAATAAAATGCAGCCTTGTTTTTCTGTTATGACAGAATACAAGGTAGTGTCTGCTTTCTCGCCACTAACTGGTCGAAATGAGGATTGCATGCTGGCAGAGCCACTTGGGGCGAGTTTCTGAGTTCAGCCTGTTTCTGTTTTTGCGGCTGTCGATTGAGAAAAAGCGCCTCGCTCAGATCCGTGGAACGGGGCACATCACTCGTCTCTGGACTGGCGGACAGGTCTCTTATCGGGGCGGGCCGTGAAGTCGAGGGGGCGGGCCGTGAAGTCGAGGGGGCGTGCCGTGAAGTCAAGGGGGCGTGCCGTGAAGTCGAAGGGGCAGGGCACACAGTTACAGAAGTGCTGACATAAGACCTGCTCTGACTGAATTTTGATTGGTGCAGAAGCGAGGCTCCGTGGACGGTCAGGACATTTTTAAATGTCATTATTATTTTTCTTTTTAAGGATTGGTGAAGTTACTCAAATTAGATACGCATTTGTGCAGT
The DNA here is from genome assembly GCA_037577145.1 of Brachypetersius gabonensis. NCBI lineage: Eukaryota > Metazoa > Chordata > Actinopteri > Characiformes > Alestidae > Brachypetersius > Brachypetersius gabonensis. The sequence goes on along the minus strand of JBBJLR010000002.1, from coordinate 12,183,944 downwards.
GAAGACTGAAAACTGGTGTGCATTTGTTGTACCACATACGCCAATTCATGCATACGTACCAGTTATGTCAGTCCCTGTTTATAATGCTCTATTTACATTGATTGGTGAGTGAAGAGTAGATGGCGAATGCTCACATAATACATTAAAAACGATCAATTCAAAGAGGTGAGAAAAATTAGGGTTTCTTTGAAATGGGATCTTTAATGACTATACTTTATGGTAATGAATGTGCTTTCAGTTATGTAATTCTCTACAAAACTGACTCATTAATTACTTAAGTACATAATTATTCAAATTGTATAGGAAAAAGCCAGTAAGAGTAAAAGAGTTGGTTGAGTTGTGAGCACTGAGACTTCTATGATATGAAGGAGATGAAGCTCTTACCATAGCTTTGCACCATAGGCAGCGCCAATCTTGCAGGCGCAGCACGCTGCCACACGTTTTGTCACACACAGCACACTTGGCACTAACTGGCAGGTTGCCTTCCAGCCACTGGTGTGGCATTGCAATCTATGAACAAAAAACAACACTGAATTATAGAGGATGAATGAGTTTTTCTTCTGACTATTCTCTCTGTCCTTTCTTCTCCCTCTTCTATAGTTTATTCCCTCCCTTCATAGACAGATACTTTGGAGCAAAAGGCAGTGGTCGGAGACTCACCCCATCTTCATCTTCAATGATGTCCTTCCCAATAGAGGCTAGCGTGGTCCATTTACAGTTGTTAGTGGCCCTGACGGCACACCTTTTGTGGGCTTTAAATTTACAAACTGCAAGAAAGAGCAAAACACTCTTGAGTCTGAAGCCGTGAGAAGCCTCACTATGGCAAAAAAGTTCATTCTTTTCATAAAGAAGGTGTAAAAACATAATTAAAATAGATGCAAACCAAATTACATTAGTTAACGCTTGTCTGGGCTGGATAAAAGTAAAGTAGAAGTGTAAAAGTGAATTATCACAAGCTGTGGCTACAGGTAAAAGTTTGAGCAATCACACTGAAAAACACAGACATGCACATAGTGTTCCACTGCCCACACTACTGCTGTGGGTGAGGTCCAATAAGCTAATGGCTGGCAGCGCTTTGCTGATTTCCTCAACCAAATTGCATTGCAGGTTTAATCAGATTAGGAATGTTCATCTCGCTGTGTCCACAATGAAAATTAAGTGGCTGATTGATTGGCTAGCATCCTCTGTGGTATCACTGCTGGTTCCTCATCCACACTCACAAACTGCACACTGAGGCGTTTTCCAACACACACACACACACACACACACACACACACACACACACACACACACACACACACACACACACACACAC
>JBBJLR010000002.1:12154311-12179933 GCA_037577145.1 Brachypetersius gabonensis | reverse complement strand
CACACACACACACACACACACACACACACACACACACACACACACACACACACACACACACACACACACACTCAAATGCATCTCAACTCAAATGCAGATAGCTTCTCTTAATGAAAACCAGCACACTTCAAAGCTGTTAATCTCTGCATGCTGGTTTCAGTACCTGGCTGACTAATAGCTAAACAAAGAAGTTGGATGTGGTCCTGCACTGAGAAAATGTAATTCAGATTAAGTTTCATTTCTACATGAATAAAATATATGAATATTATAGCAAACCTGATGTACACATTTCACCAGACAAATTACATTTGATCAAATAAAATGCTCATCAATCTATGTTGCAATGTTATAGTGTAAATAACATCAGTAATTTATGTATTAACAAATAACTTAACTGGAATAACTTGTTTTAGTAGTTCCTTGAACCCATGGAGTGTAAGCTCTGAATTAAAAAAATGTATAGCTACAATGTATAGCAACAATTTAATGTTACGCCTCCCCTGACCTGTGTATTATCCAGATTTGTGATGATACTGCAGATCCTGCTCTTGCTGGAAATGTTCTCTGCTCTTTTCAAAAGCATAACAGGCCTGCGGGAGGATTTTCGGAAAAGGGAGCAGAATATGCAGATTGTGGTGCGTGCACCAAGAGATTCCACTCACTGCTCTGCTCTCTTTCAATAATAGATGAGACACTTCTATTGAAACTAGAGTCTCTGATGTGTTGCCACAGAAAGTCCTCTCTTAGCAAAGCCACATTAGCACTAACCAGTGTCTCATCTCTCTACAGCTCTGCACTTCAACTGCAATCTGAGCTGATCTCCTCCCCAAACATTCTCCATGGCTTGGAAAACAATGCTCTGATCAATAAGAGTAATGTCATTCTCTGTGCTGTTAGCAAACCATATACGAACCGCTCCGTAATGTTAAGTGAACACAAGACTGTATGCGATGCACAGCTAATGGACAGGATGTCTCCGTCAAATTAGAGAGTGAGAAATATAGAGTCTGCCTCTTTTGTCAGGTCCCCTGTCGCCCATCAATCTTTATTGATTGGCTGGTGCAGGAAATCAAAGGGGAATATAAGCAGCAATGATTGTTCTAAACTCTCCAGCCACTCACAGTCTTCTACTAAGTGGCTTTCTCATGCGGCTCCAAATGTTCTTCCTCACAGTCTGTCAGGCCGCTGCCATCAAGAGCCCTGCACTAGCAAAAGTAGCCTATTTGCTATAAAAATGAATCTAGGAATACCTAGATGATAAGGTTCAGGGTGGAGAAAGTACCATTTCCAAACACCAATCATTAACAAGCTATGCCTGACTGGGAGCAAAAAAATATCAGCATTAATTACACCCTGGAAAAAACACTTTTGATTCAAATGTGAACATCATTTACACATGAATAACATCATCACAATTTTTTCTTTTATGTGGAAACAATTTTGGAAATAACACATTTGTGTCGATTTAATGGATTACTTTTTTCCAGACAGTAGTCTTACGGCATTTCTAGTGTGACCAAAAACAGCTCTCAGCAACTGCAAGAGTTAATGAGATAGTCAGACAACGAAAATAAGATAATCTCCTTGTAGTGAGGCATAATTAATACTCTTGAGGACTGGCTGTGTGAGAAAGCAGTGTGGCAGATTGTCCCTTAACTGCCATTCCGCAGACCACTGAGTGGCCAGCACAGTCCATACCAGTGTTGATTAAGAACAGCTTATTCGTCATGATTTATAGCCTAGCACAGCAGTGATAGGTGTTTTCTCATATTTGGTATCAAAACCGCTTACAGAAAAAGGTCTGTATTTTTGCCACAAACACCAAGAAACAAAGGATTACAAGCATACAATCAGTTTATAATGTTGCATTTATGACACGTGGAAAACTCGTAAATTCCCAATTGACATCGTAATAATGAGGTCCAAATGTTTGTGTGCTTCAAAGTTGGAAGTAATTTTAAAACACCCTATACCCAATGTGTAATGAATGCTGTTTCCAGATGAGCAAAAATAGACTCTTGGCAGGATTAAACCCCACTGATTATTGGTCACAGGGAATGAGTGTGAAGCTATTCCTGGTTTTTGCAAGAACCAGTGACAAGCAGAGGTGTTTAATGAGCACCATCTGCATATCTCAGAGACTAATTAGCACTATCTTTCCACATGAGTTCATCCCATTAACATAATGCATGATACTGGAGAGGGTATTTTTAGTGTGAGTGCCTGAACCTGTCACCAGCTTCTTTAGGGTACTTATATTGTGTATAAAGATAATACACATTCAGAGGTAAAAATCACAAACACACACACACACACACACACACACACACACACACACACACACACACACACACACGCGCACACACACATGCACACACACACGCACAGACAAACTGAAGCTTGTGATACGTTCTCTTCTCAGTATGTATGCTTCTACTAAGGGTGAGCAATATTAACTTATGATAATATTTATGGAAAGCAAATAAAATATGCATATTCAAATAACATATTTTGTTGATTTTCTGAATGAAAATAAGCACACATCCACTAAAAAATGTAATGCTGAATTCAAATAGTAAAATAAGTCCTGTGCAATTGTTATGGCACATTTGATCTTTTTCCAATGTTCAGTTTCGCAAATTAATCAAATGTGTACCATATGTGACTTTGTGTTGACATATTTTCACTATCATGCAATTTTACCAGAAGTGTGCAAATATTTGTACTTGACTGGGTATAAAAAATAGAATCCATATTGTTATAAACACCAGTTGTTTATATTTATTTGTCTTGATTGCAGGTTCTTTGCTGTTCATTTTGGGCATCAGTAAAATATGGCGTTCATAATTAATGAGGCATTAGCACACAGCAGCCTGAGAGATTCAAGGGAAGAGGCAAGGGCTGAGTAGGGAGAGATTGCAGAGAGAGGAAGCAAGGAATTGGTGTGTGTGTGTCTACCTTCACACGAGAGGCCATGAGAGGTGACCCCTGAGAGACTGTCCCGGCAGACGTTGCAGAAGGTGGGGCGGGCGTGGGAGCAGGCATACCAGTTGTGCATCCCTGAGAAATGTTCCACATTAAACTGTGCCGTCTAGCAAAGGAGAAGTTAAGACAAATTGGCAGAACCTGGATAAGACTTTTTGGGAGCCCTGGAAAGAAAGGTACTTTATAACACAAAGACAAGCTAACAGTGTTTAGACAACTAGCCAAGGCATGCAACTCACGTGCTGAAACACACCCAACAGCCTTATTATTGTGTGCAGTACTGAACTGCATGATCCCATGCAGCACCACACCCACCACACATATTTAACTCTTCAAAAGTAAAATCCGCCAATCAGATTAAATCAAATTAGTCAGTGGGGCTGGTACCTTACAATGTTGATCATAAGTGGATCTCCCAAAACTAAGACTAACATACCGACTGATCAATTTTAAAGATATAATGAGAAATTGTGATTTGACTTAACTATCACACCGAATGAAGAGATCAGCTTGTGCCCCACTTGGCATATGTGTGGTTGCGGGGTACAGGCTGAGCTGGGGTGTGGTATTGCAGAGAATCAGGGCTTATGTAATCTTCTTCCTCCCCTTCATTGTAAAGGCAATATGTTTCTAATTTTATTGCTTTACAGTGTCAACACAGACACAAATGACCATTTATTGACAGGTTACATGTTCATATAACTTACAGAAACATACTTCATTCACATTTAATGAGGAAAATCACATCTACCTCTATATGATTAGCCATATCAGAACACTTTCTCTTATTTCTAAATATTGTTTTACAGCACTATTAATACCAGTTTATCAAAGATGCAAAGAAGTGGGGGAAAAAAAACTGAAAGTGCATTCTCAAACCTTTGGGCATCTACTCAAAAAAGCATGCACTGTAGTATTTGCTGAAACAGACAGACCCTGTTACAGCTCACAAATAGACAGTAGTGATTCTGTAGCAAGTTTATTTACTTTACAGTCTAAATTACAGAGGACCACATACAGAACAATACATACCACACAAACACAGTAATGTACAGTCAATTCCTTAAACAGCCTTGCTTCTGTTTGCTACATATGTTGATATGTTCATAAGTTCATAAGTTCTCAAAATAGAACAGCATCAGCACCACAGTATGACAACATGCATGACACATGCAGAAGAGAGAGAAGCATGCCTTACCTCGTAATGCTCTCTAGACTGAACCGATTTTAAAGAACTGATCCAGTCCTCCATCTCTTTTCTGTTCTCTGCGCACAAGATCAGTCTTCGGAATGGAGTAATTACCTACAAGAAGAGAGAGAGATCCAGGGAGGTGAACCTGGCTGGCTGGCTGCCTGTCTCGAAGTGAGGCTGAGGACGAGTGCCCTCTTCTTAAAGCTGAGTTAGAACACCCCCCTTCCACGCCCCCACCTCTATCCTCTACAACGCTGCTCTCCCTCTCCTCAGCCCTGCAGTGCTAGCCCTCCTTGAGTGAGATCTAGGCTGACAGGCGGAGCGCCTCGGAAAATGCTAAAAGCCTGTTTCATAACAGAGGCAGCCTCCGCACTAACGCTCCAAGAGCAGAGAACCCCTGTGCTTTTAATACTCCCATTATTTATTGATCACACATGTCTTCAACATCCCCTTCCACTTATGGGCAACCAAGGAGCAGCATGGCAACCTCAAAACGCTCTGTGTGAGCTTACACACCCAGCACACGAGGGGCATGCATGAGAGAAGAAAACATACTGTTCTCAGAGTTCCCAAACAGTACTTACACCCAAACAGTGTTCATGTAGCAACCTATACCATAACAACAATGCTTCTATACAACCTTTACTGTAAGAACAGTGCCTATACAAATCAGCAGTGCTTCTAAAAAAATCAGTATAAAATCAGTGGAGCTTTAAAAACATTCTGTGAGTACCTTTATTATTTGTGCTTATGGGAAAGTTGGGTAAAAATGTAATGAAAATGTATACACAGAATATATGAGAAAAAGCAACAAAAAAAGTATGTACAGAAGGTAACTGAAGCATTCAGTATTTCTATTTAACTTTCTTCTATTTAAGTCCACATCTTAAGTGGTCATCAGAGACTTTTAATGTTTGACATGGGTTTAAATATGAAGCAAAATTCGCTAAATCAACATGAGGTGAATTTGAAAAACTAAATAAATTTCTGTGAGAAATACACACCAAAAAGCCATTTTCCATCCCTTGACAAACCTACCATTCTCTTTTTCATGAAGGCCCTGAGGCCAGTGTTTAAGTACTTTGATGGGAGCATTATGACCGTAAGCTAGAATGAAAGTCTAAATAAAAGTAAACTAGAAACTAGTCTCTCAGGGAGCTTTTACTGCACCTTCACAGTTCTTTATGAAATACTCTGGTGTCCTTTTTTTTAATACAGAGGCTCCATTTGTGATCAACAGTGGCTATCACAGATACACCCCTTGAACATATGTCAATCTTGTCACTTCTAAAGAGAGAAAACGGTTTAGTTTATAACGGCAATACTAATCTCGCAATGTTTATATGCACAGCACACAACTGATGAAAAACATCTGCTTATATAAGAAGTGCCTCAGTCACAAGTTGCTTCATATTTTTTCTTCAAATCAGCCATCGTCATTTGGCACAATGAAGGAATAAGTCACTTAGTAATTAGTCTTTGCTATTGCTGTTGCTGCACAGTCTGTGACACTGGTTAGAAAAGTGGTACATTTATGAACAAACTGAACCTCAAATGTTACATAATCCAAACAAATGAATTCTTTCTTGCACAGATAATTTCCCATTACTGTTACTGATTTGTGTGTGCACTTTTGCATTGCCCTCAGTATGCAGCTCATGAGGTGGATTAGACAGAAATACAGAAGGACAGAGTGGAGAAGATTCATGTCACGAAAGTGTTTTTTTCTATCATCTGATAAATAAAGCCAGTAAGTTCTACCAAAAAACATTTTTTTCAACGTCACACACAGCAGTGCACTAAATAAAATTAAACAAGATACTCCATAGTGCAACATGCAGCTGGTCAGTCTCCCATAAGTATTGCTAATATAACTATTCTGATTCATATTTTGATATACAGTAATTTCTCATGATAAAGGTAACTATCATATTAACCAGCTCTAAAGTGCGGCATTACAGAACACAGCAGCGGTCCTATAATAATCTATTCAAACAGCAGTATGTCCGTAACATAATGTACACAACAGCAGAGCTATTACAACAATCTATATAATCAGCAGTGTTTCTATTATATAATCATATTACAGGACATGTGTCTAAATAAATATCTTGTTCCACATTTGGTTAATTATTATTTCAACAAAAGGAGTGACAAGAATACATAGAGGTAGCTCGAGGTAGAGGTAGAGAAACCACAGGACATAATTTACACTAGCATATGTAAAATACACAAAAATATTATTCTCTTTATTAGCATCAAATTAATAAAAACATTTCTGAGCAATCAACTAGCCAGTTTATGTTGGATTACTAAAATGTTTTTAACACTTAAAAATCCAGACATATACAAGCAATTTCCCCACATTTTAATTCAGTTTTATTGTTTGGTACCATTTGAGTGCAATCTGGGATACATGGATGGGTTACAGCATGTTAATCCCCTAAATTTTTAGGTGCATTTTGATTTGCTATAAGATGATATACTGAAAGTGATCATTCTGTCATACATGAACACACTACCGCACACAGTGTGAACAGCACAAAATTCTTCCTTTGCATTTAACCCATTCACCAAGGGAATCAGCAGGCAGCCAGGAACACAGCTCTCAGGGAGCAGTGTGTGGGGACGGTACTTACTTCAGAGGTGCCTAGCGGCCTTGGGGATCAAACTCATGACTTCCTGATTGCAGGGTGAATGCCCTAACCACCAGGCTACCAGCTGCTCCAATCACCAATTCATTATTAAAGAGCAAATGTCCAAAACTCGGAAAATTGCGTTTTACTTGTTTTACCTATTGGAAAGCAATTCTAACACGAAATCATTTTCAATGCCTGTTTCTAAAGTGCAACTCCTACACATTTGAGTATGGGTAAATATTTAAGTAAATCAATATCCAATGTCACAAAAAGATGTACAAGTTTAATATTTAAATCCAACTACACGACAAAGCATCTTTGTTTATGATCTACTGCCTGGGAGACCTGGGTAAGTAAGCACCACTCACGACTGTGTGAGCCGACTGAGTGAGTTTTGGAAATTCGCCTAACTCTAGGACTGAGTGAGTTTTGGTTGGTTTTACTATTGCACATAAAGTGGCAATGTAAAAATATGCCAATAGTAGTGATACCTAAAAAAAAAACTGGACTGAGTTTTGGAAATTTGTTCTTCAATTCTAGAATTTCCACAAAATGGACATTTTGTATACAAATGCAAGTATTTCATTTTATAAGGTACCTTATTGCTGATATTTGCAAATCAACATAGTCTAATTAAGCTGAGGTATTTAACATATTTCAAATGAGGCATATATATATTTTTAACTTTTAGGGACATTTTTAATTTGGTAACTTCTAATTAGCTACAGTGGCCCAAAAGAAGTGGAAGAACCAATGACGGCAAAGACAGAACGTCTCGCGGCTGGTTATTTGGTTTCTTCAGTGCTACTGCTGCTGCAGAGTGTTGAAAGCCCTGACCAGACACTCCAATTCACTCACTCATCTCACATCTTCCTAACTCATTACTGCCTGCTCCCTACCGCCACCACAGGCTACGGCTGTGCTTGGCCATTTGACAGCAAAGTCATTAGAGCACAAAGAATTAGCAGCACAGAACTTGGCGAGGGAAAAGAGACAAGCAGGCATGCACTCTCATCTAAGTTCAATCTAATTATACCATTACTTGTTGATGCAGTGCTTTAGGACAGAGGAGCAAACTCCAGTTTGTTTTCTGCAGAAGACATAAACTCTGGAACCCTGTATGAAAGAGCTGAAATTTCAGGATAGGTAATTAAGTAATGGTAAATGAAAGGTGCTCAGAATATACCATCACAGCATCTTGTCTAAAAACTTAAACTCCTAAACTTTGAGACTTTTATTACATGTACAGTTTAAGGGGATAAAAACGCAACTTAAATCTTAAAATGAATGGTGCCAAAAGGGTTATTTAGAAAAGCCATTTGATTTCTAGGAAAGCTTTTATCGAACGGTTCTTTAAAGAACATGCTTTGTAAATAAATCTTAGTATAAAGTTTTTTAATGCTTATACATACACAAGGCGTAGCAGACTGCAAACTTTTCCCTCTTGTCATTTCAGATTATAAGCAGCAGGACCATAGTGACTTCCTTACAAATGACCTCCTTGCTGACATGGAGATAACATCTTTTCAGCAGGGGATGTGTTCTTCTGGCAAATGTCCAGCAAGATTTAGCCTGGGTCACTGATGGGGCACTGACAAGACGTTGGAATCTGAGAAGACTTCTTTGTAAATACCAGCCAGTGCCAGTGTGAAGATCTCCTGCTATGCATGGGATCAGTTTCTCATTATGACCTTGTAAATGACAAGAGGTCAAAGACACATCGGCATTTAACAGTGGGAGAGTGGAGATGAGAGGCGTCGTTTAGCAGCAGGCGCGCGGGGGAGGTTGGTGGCATGCCCACACACTGCTAATGTTTATTTATACCTTCACCATAGATACTGCAAACCTCCACAACAGGCAACCCAGTGAAAGCTACTGTACTGCACAGAGCAGTGCACTGTTGCAATGCATCTCCCAAAGAAACTGCTATGAAAGCCTGTCATAAATGTTTCTTAAACTCAGGGATTATAACTAATATTTTTTTTTCCAAGTGAATTTTCATTGCAGGTGAAGCCCTTTTGCAGTCTTTCCCCACACAGAACATCCGTATCAATTTCCATTCGAGTCGTGGTGCAAGAATAACATTAGCATTCATCTCCGCTGTTACACAATCACGGACAATTCCTAAAGAATCACATCACAGCCAACCACTTACTCTAAAAGCCTCTTCAAAAGCTCTAGTCAAAGAAATAGAAGCAGCTCTGCAGAGTGATTTTTCTTGTTCTCTGCCGTTGAAACTCGTGATTACATTAAAATGGGTTTCAAGCAAGCACGCAGGCTGAAGGACACTGTCCGTGTGCTGGAGGATGGTGTGGGATGGGGACTGAATCCTTTTTTACTTCCACTGAGAAAGCAGGAGTGGGACAAAGAGGAAATCATTCAAATCCCACAGCTCTATAAATCAGTGGCATTTATTTACACAGGGTCATGATTTCGTGATCAGTAGACCAACAGAAATGACTGAAAAATTAATATAATTAAAAGTACATTAATGTACAATAACATTTTCTTATATTATTTGCTCATATCATTTAGATAGTTACATTTTTGTTACATTTACATGTTTTTAAAATGTGTCTCATATACACTTTTCATAATCAAAAATCAGACCAATTGCTTCAGTATTTCATATTTATGTACTTTCTTGAGTAAATACCAAATTTGTGGATTCATTCTAAAGTCCAAGACAACTATGTCATTCAACTTCTTTGGCAATTCTTAAAGCACTGAACTTGTCAAGAGTCAATAATAATTAGGGCTGCATGTTATTAGGAAAATATGTGATATGCGATAATGTTGTTGAGTGTTGCGATGGCGATATTACATGCGATAAGTAAGTAAAAACTTAGCCTTTATAGTATTCATGTTTTTCTATTTTGGATTTGCTGGTAACATAGACTCCAGATGCTGACTAGTCTATGCAGAAAAAACGAAATGCAATATTTCCATTCCAGGATGTTTGGTTTTTATTTTTTGTAAGAATTTACTTAAACAGAGCATGCCTCCCATAAAACATTGGAACTATTGAACATTGTTGAAAAAAATCTAAAAATATTTTTAAAATAATTTTTAATCTTAAATAAACGTAAACATAATTGAAATTATAGAAAGAAATTAAAAAAACAGCGAAAGGAACAATCTATAACAGCAGCACAGAAGATGAAAACTGCCCGGTGATTTTTTTGCCCTCCTCTGTGGCACTGGGTGAAGAGCTTTGGAAAAGCATTTATTGCAGTTCAGTCAGTCTTTCGCAATATGTATATTGCGCATGTTGATATCGCGATGACAATCAATTTGCGATATATTGTGCAGCCCTAATAATAATAATAAAAAAGGTTCCAAATATACCCAACTACATCCAAACCCATGTATTCTGTAATGGGTACATCAACTGTACAATGTCTATTGCTTGTATGTGACACATTAAACACAACTGATGTACATTAAACAACAACATATACCATAATATCATCAATCATTTCTTAATTACTAAACAGCTCTGGGCAAGCCAGAAAATATACACAGTAGTTGGGCACTTCCCATCCAAGTAAATTTAAAAAATGTATTTGTCTGAGTCAGAAACATTGCTTTGATGTGTTAATTGCTTCACCACAGTGAAATGTGTTTACTGGTTACCAAAGGACATATGTTATTATATTTATTATAATACATCTGCCCCTCTGTGGTGTCTAATCAACAATCCAAAACCAAGAGAAATGAAAACAGGCCATACTATAGTACCAAAAAACATTTTACAGACACCATTATTTTGTAGCATACTATCATTTTGTAGGTTCAATGTACTATATTGTAGATTATGATGTGGCTAATTAATAAACACACAATCTCTACCATTTACACATAGTCAGAGTATTTCCTCTGGCCAAAACTGATTATTTTTTTATACATTGTTTACATAAAACAATTTGAACTGATGTGTGTCAGGCTCTTCTAGAAGGATTGTGCCACTAATCTTAACAAAGACTCACCTTACCTGACCTTGTGGTATAAACTGCTGAGATAGTGAAATGCTGACTATTAAATCCATGTTTTTCATTTACAGTAATTTACATTAGTCAGTCACATTGCTTGAATTTACAGCTAGGCAACAACATCCTGCATGTGTTATTCTCACTGAGAGAACCCCTGTCAATTAAAAAAATCAGATTATCAGCCTGCACATCCATTTACATCGTGCAGGTTCACATTACTCAGATTCACTGCAAAATGACATGCACTTCAATATTTTAAATGTCTTAAAGGTTGTTCTTTTTCTATTCATACAGCAAAACATGCATTGTTGAATGGTCCTGTGAGTTCACAGTGCAAAACAAATAACAGATCCATTTCCTCATAATCAGCTAAAAGCTCTGCTCAGCGCCCGACAAGCTGAAAGTGAATAATGGAATCTCACATGTTGTCGGAGTCGGAACCATAAAGCATTCACTGGAATTCACTCACAGCTTGTCTCCCTCACGTGTACCTCAAGGTGCTCCGCTCTACCCTCCATCTTCGGAACAGCCCCCTCCCAAACACACACACACACACACACACACTATAAATCAGCATACATATATGCGTGTGTGTATGCATGTGTATATATATATATACACACACACACACACACACACACACACACACACACACACACAAACATGCAGTAGCGCTAAAAAGACAAACTCACAGAGCTTGAACGAACAAAGCCAAATTCAGAGGTCATCCGTGATCTAACAGCAAGTTTCCTTTCTGGACTGTGGCTGAAGAAACGCCCGTACACAGGGAACGGGAAGCATTATTCTCATGACTGCATGTTTGTGCATGTAAATCTCACCAGCAATGCACTCACCAGCGGTCTTCTCTAAATTTCAGAGCTGTCTCTTCAGCTCCTGTCCCCTGCGTGTGTGTGTGTGTACATGCATGTATAAGCTGCAGGCAGGCAAAGAGCAATCTCACTGTGCCTTATTCTGTCTTTCCCTCCCTGCCTGACTGCACCAGCCCCTTCTATCGCTAGAGACACACATGTATATACACGTGCCCACACAAACACACACAGAAAAAAATACCTTGGAAAAAGGGGACTTATGTGGACCACCATAAGAGAGCATCTTAAAGAGATATCAGTCTCATTAATGAACGCATGCACACATGCGCTGTTCGTTCACTTCACTGAGGTTGCTCTTTGCTTTTATTCTGGGATCTGAGCGCTTTCCTCTGCTGCTTTCACTGCTGGCCCAGACCGCTAGCCAAGTGAATTGGAGGACTCATTAAAACAAGAGGAAAGAATAGACTCACTCACCTATTCCCCTTCAGTCACTCCATCCCTCTGTCTCTCTCTCCCTCCTACATTCTCCTCTTGTATCCATTGCTCTCTCCTCACCTCAGCCCTCCACTCACAGCGCTGCTCCCACTAAGGAGGCGGTCACAAGCTGACGTCATGACGAGGATTTCCTTTTGTTCCTCATTCCGACCTCTCCCTGTAAGCCCTGATCTCTCTCTCTCTCTCTCTCTCTCTCTCTCTCTCTCTCTCTCTCTCTCTCTCTCTCTCTCTCTCTCTCTGTGAAACACTTGGGGCTGTGCTATTATTAGAAATGGAAAACAGCCTAAATACAAAAAGCAGATAGTCACTTCAGTGGAAGTACAGTAAATTACTCCCCAAAGTGGCAAAGCTGATACTACAATACTGTGCAAATATGACAATCCATTTCATTTATTTAATTTCCAGACAAAAAGGTCATTAAATATGAGTTATTCAGTTATTCATTTTTCAGTGTCAGGACAAAACCCCAGAAAACATTGTAACAAATGACTGTCTTTGAGAGAAAATTCTTTGAATGCAGCAGGTGCTCATTACATTGTGTAACTCTGATGGTGAATTAATAAATAGAAATGCTCTATAATTACTAGGGTTTTTTTAAACAGCAATGATGTATTTAACAAAGACTACACCAAACTTTTCACTCTTTGCCTTTGTGCACCCTGCTCCTTAGAAGATAATATACTTGACTAAGGAAAGTATAAAAAAATTAATGAAAAAACAGTTTAGAAGTGTAAGTTTAAGTTTAGAAAACTGGGACTCCCAACAACCATGCAAGACCCAACAGACCACAAAAAGCACCCTTATAAGATAAACAACATTTAAAGCTTTAGTCTTTAAAAGAGAGAAGCAATTTGCGCTCTAGTGTTGCTTCAGATCTGATCAAATCTTCAGATGTTTCTGTCCACCTTTTCACTGTGAGAAAACAACTCAATATCCAAACTTAACATCTGAGATTTGGAAGAAGGTTTTTTGTTCTGATGGGTGAAAGTGTAATTGGGACTACTTGGATTATAAAGAAGTGTTTACAAGAAGCATAGAAAATATATCTGCAGATTAATGCAGAAAAACTGAAAGTAAGTCTGAAAAGAATGGAAGCTGCAATAAAAGCAAAGAAAACTCACTTTACTTCAAATACTAAAAAAGGTTGTATTCTTAATGTCATATTAGTCTTCTGTGTAATTGTGTTTTATTTACCCTTTCTGTCTTGCTGACACTAAGAAATTAAGGGGTAGTTTTTATTTCTTGTCTTCTTCAGTTTTGAACATTTTTTGAAAAACATTTACACAGTTTATAAAGGGAAGCTCGTGTTCCTATGCAGTAAATAAATGCATTTAAAACCTATGAGTATTTGATGACAATGATGAGATATCTAAAAAGAAGTTCTTTAAGTGGGAGGGTACTGAGGAAAACATTTAACCAAAAGACCTGCCAATAAAAGGTTAATTACTATAAATAACTGTGTAACAGCAGAACCATTGTTTACACTGAGGGTAAGAGTATGCCTAAATTATTAAACAGGAGTCATTCCAGAGCCTAGGAAACACTGAAACACCATTTACATGTAAGAGCTTTCAGGCTCTTTGAGAGAAAATATGCATCCACCTTAAAATATGCTTCCTAAAGGCTTTGGCTTTGATATGAATTACACAAGTCATTATAAAAACTGCTGTAGGACAACAGAAAATAACAGGAGATTTCTTTAGGAGACCAAAAAAAATGTTTGTTGAATTAAGGGCAGTAAAGCAGCAAAGAACACGTGCTGAACACTCACATCCACACGAGTACGAATCCACACCATCATTAAACAATACGCCTGCAGTCAAGTCATCCGAAGCATGCTCAGTGGAGCACTGCTGCTATGAATAACTCCTCGTTCTCCTTGGAGCTTTCTTAGTCTTCCTCTGTGTCTTTTTATACCCATGCCTGGGGAGAGGAGCAGATTCTAAAGGACATGACCACATTTGCTGCTCCTCTGAAGGTTTGATGTTTGCCGACAGCTGCCACTTGTTTGCGCTCTTGCACCCTGACTCCAACTGGTCCACGCTCACACACCAGAGAGTGCACTAATATGCTTAAACAAAGGGACTTACAAATAAAAAAAAAAACCTGCATTCCTTAGCAGCTGTTTGGGTGTTGCCATTGAGTTTGAGAAATCTTCACAAAGCTTAACTGCGGTGCCTATGCAAAGTTATGAAACGACGAAAGTGCTAATTTCATTTCTCCTTTCATTTCTCCTTTCCATGAGTAAAAAAATGCAAGGATTGTTGCACAATTCTTACCATATCTGAGTGCATTCATAAAACACTGTATGTATTTTTTGTTATGAAAAAATGGAATAAACAAAATCTACAAGCAACATTTGTAATATTTTTATAACAATTTTAATAAACTACTTAAAAAGAAAAATAAGAATAGCATCATGTGCTGTTTTTAACAACTGTTAAAAATGCTTTTTAGTGATCAGAGGTTTCTCACTAATCACACAATGCCATCAAGCAAGGGTGAAGGTTAAAGAGAGTCATGTGACACTAGATGCATTTTTTTTTTAAATGTTGCTAACATTACTGGAGAGCTCAGCACGATTGGAGGAAAGAGCTAAAAACCAACTGTTCTATCAGCTACCAGACATCCAGGCTGGCTAGTACTGACTTGAGTGATGGAGGAAGAGGGCAGACCATCCTACCCAAACAGATAGTGAGACTGTGCTCTCTTGGACTCCTGATCAGGAAAGGCTATGTCAATGCTGGGCCTCAAACCACTGTGATACATGCAGTCATACTGATGATACTGAGACAAAAACATAACACAATTGTGATCTTTATATTGTCCACAGCTAATTGCTTTGCTCTCCATCATGTTACAACTGTCAGTCTGTAGCAGAAGAATAAAACCTTTAAGAATTTGTGACTCCAATCATTCAGGCACAACAGTAAGACACGCAGCAGAATGTCAAGAGTCAGAAAAGAGACAGCGCTGTAGTTACCCGCTTCAGTTTACACATTTCCATTGTTGCAATGTAATACACAAAAAGGCCTCCTACCGTGAAACTGTTGTTGACATTCTTTGTGCTGGATTCGGCAACACTGGCATCGGAGAGATCCACCTCGTCGAAGATGAGGGACTGTGAACAGTAGAACAGAGGAATGGTAAACACAGATGATTACAACAGTGCAATAGCTTGACTTCTGACCTTTCCTTTTGGAAAGAAAAAAATAACTATTTGAGAGAAATTTCAGCTGCCAGATGAAGCTAAGTGGTTCTCTTAAAACCGACAACGAAGAGGAAACATTCTAGTCTAAATGACACAAATGCATTAAATTTACTTGCTTCAAATGTGTTTATCATATCTACATGTTTAAAATATATATCAGCACATGTTTGTGTTCCAGTTTGATCACTGTTGGTGGTAATGTAAGATGTACTATATTTTATTCACACAGAATACCATCTGCATGCCATTTTATCCTTATCCTCTAAATCAGGGGTCAACAACCTTATTCGCAAAGGAACGATGTGTCTGCAGGCTTCCATTCCATCTAAGCAGGAGCACACCTCGTGTGTTTGAAGACCGAGACCACCTGATTAAACAAGCGGAATCAGATGTGTTCCTGCTTGATTCAAACCAGCAGCTACTCTAGCTCTTTGTGGATAAAACTGTTGACCCCTGCTCTACATGGTCATGCATGTACATGGTTTCGCAGGGTGAGTTCATTCACTATGATCCTCTGACTAACAGCAGCGGATGACTGAAGCACTGACAGAGCATGACACATACGGGCATTCCCACAACCTCCAGTGCCACAACAAATCTTCAAATGGAAATATGGGTTTCAAAAAGCTCTTCAAGAACTGCTGAAGGTCAACCTGTAATGCTCTTCAAAATTAAAAGCACAAAAACAATACATTGTCAAGTCAAACCACTTTGTTTGCTCATGCCACTTCTCAGAGGTGGGCATCAGGCAAATTAAAGGCTCGCAATTAAGGCCTGATCACGTTACAACACCTAATCTGTGTTTGAGTGCTGATTGGCAGATATTTGAGTAAGAGATGTCTGTGTACTTGGGCAGTGTAAGCACTATGACATCCTGTTTATGATATGATCTGCAGGCTTGGCTGGCCTGCAGGAGTGAGTGAGCAGAGTCTGCACTAGCCGCTTGGCTGGCTGGACGGCACCAGGCCTGCAGTATCTGTCAGAGAGCAGAGTGCCATGCCAACACAAACAGAGTCCCCGTCCTAAACCCCCCACCCTGTCCAACCCCCATCACAGCACACTCAGATGCCTGGCCACCTCCTTTTTGCCTGTGAGGTCACTAGCAAAACTTCTACTCCTTTTCTCCTCTTTCTCTCTCACACAGGCATTCATCCCTTTGTATAGCTGGAGAAGTTTCTTTTAATAGAAATGTTGGCTCAAGTCACACCTAAAATGCAAGAGACAGTCTGTATTTTCACTAAATGGATGTGGACCAGAAAGCCTGGATTGGTTAAAAAACTGTATAAATCTTAGTATCCTTATATGTAAAACTGTATGTAAAATTCAGAAGACCAGAAAAATTATATTAATGTGGCCTAGAGAGTCATTTTACGGCATGTCATTTTAGAAAAATCTCCAGACCAACAAGCTACATGCCTGCTATAAACTCTTCTGACTACTAGACTTCTAAGTAAGTGTGTAAAGGTAAATCATAGAAAGCTATAGGTTTTTATCTATATCAGTACAGTGTGGCTCCTCAAAACATGCATGCCTTCAGTAAAACTGACCACTTAGCCTGCACAGAGCAGCAGAATGTGGGACAAGACATGTTAGCTGCTGCTTTCAAAGAGACAACCGATGGAAGCTGTTCAGAAAGTATTCTTAATATATATAATAATGTTTATCTGTCTTACAAATAATGCTGTCATGTTCTAAAGTCTTGTCTGCAAAAAAAAACAGCTTCTACACAATTCATGTTTATCATGTTCATGAATTTAACATATTGGTAAAAACATGTTCATATTTTAAACTTGCTTTTATTTCCCCCGCAATCTAATAAATGACAGATAATCACGTATTAAAATTAACAAAAAGCTGCCAGATGTAGGTTAGTTGCCTGTAGAAGACGTGTACTTATTTTTACTTAGTTTTACTTTCATTTGACCAGGGGTGTTCATACTTTTCCATAAAGTGGAGATATTTCAGATATTTCATATTTCATAATGTAAGATGGTGTTTGCCATCCTTAACTTTAAGTCAGAGCAGAGTGCTGAACGACATTCATAGAGGAGACGGTAATGGCACACTGAATGGCTCTTTGTAGCCTCTTCATGGAATGCACTTGAATGCAGTTTCTCCTTTTATGCACAGAACACTGACATACAAGGCCTGACTCCATAACACTTCTTTGCTATTGCCTACCAGACGAGCAGACAGTGATGGCATGATGTTTCTACAGCCGTATCGCAGCCATGGTGTTCTCAACCATTGCAGGGCTTGCATCTCAGCTCAGGCACAATGGGGAGAACAGGCATTCTTTAAATAATGCCAGAATGAATTGTCCAGCCAAATGAAAGCAGCCAATGGCAGCCAGTAATATCTCAGGGATGAGAGTAAGACAGAGGCGGGCGTCCACTGCCAGAGAGGTGTGGCTCCTGCTGCTTCTTTTGCTGCTAACCCGAATCGCCACCAAACCTTCCTCGGATCCGCTGGCACCCAGAGAGGGCGGCGGGCGGCGTGCACCAGACCAGCAGACGGACAGCACTCTCCAGCACACGCGGCTACGCGAGACCCGGTACTGCCAGCGGGCCAGCACACCCCCCGTCTGCCACAGGGCAATCACACACACATACACACAAATATATACATACATACACAGAGCTGTTAATGGTGCCATGTTCCACCACAATTTTATTGTGTTTAAGCTCACAAAATGTAAGTGGTTTGTGTGGACTTTTTGTGTATAATTTTACAGCCTAGACAAGCAGTTTTAGTTACTGTGTCTGTGATCAATATATGCAAAACCCCCGTGTTGCAACTGAATCGCTCATATTGTGCCACGTTAGTTGGTTTAGACTACTTCAAAATGTTAAACACGGACTGAAATCCTCAGAGAACTCAGAGAAATACGTCAGACACTCCTTTTGGCTGTGTGAATCGTTTGGGAAGCTGTGACATCTCAACCACGTTGGTTCACAATTGTCCTGAACCGCTGATTGAAAGGTAAATAATTAAACTTTTTTGTTGATATTTTACACTGATTTAAAGTATTAAAGCGATTTTGCCCCATAAGAGGAGTGCAGGAATATACATGCCATGAGGCAACTTTCCTGTGGTCAGAGTGCAGGTGAAATAAATGGATGGCAGGTATCACTACTCACCGACTCTAGATCTCACTCTGACCACCCTATATCTCATGGACTTAGGAGAAGCAAATCAGTAGTGACTAAAAAATACCTAGAATCCTAGAATACTATCAGTAGTCAGATGTCTGAGATTGTGGTACCTATTATGCACACAATACATTGATTCATTGCAATACATCTGAAATGCAATAATTGATTATTACATACATTCTAGAGGGTTATCATCAATTAAAACAAGATTTAGTTAAATATACACTACTTTTAGTTGAGGCCCTCTGGAATGGCAAAGGCATGAATAAATAAAACACAAAGCTTTATATAAATAAATAAAAACAAAACTTTATAAACTATTTCTGAACCATACAGAATAAAAAATTGAATCATGGTGAAATTAGAGATTTCATGGTCAACTCAATACTGAACAAATGAAAACTTCTCAAGGCCAGAGATTACTAGTACCTATACATAAAGCATCTATACGTAAAGCCTAGGACCTCACCTTGGAATCCTTGGCGTAGTAAAGCGTCCGTCCTCTGAGTTTAAAGTAGCGTTTTTTCCAGCGCTGGAAAGAGCTTGTCTGTTTTAGGAGCAGGCCTTCCTTCACGCTTGTCTACACAGGGACAGAAAAGCAAGACATAAGCTGATGAGCACATTGACCTTACAGCCACAACACTCACTGAACACATTCTATGAGTAAAGGGATGCAAAAAAATTATTGTGTAAGTGGGAGAATTTCATTGCCATGCCAAGAGCCAGGCTTGTATTATTTGGACTCCATAAAGTTGGGCATTGTGTCAAGGAAATGAGACTCAAGAAAACATTCAAATATATTTAATTTCTTAAAAAGCTCCTAATGGTGCAGGTTGTAAAGTTGGTCACAGTGTCCATTACCACTTGTCTCTTAGTTAATGAGAGACGTGTGTTGTTAAATCATCAGCTCTGTATGCAAGACACTAAGTTTCAAGCCTTCAGAGAAAAACTATGCTTCTCTAATAGTAGACACAGCTCCTAACACTATACCAATCTAATTACTTCAATCTCACTGTGTGTGTAACGAAATTGATTTCTTCCTTTATTGCAGCCCTTAACGATCACATGACAGACGTTCATTGTGGGTAGTAATATCGCGATGATGATTAAAATAGGAGCTCATGTAGATCTACTGAGGACCAGGGTTTATGTTTTTCTTTCACTTGAATAAGATCGTGCTTCTATATGTCACTGCTTGTCAATTTTTGTCAATTAGTAAAAAAAATCATTACAAATGATAGATTGGCTTACTCTGGTTGAAGTACGGACATTTCTCATGTTTCACATAGATTTGCTCCCACCAACTAAACAAGTGTCATTAAATTCTCAGTTTGTTAGTCTTAAGAGCCACTGGCACCAAAGTTAGATCCTTTAGCAAAGAAGCTTTCTCAGATGACAATTATGTGTTCTAATAATAAATCAAACCCCACAGATTATCACTACGAGTCTATTAATGTCCACACACTAGAACAAAAAAGTTTAAGAGTTTTAAGGCTGAGTATGAAACTGTCAACATGTTCACATGAAGCAGAGGCTGAAAGTGAAGCCAGCTTTTTGAGCTGTCCCCCTGAGACCATGTGAGTGTCTGAGCCTCTGGCCAGGGACCACGCCTCTGTATTTATCTCCAGCAGGCCTTGCCAAGATCAAGTGTGCTCCAACAATTTCACGCTTGTGAGTGGGGACACAAGGCGAACGGCAGACAAGAAAGGAAGTCCATTACCCAAAAGAGCTGTTTGAGTGGCATAAACACTCCACTGCACAACACTGTCGCATCCCAATCAACACACATAAGGACGTCGTCGAGTTGTATTTAGTTCACAAAATCACAGCACTGTGATGTTTTAAGCCATAGATTACCATACATTTACTCAAATAAGAGACTGAAGGATAATCATGGCTAGCTCTTAAAACTAAATCAGCAATTCTCTATTCACTTCACAGGATGACTAAAGAAGACATGAAGCTGGGGCTGGCATTTATAAGCCACAAGGTGGGAACTACCATCTCTCTCTCTCTCTCTCTCTCTCTCTCTCTCTCTCTCTCTCTCTCTCTCTCAAATAAAATGTTACATTTTTCTACATGTTCCCACATAACTATATATTTCCTTCCTTTCCTTGTGAAAGTGACAAATCTCTTTCCACATTTGAAAGTTAGCCAGGACTGTCAGTGTAGCTGTTCCAAAGCGGGGGTGCTGTTCCTTGGCAGAAGTGAAGGAAAACAGAGCTGGGTGGGTAGATGAAGCTGACCTGAGGGGTCATGTTGTCAGTCAATTTTAGTAGAGCTGTCCTGTCATTTCACATTATACTGGCCCCCACCAGCAATTAACCAGAGCTACAGATCTGGAAGCAGTCATGCTTCTTCCTGTCCATTCATCTACAAATATAGCAGGAACATTGAAGAGAAAGAGAAAAAAACAGGAATCCACAGACATATAGGGGAGGGAGGCTATTTATAGCATAGGAAATATGCTCTCTGTGGGGAGAATTGCAAACAGAGACGCAGGCTTCGATCTGACATCCTGGTGCACAGCTGTGTCAACTTAAACAGCAAGTCAATCCACCAGCGCACTCACTGGCACCACACGACCATTAAAGTGTCCTGCTATAATCTGCAATAACACTGTTGAACTGATGCTGCCTTTTAAAACACACACCTCTTCACTCTTTACTAATTTGACAGTCAATACTGGTACACATACGACATTCCACTCAGCTGTTGTGTCAAGTGTTGAAACTGCTACGATCCGGCTTTTCCGATTAGCTGAATTTTCATATTCCCATATCTGGGAGAGTTTGTGAATATTTGGTTAACCATGAGGAAGAAATAAAAAGACATTGGCCGATATCAATGTATCGTATAAAACAGTGGCACCAGCCGCCACCATGGAACACAACAAATAATAAGAGTGGAACAACTGGGAACCACATTGTTACATGCTGTAACAGAATTGGGAGTTAGTGATCTCATTCAAGTGTTGAGTTGTCCAATGATGCTGTGTTAGTGTTTGCTCAAAAAGACAGTGATGTATGTATTAGCAGTTGGATGGCCTAGTGGTTAGGACGGTGACCCTGCAATCAGAGGATTGGGGTCCGAACCCCAACTGCTGAAGTACGCTTAAACACTCCCAGGGGGCATCGTAGGCGGCAGCCCACAGCTTCATTTGGTGAATGGGTTAAATGCAGAGAAAGAATTTCACTGTGTCGTTCTAGAACAGGGGCCGGCAACCTTTAACATTCAAAGAGCCATTTGAACCCAGTTTCCATAAAAGAGAAAAATCCTTTTTGACATCTAAAATGAAGATAATACTGCATATATTGTTTTTTAACTTTATGCTATGTATAAAAACTAGGCCAGTGTGTTGCTTGTGAAATATTACCTTTAGAACACAAAAAATTAAACACGTCGTATTTTAATGTTACAAGATCACAATTATCTTTAAATTTTAAATAAATAAATAAAAAACCAATGAATAAAAATAAAATACACTTAACACCTAGAACGGCTGACATGTTTACATGGAACCTCAGCTTGTGTTGCCTTCTCAACAAAAATTATGGCTAATATTCGTCAACGAATATTTATCACATGACAAAAACGATACGAGACGCAACGTAAATGCTGGTCATGTGACGAAATATATCATGTAATATTGTTGACAAATAAGAACGAGACTAAATGTGGTTTTCAAAATAAAAACTATGCTAAAATGAGACAAGACGTTATTTCCTGTATAATAGGGAGAGGAGAAAAAAGTATTGGGACGCTCGACCTTAGTGTTGAACTGTGCTACGTCCCTAGAGTGTCCAAAAGTATTGGGATGAATTGCCAATATAATGCCAAGGAGAGAGAAAGGACACACACACACACACAGACAATAGGAATAGACACACATTTTCATTTTATTTGCACTTTTTAGTGATGTGATGTTGTTTTATTTGTTTTATTTAAATTTATGTGTGTGTACTACTAAGTTCTAACATGTTTGGTTGGCAAAAATTCAAATCAGAGTGTCTTCCTTGTCTCAAATGGATCTACAGTATTCTTGAGTCTATAAGGTAACAATAATATAATAATAAGATAATCTTGTTTGAATTGTGAAATAGTTTTGACTAAAAGAACATTTAGATTCTGTCTACTTTACTATCTACTGTGTTCATAATATATTGACTGTGTTAAATAGAATTGCATAACAAAAAAAGAGACTAAAATACAACTTTAATTAACTAAAACTAGATGAAAATTGTTGTGAATAATTCTGACTAAAGACTAAAATGCTCAGACTTTCAGCTGACTGAAACTTGATTAGATTAATAATTTTAATACATTTAATTTATAAATATGCTGTACAATTTTGAGTAGACAAAAAACACATTTTGTTTGTGTGCTCACACTTAAATGTTTTTTATTAAAAAGTTCCTGTGCTTGTTTTTTCTACCCCTGTAGTATGAAAAATAGTACTGAATATCAAGTACTATTCTTAGTATCGGTATCGAGTTTGAAATTTTAGTATTGTGACAAGCCTACTGGGCACTGCATTAATTGACGCACGCAGCCGTTATAGGTATAGCCAGTTAGCCGCTGTTCTAGGGTTGAATTATTCTTCATTTTCAAAAGCCACGGGGAGCCGCAACATAAGGATGAACGAGCCGCAGGTTGCCGACCCCTGTACTAGAATCATCTTCTTCTGTCACCCCCTTAGTGTTTGTAATGCAAATCAAAGAGAGAAAAATAAAAATCTTATAAAACCTGAAAATATGTTTATATAGCACTAGAATATTGTCACCTGTAATGGATATCCATGTACTTTATCTGTACATACTTTTGAATAAGATAATGTATCATAGATAAATGTTGTGCTTGGGCACACTGAAAGTATGGATAAACATGAGCTATATTTTTAGAACATTTCTCAGGGTGGATTGCTCTCAGTAAGTAAGCTCAGGCCTGCTTGAAAGGTGGGGAGCTCTTAATATTATGAAAAACTACAGACCTGCAGTAAGAGCGCCTAACAAACTTCTGTTAATGAAGTAAAGGCTTCATGCACACATTAGGGCTGCACTTAACATTTTTTTTTATAAATGATTAATTTGTTGATTTGTTGATTATTTTCTTGAATAATCAATGAGCTGGAAAAAACACAAAAATAATTACTGTATTTATATATATATATATATATAAAGCAACTGAAAACAACTGAAAACCCCATAAATAATTATTACTCGGTTTATTTATTGTTGCTCCTACACTTCTAAACGCTTTTGAAGACACAAAGTCAAGGCTTATTTTCAAACAGTTTAGGGAGAAGCAATAATGATCTCCTGTAAAGCTCCATTTATTTTTTCACTTTTGGTCTCTGTAGTTCCTTTCCTTCTCTTCAGTTTTCTTCCTGTTGCCAAGTAGGACAAGAAGCAATCTATTAATAGTTTGTTTCTTCGCTAAATTGTGAGAAGGAGAACAGCTCTGTGCCAGACAGGACAGAGTAACCCCACTGTGCCATACTGTACACACACACACACACACACACACACACACACACACACACACACACACACACCAGTAACTCTACCACAACACAGCGTGTAACACCATACCTCAATCCTGACACTGACACTGACACACATACACACACACACACACACACACACAATAGACAAAGGCGCCAATGAGGGCAGCAGCTGTGTCGAAGGGATAAGAGCACAAAGCAGGAGGTCCTAAGAAAGTGAATGAAGAAAACAGGCCTCCATCCTGTCCCTGAGGATATCCAGCTTCAGTATCTCACTCACTGGCACACGTCTGCAGTGCCTGCACCACCCACCCCTGTGCACACATATGCATGCACGCACGCACACACACACGCATAGAAGATATGTCTATCGCCCTTGAGTATGATCTAGGATTTTACAGTACATTACATACAGTACTGTACATAGTCAGTGAACCTGAACTGAATCAAGGGAAGAAAGTTCACTTATTGAAAAAATAAGCCTACAGTGAGGAACATACGTATTTGAACATCCTGCGATTTTGCAAGTTCTCCCACTTAGAAATCATGGAGGGGTCTGAAATTCACATTGTAGGTGCATTCCCACTGTGAGAGACAGAATGTAAAAAAAAAATTCAGGTTTTGTAAAGAATTTATTTGCATTGTACTGCTGCACATAAGTATTTGAACACTTGGCAAACAGCAAGAATTCTGATTAACAAGAAAAAAAGGCAGACTAACTCTGTCTTTAAGAAGCCTACCTCTACTCCACTTAGTAATCCTAATTAGTAGCACCTGTCTCTGCTCTTTAAAGACAGCTGTCCAGCCCACAGTAAGTCAGACTCCAACTACTACCATGGGCAAGACCAAAGAGCTATCCAAAGACACCAGAGACAATATTGTGGACCTCCATGAGGCTGGAAAGGGTTACGGGGCAATTGCTAAGCAGTTTGGTGAAAATAGATAAATTGTTGGAGCAATTGTCAGAAAATGGAAGAGGCTAAAGACAACTGTCAGTCTCCCGCGGACTTGGGCTGCATGCAAGATCTCACTTCGTGGGGTATCACTGATGATAAGAAAGGTGAGGAATCAGCCCAGAACTACACAGGATGAACTGGTCAATGACATGAAGAGAGCTGGGACCACAGTTTCAAAGGTCATTGTTGATAGAACACTACGCCGTCATGGTTCAAATCACGCATTGCACGGAAGCGTCCATCTGAAGTTTGCCTATGTCCATCTGGATGATCCAGAGGAGGCATAGGAGAAAGTCATGTGGTCAGATAAGACAAAAATAGAACTTTTTGGTCTAAAATTCACTCGTCATGTTTGCAGGAAAAAGAAGGAGGAGTTGCATCCGAGGAACACCATCCCTACAGTGAAACATCATGCTTTGGGGGTGCTTTTCTGCGGAGGGGAAAGGACAACTTGCAAAATAGCAGGGTGTTCAAATATTTATGTTCCTTACTATATATTATCTCATTGTTATTACCAAATGTACAGTCGTGGCCAAAAGTTTTGAGAATGACATAAATATGGGAAATTGGAAAAGTTGCTGCTGAAGCTTTTATAATAGCAATTTGCATAAACTCCAGAATGTTATGAAGAGTGATCAGATGAATTGCATAGTCCTTCTTTGCC
>JBBJLR010000002.1:12095204-12143873 GCA_037577145.1 Brachypetersius gabonensis | reverse complement strand
AAAATCATATTGAGGTCAGATCATAACACTACTGAAAAATCATATTGAGGTCAGATCATAACACTGCTGAAAAATCAGCTACTGACAAGTCATCTTCAAGTCAGGTATTCTGCTGAAAAATCAATTTCAGGTATGTTACAGCTGAGCTTCAGATCAGTTCCACCACAGTTTCAGATCAGTTATACTACTGATAACTCAGTTTCTGGTCAGTTACACAACTGAGAAATGAGCTTAACGTCTGTAACACTGCTGAAAAATCAGCTTCAGTTCAGTAACACTGCAAAATTTACAGATAAACAAAAATCGACACTATTTTTTTTGATGAATGGAACCTGCAGGTATTAGTTTGGTCTAAATGGAAATACATTGTTATTATAGCTACATTATATATTGTGCTTAATTTTGATTATTGCTTTTTAAATTTAATTCTTGATTCACAGGTGACACCGTGAACATAGGAGACATCTCATACCAGCTCAAAACACCCAAACACCCTGAGCTTGTGCCAGTAAACCACAGTATGTGATATTCCAAATATTTTTGGGAAACATTTTTTCTGTAAAGATATTGTCTGAATTCATTTGCAGTTTGTTAGGTTACATATACGGTAACTATAAAGGCTATCTAAAGTGTTAGCTGTGAAACCTCATTGCATGTTAACTGGCAGTATTGTGGACTCTAAATACCTTTCTTTATTTCCATCATTCAGTATTTTATGTAATCAGTTTGTACTTTAGCTGATCTTTGGGAAGCTTTTCTTTTTAGGTATTTTTATACCTTGTTCTTCAGGATCTTCAGGATCTTCCCACACTGTCACTGTGCCAAATAAAAACAACCAAGCTAAAATGCTATGGAGTTAATTATGACTGGAACCTAATGCTTTGAGCTGAAGTTGTGAAAGATAGTCTAATTACGGTGCATGACATAAATCTACATCATAATCAGCTTGTTGAAATTAGGACTAGTCCTGGAGGAACATATACATCAACCCTTTATGTCCACATGTTTGTGGACCTGCTGATGTTTTTGCTGAAATCAAGGGTGTCTGGAGTTTATTCCTCATTTTGTTGCCATTGCAATCTCGTCTGGCAAGGCTACTTTACTGCCCTACGAAGCCAAAGTGAAGTAAATACGCCAAAGCTGAAACTGAGAAAAATGGCTTTAATGTTTTAGTATTAGTATGGATTTTGTAGTTACTGCAATGTTGACGCCATCATTTCTCTGAAACGGGACAACTTTGAACCAGGATATTTTCTCACGAGACGAAGGAGATGTCCTAAACCCCAGTAGTAGTCTAAAGTCAATTTTGACCAAATATGTAGTTACTGGACTTTGGTTTTGTAGGGTCAGTATAGTTTGTGTATATATCAATTTCAAATATACACACAATATGTTTTTTGACTCAGCAGTCGCTGTATCAGTCCAGTGCGGATATTTTCTGAGAAAGACCTAACAATTGTTTGCAACACTAACGCAGAAACTGCAGATGTCCTCCGCATTTCTTTACTTTTGTGATATGTGGTCCTTCTCCAACACGCCCCCTCGTTCTTGTGCTGGGTTGCTAAGCACCACGCCCAAACATAAACAACCCAGCAGGAGGACAAGGGGGCGTGGCAGACACGGCCTGGACGTCACAGCTTTTTTTCATGGCAATATATACATTTCATATACTAAATTATTAAGAAAAAATATAATTTAGTAGTTTTATAACATAAATATCAATGTAAATTCAGTCACATTTCCAAATAAAAAATAACTATAAATGTTTTGGTAATGTGGAGAGAAATAAAAGGGATTGTCTTGGGATGATGAGATAAGTCTGTACTCAGAGGCCAGAGATTTGAAAGTAGCTAATCCGAGAATGCTATTTATTTCTCCTTGCTGCTTATTGGTTGCTGCCCTTTGACGCAACTGCAGTCAAGAATTTTGCCCGTGGATTGTCTTGAGTGTTCTCGTGTTTTTCATATTGTTCTTCTAAAAAGCCCTGTATTTTTATTACTGTAAAATAAATGAATATACTACTCTACTTTACCTGCTTATACCAAAGAAAACACCTGTGCATGAATTACAGTACAGTCTGTACAGGGGTAATACCAGTATTTTACATACTAGCACTGCCAAAGTTCATTGTATACTGTACTGAGTTGCAAGGCTATTAAAGCGCCACATTTTGCTTCCATTTTGTCCAGTTTGTCTTTGACATTGGCTTGGACATTCAAGTATCTCCACCTTGTCTTAAAAACCATAATCTTTCTTTCAAACAACATGCCTCAGAACTGTTTGCAGAGAATCCGCTCTGTATATAATGATGCCACCAACTCTGTTTTTCACTGAGGGTTGGGGGTACCTGCTTGCCTTTTTTCTCCAAACACAGTGAGCTGAGTTATTGCCAGATGGTTCTATTTCTGCTTTGTCTGACCAAAGTGCTTTGCTCCAGATTGATTCTGATTTGTGTAAATGCTTGTTTGCTAATTTTAGATGGATCTCTGGTCCTTTTTTTTTTTAGGAAAGACAATGGTTGTAGTTCAGTTCAGTTGTTCAGTGAGCACTGAATTATCTCTTACCTTCATTTTCTAAGAGCCTATTTTGAAATCTTGCAAGTTGCATCTGTCCAGGGATGATTAGTTATGGTTCCTCTTGGATACTATTGATCCAGTCGTATTGACAGGGATGTTCAAGGATCTTTACTATGGCTCTGTAGCTTTTTTCCCCGCACTGCGTAGATGATAACTTTTGGGAGCTCTTTCACCTTCACCACGATTGTTACTTGTTGCATGAACTCTTTTCAACCAATGGCAACACCTTTTATAATGATACCAAGTGGAAGTTACACATTATTTGTCTTTGCAGCATTAATATAAAAAACATTTATTTCTAAATCTCCCCATTTTACTTATTAATTTACATTTCTTTGTATATTTATGTGTAAACGGCCAACATCAAACACCTTTGTGTGTAAATGTGAAGTGAATATTAAATGAAAAAAAATGTCTGAGCACTTAGTATACATGTTCATGTCATTAGCTTAACTGACAAAAAAAACCACAAGTAACATAAAGAATCTGTGCATATGTGATCTGATAGGGTCCTGGTGTAGTACTGACTCCATCTCCTTTAGAATCAGAGTGTACTAGGAGCTCTAATTTTAAGTCTAGGCTTTCTAGTGTGGGGGCTGTGAAAATAAAAACACTCAGGTACATCACTTTGGATAAGAGCTTCTGCTGTAAATGTAAAGAGAAAATGTGTAGGTGGTTATTAACATTGTGCATATTTGTATTTCAGTTCCCTTGGTGCAGACCAAAGCAGGAAATGATACCCTGCTGCACTATAGCTTTAGTTTGCTTATGGATCACACTGACCTATTTGACACTAAAAAGGGTTTATAAAATTGTAAAGATGTAAACAGTGAGTAAAAAAGATCACAGCTAATCTATAGTGTATATTTTGCCGCAATAACTGTGATAATAACTGCAGCAGATTGATTTATGGCTTTTAGAAAGCAGCAACAGTATTTAAAATATACTATTATTCAAAAAGTGATAATTTACACACTTCTAATTTTTCTATCAAGCAGTGTAGCGTATTGATCACTTTTTAATAGCTTCCATGCTTTTAACTGATGTGTGCAATTATATACTTTGGTTCGAAGACTAAGGAAATTCATCTGTTGCAGGTAGCAAATGGGTCATGTAGTAATTACTTAACAGTTCATTCTGCATTTGGTCTAGTCTGGCATCTGTGGTCCTTTTTTTTCCCTGTAGTGCTGGAATCTATGCCTCAGGCAGTTGCTCAGCATCTTCGGTGGATCATGCAGAAAGACCTGCTTGGTCAGGATGTGTTTCTCATTGGTCCCCCTGGTCCATTGCGCCGGTCCATTGCCATGCAATATCTGGTAATTTCAAGTGGTACGCACAACCGTGCTGCCATAAATCCAAAGTGCAATTGTTTCATTTTACACCTCATCCATTCTGTTCTGACTTTTTTTTTAATAATGTTGGTTCAATTTATGCCTTACTGTATATATTTTGTGCTGATCATTAAGGAGCTGACCAAGCGGGAGGTTGAGTATGTGGCATTATCCCGAGACACCACTGAGACTGATCTCAAACAGCGCAGAGAGATCCGCTCTGGCACCGCCTTCTACATAGACCAGGCAAGTGGGAAGTCAAAGCATTTGCATCAGTGTATAATCCTCAGCTGTGCTTACTCTTGTTGTCGAGGTTTGAGCACGTAATTATGACCATTGCCCATGATGAAGTATTCATTATGTATTCAACCGAGTGTAACCCTGTATTTTACTATCCTTCACGCTGCAAAAAAATACAGTACAGTTTTAAGGTGTGCAGTGCAAGAGTGCAAAATACAGGGTTTTACTATTAAAAGCTGCTATTGTATTAAAACTGAGGGGTCCTTAACCTCATCCAGATGTTTTCTGTAGCTGCTGATTTGTCCTGTGTTGTGGTTAAAAGACATTTCTCTATATAATACTGCCTCAGTTCACAAATGTTTTTGTGGCGTCTTGCTTAAAATGCCTGATTCAGACCACGCCACATTTTAGTGGGATTGAGGTCATGACTGTGTATGTGCATTCCGAAATACATTTTTTTCCCTCCTGTTTGAACCACTGTGTTGTTAGTATACTCTTGCGTTTTGGATCATTTTCATACAGCAGAACTCACTCTTTGGTGTTTAACATCACAGTTGAACATTCTGCTTTCTTGGTACGACTTGAAGTGAATTCTTTCAGTAATTGTAAGGTGTTCAGCAAAGCAGTCCCACAACATAATACATAGTTCACCATTTTTTCACAGTAGTTAGAGAGTGTGAGGAAGTGAGCTTTTGGTGTTAGTAGGCACATTGCAGTGTTTTGTTTCTACTCAAATATAACACAAACGTAACACTTCAGCCTAAAACATCTTTTATCCAAAGAAATGACACAAAACATTGTTGTTAAATACGACTGGGTCTGTTCATTATTAGGACTTGGATATACATGAGATCACATTTTAATAGTTATTAAACTTGTTTACATCTTTATGTAACATGCATTTTCAATGACTGAGTCACATTCGGATTTCTTTCGACCACATGAAAAGCTTGGTATAAACATACCCAGAATGTATTGTGACTGAATAACAATCTGGTCACTCAAATCACCCTGAGAAGCGGTCAGAGCCGGATCTTGGCCGTGTTCAAATGGAGTGCATTTTTTTAATATCCTCTTACAATTATGTAGGTGGAAATGTGTTCTGAGAGCTTATTAGCAGGTGAGGGGATAAACAAGAAAACAAGATGGATTGATAGACAAAGCCTTCTACTCGAGGCCAAAGAATCCAACAGGCCAAATAAAGTGACAGATGAGAAGCATGTGTACAGTAAGTAAAACAGAAATAACATATGTGTTTATTTGGCTTTTATGTAGTAAATAAAATTAGATATCATCCTGTTACACAGGAGACAGTTTTGAGTGAAAAGTGGTAAGGATTCTGCCCCAAGGGTGTCCAGTTACAGTGCAGTGAGAAAGTATTTGACCCTTGTGATTTCCCTATCTCAGATTTAATGATTTCTTTATTACATAAAGACAATCTGCCAAATGCAGTTTTCACTGCTCATTTTGTTGATTGAAGGAAAAAGGTCTGTCCCACACATTTGTGAACAAAAACCTTGTTCCCACCTTATTATCAGTCAACCGATTAACTAATCAAGCTGATAACTGGGATCAATAAGACAAGACTCAACTATGCTATATTGCTGCCACTCCTGTTGAATCTAAATTGTACTTAAAGGGATCTATTCCAGCAATATGAAGCACTAAAGGTGTCAACAAGCAGCACACTGGTCATGATTTCAAGAAATTCTTGTAAGAGATTAAAAAGTAAGTTATTGAAATATATCAGTATGGTGTTTTTGAGACCTCAACAAACTAAAGTGAGTGCTATTATCTTTGAATGGGGAACAGATCTTCCCAATAGTGGCTATCCTACCAAAATTTCTAAAAAAGTGCAACAAGTCTGGGAGCTAAGAAAAGAATGCTGGGGAAAATCTAAGGAAGTGCAGGCTTCCAAGAACAACAAAGGCTTGTCTCATATTTGCCAACAAACATTTTGATGACCCCCCCCCCCCATGTATTTTAGAATCATGTTTTGTAGTCTGGTTAGCCATAACAGAAACTTTTTGGAAGACAGGCATCATGTTACATCTGGCATAAAGCTAACACAGCATTTCACAATAAGAGCATCATACCAGCAGTCAGAAATGGTGGTTAGGTGATTTTCCACAATTGGTGGAACCATGAATTCTGCTCAGTAGTGCAGGAGAATGTCTGGTCATTACTCTGCAATCAGGAGGAGACATGGGGAGGGACTTGGTCTAAACAGACTAATCACAGACTCAGTTAAATGGGAAAGGGGATTGTTTGGGTGTACATTTAACATAATGAAATTTTATTTGTTTCTTGTGATGCCATATTTCTTTTATGGCCAATCACAATCATTCCTGAATGCTCAAGATATAGTCCATTTGACTAATCCCAAGCTCTGTCTTATTTTCAGTCACGGCTTAGCAACCGTTGTTGACCACCATAAACTTAAACTTTCAGTTTATCGTAATGCTGGTGTTTGATTTTTTTGTCTGAAGATCTAATTGAAGGACATGTAAAAGTGAAATCCTTCCCTAACAGAGTAGAACAGTGTTTTTGTATTGCCAGGCATTGATTGTTGTGATCAGTGGTCTGCCAATTAGATATTTGTAATGCTCTTTTACTTTAAAATGTAAAATCGCTTTGTTGTAGTGTTGGTTGAATTTTAATGAGATCAACATTCTGACTGATGTGATCAGTAGAGGGTGGAAGCATTGAAATAGATAGGGCGATGACTATGCTACTGACAACAGCCTGAACGTGGCAAAACCGTATCTATCAAGTTGTTCACAGGATTGCTCATTTCTTCCTTGCACACTGCCTTAATCTGAAGTTCAAACACAATTGGTTTATACAGCCAGACACCTATCAAAAGCACAAGAGCAAGTCCAACTCTGAATGGATCCTAAAAGTGCACAAATAAATACATTAACAAATAAAGACTGGAAAGACCTGAATTTGTCTGAATTAAGGTAATTGTGCGAAGAAAAGTGGGCTGAAATTCCTCCACAGTGATGTGAAAGACTAATCTCCAGTTATAGGAAGCGTTTGGTTTCAGATGATGTTGCTAAAAGTGGCACAAGCAGCCCTTATTAAGTTTAAGGAACAGGGTGAGTCAGTGATGTGATTTTTCCATCTGTGAATTAAAATAATTTAAAAACCATTGTGTGTTTTCATCATGTTTTTATGGTATAATTTTTTTGTGGAACTTTGTGTGTGAAATCAGGCAAAAAAAAACCTATTTTTGGCACTGTGCCAACCAAATATGAAATGTTACAAGTAAACAAGCTTTTTTCTTCGTATTATTCCAGTAATTCAGGCAGTTTTATATTATGGACATGAATAGAGTAGGCGCTCATTACCTAGGTTTCACAGTAAACACTCTGCTATTCTTGGTAATGAGAATAAACTGGACTCTGTTCAGTTTGTCTATGCAGAAAATGCAGACATTCATGGATAAAACCGTAATACAATTTCAGGATTGCTCTGTTAAGGGAAGTTACTGAAAGTTATTCTGTGAAATGAATAAACGAACAGAGTAGTTCTATATATACAGGAGTAGTATAGACTAGGGCTGTCACCATGGATTGTAAATGATCTAGTAATTATGTTTATGAGTAGATGTTTGAGTGTTTGTTACGGCCAAACAATAAAATGGCCTAGCTGGTATTTATGTACAACACAGGATGTGACATATATACTACCGGTCAAAAGTTTTAGAACACCTAAATTTTTCTGTTTGAATTCTGTTTTCTGAAATTCAAGCAGTTCAGTGTCTTATTGTTCATTCTTCCCAACTATGTTGCAGAAGATCTCATAAGTGTGCCGCACTTATAGGTCACTTTGCTTTCACTCTTCTGTCCAGTTCATCCTAAAGCAGCTTGTTGGGGTTTAAGTCTGGAAACTGTTTTCCAGCTTACCGTCTTGTTCTTTTTTCTAAGGTAGTTCTAGCATAGCTTGAACTTGTGTTTTTGATAACTATCTTGCTGTAGGATGAACCCGACCAACTAGACACACACCAGAGGGAACTGCATGGCACTACAGAATTATTTTCCACTTCTGGGTAACCTTACCATTTTTAAACCTCTCACAGTTCAGCACTGTGTACAGCAATTGTACAGTTCCTTTGTACAATTTCATGCTGTTCTTTGGATTTGAACTGTTTGAATTTCAATTTTTAAAAAAAGCTTGAAACATTGGGGTGTTCTAAAACTTTTGACCGTTAGTGAAGTCAGTATGCTGGATGTCTGTCAGACTGTTTAGACAATTACAACCGTTCATGCACTCTTGATATCCTGCTGGTGTGGGGTTTCCTTTCTTTCATTAAATGACTTGAGTGCTAATAACACTTCTTGTGGAGAATCATCAAATCATTCAATTCAGATCATTCAAACTTCAAAATAATTACCAAACTGATTCATCAAATATATATTTGTTTTTTAGATAAAGAAATTATTTAATCGAGTAATAATGACAGTCCTAATATGAACAATCATGCTGTGGTAGAGACTATCATTTA
Organism: Brachypetersius gabonensis; assembly: GCA_037577145.1. Lineage (NCBI taxonomy): Eukaryota > Metazoa > Chordata > Actinopteri > Characiformes > Alestidae > Brachypetersius > Brachypetersius gabonensis. Next base: position 12,135,216 of record JBBJLR010000002.1, on the reverse strand, counting down.
GAGAATTGTTAATTAGCCTGTATGATGTTAGTAGTCCTAATTGTGAAAACATGAATGTAAACCATTAATGGCTTAGCTTAAGCTGTCATTTACATTGTAGTCTTTTAGATAAATACATATTTTTATTATCTATACAATGGATGAGCCTAGCAACACAGTGGGTGGAGCAGAAGAGGCTGTTTAACTGGTTGAGTTGTGCGTGTGTGAATCTAAAAGAGAGGGAGCAATGGTGGGAGGAAGTGTTAAGTGGAGCATCGTACTGCTCTCAGGGGCTCTGTGCTCTTTTTCAGACCCATTTTCCAAGCATGGAAAAAAACAGCTTTCAGTAGATGCTCCCTAAATGAACAGAAGGTATTTCACAATTGAATCCAAAACATTTTACATATTTCCAAAAAGCTAAAGGGCAGTGAGTGGTTACTCTTTAAATAGACTCAGTTTCCAGGCAATAGTGTGGACTCAGTGACCCACCTAACTGCCGTAAGCTTTAATGTTTAGTGGAAGAAAAGGTCATTTCAAACACAAGTGTGTGATTTAATTTTAATGAATCACCTAGTCAGTCATGTATCAAAGATCATACTACCAAAAGAGTGACGTAAAAATCATCAGGAAGACATTTTGTAGTAGATGACAAAACATTTTGATAGGGTTCACTGCAATTAAATTACACTACACAATGTTCTACAGGGACATTGTAATGGAGCTTAGTGACATGTAAATAGCTGCAGCATGGGGATGGAACTCAGCTGCTCAGGAGAAGCAATGCACTTGATGTATTTACAAAGGTGACGTCAAGTATCCAGCTCTTAGTTATTCCATCGCAGTCCAAATGGGAGGCTCTTAGGGTGCAGGAATTCTAGGAAAAATTATTTCTGGTGTGGTCACACTTTCCACCGTAGCCAGTCTTTTGCTGCGCTCACTGAAGCTCAAAATCATTGGTCTCTTAAAATGTGTAAAAGAGACCAATTTTCCTGGGGTTATATCTAAATTGCTGTTTCATTGACAAACATGGTGCAAAGCTGGTGTGTGGCTTTTAGCTCACATCCCTGTCCTCCGTCACTACCATCTTTTGTCATTATAGGATTATAGCGTCCATGACGGATCTGTGTCCAGAGTTAAATTTGGAGCATCTGTCTGCATTTTTATAGGCTCTGTTCCCACACAATCAGGCATATATTTATATGTTAACCTAATTACATGGCAACTTGTTTTTGGTCACTGGAGTAGTCTAGAATTTCCTGCCTTTGACGTCAAGACTGTTTGATTCTTGCACGCATATGTTTGCATGGTTGCATCTTCATAACCCAAGAGATCTGCTTGTTCTGCCCACGTTTGGTCAGGCTGAAAAAAGTCAGCTGTTTTAAAATAGAAGTAAGCTGTTCTGGGTAGTGGGCGACTCATATATTTTATAAATAATGTGGTTACAGGAGTTGGCCAACAAGACCTAAAGACCTTGTTTCAGAACTACTTTATTTTATTTGTTTTTATTTGATATAGGTCTTACAGTTTATTGTATCTTTTAAAGACACATGGAGATTACTGCTGCAGTAATGGGTTTAATGTTTTAAACCCTAGTCTTCAAAAATCTCCACTTTTAAAAAGATTCAATCTGCTAATCAAGGTCACACAGCAAGCTCTGTGTGGTACTTTTGTGCCATTTGTAGGAGGAGAAGGTACAAAACCCAAGTTACTTACACTGAGATTGAAGCATCAAAAGCAGGGGCATTTGTATTTGTATTGTATTCAACACTGTTGTACTGAGCTATAATTGCCTGTGCAGTGTGCAGTACGAGCAGCTACGGAGGGCAGGATTCTGGTGCTGGAGGGTTTGGAGAAGGCTGAGCGGAATGTGCTGCCTGTCCTCAACAACCTGCTGGAGAACCGCGAAATGCAGCTAGAGGATGGCCGCTTCTTAATGTCTGCCCAGCGCTATGATAAATTGCTGCAGGTGATGGCCCATTTAGTACAGTTTTGGTATATTTTTATTAATTGTACCCTAGGTTTATTATTTAGTTATTAGTATAACACTAATATACTGTATATGGTCATCTGTATGTGGTCATGTCAGCCTGGACCTGTAGGGACATATATGAGACCATAAGCTGTTACTATATATGAAGTAAACCCTCTATGCTACATATTTGTCTCTTAGGAGCACACTAAAGAAGAGCTAGACAAGTGGAAGATTGTCCGTGTGAGTGAAGATTTCCGGGTCATTGCCCTGGGTCTGCCTGTCCCTCGATACAAGGGCAACCCTTTAGACCCACCCTTGCGCTCTCGCTTCCAGGCTAGAGACATCTACTATCTACCCTTCAAGGTAGCGAGGTCACTTGAAATCACAGTCCTACTGAAGTGTTTTCAAATGAAAGTCAGTGAATAAGGTTCTCTCTTTTTCTTTTCTCGTTTGCTCAGGACCAACTTGAGCTTCTGTATAACATTGGACAAAACGTGCCAGCTGAAAGGTAAAAAGCAAGTTATAAAAAGATAATAGGACATTTTGGATGAAAAGATTTCTGATAGAGTTCAGTGATAGAGATTGAAGATGTAATGTGCTTGCCACTTTTTTCTCTCAGAGTATCCCAGCTCTTGTCATTTGGTACTACACTCTGTTCCCAAGAATCTGCTAACCTGGGGCTTCCAGACTTCCCTGTCGATAATCTCCCACCTGCTATCAAAGTGCTGGTGAGCATCGGCGTAGATAACTTTGAGGATTTTTTTCTTCCCTAGTTAGATGGAAATGGAGTGTTGGAGTATGCTGAAAAGCTCAGTAAAACAATCCAATCAGCAGTTACAATTCACTCCCACCTGGCTTCTGAGCAGCTGTGGTTTGCCCTTGGATTTAGATGTGTGTTATGTTTATCTTGAGAAACTACATTTCACATAACTTCTTGTTACGATCTTTAGATATTCAAAACACACAGCTAGAATTTAAATGTGTATACAAGAACACATGACATTACTTGCCAGAATACACTGTAAAATGTAACACCTAGGTTTTTTTAGACTACTCAGAACAATGTAAGCTGAGGCTATTTTATGTATAAGAGAATTAGGAAGTTAATTCTGATGTCAGATGTAATGCAATTCACGAGGGTCATTAACTTAGTATCAAAACTATTATAAAACCATGAGTTGATGCAATCTATAGGCTTTTCTATACATTTCAGCTGAAAATTAAGGGGTAAACATAATTTAAATAATGGATTATCTAAAATTAATTGGTTTAACTGCTATCAAATCAGTCTGGGCGTAGTCTAGAAAAATGTAAAAGAGAATAGAATTATTAATTAAGCAATAGCTGAAAATTTGTTGTAATTGTTGCAGGACTTGTTTCCCATGCTGTCAGCTCAGCAGCTCGTCCAGAGGCTCTATCCATATGAGACCATGTTGGGCAAGGAAGGTCGCAATGCTGTGGAGGGTGCGCTCAGTGTAAGAGAGTCTCTCTCTCTTTCTCTCTCTCTTGCTTTCTCCCCCAACCTCTCTGCCACCCTTCTCTCTCATTTTCTTTCTGTGTATATCTCTCCCTCTCCCTTTTTAATTCTCTTGTTTGTTCCTGTGCTCCTCTGTCATTCTCTTACTCTATCCTCTTTCTTTCAGTCTCTCTCACTCTTTCTTTTAAACAAACAAATCAGAAACTTTCACGCAAAGTTATCAGTTCATTCTCTCCTCTACCTAATAGGAGTTCTTATTTCCAAGAGTGTGCTCACCAGCTCTTTCTCTCTTTTTATCACTCTCTCTATCGCTCTTTGCAGCGTTTTGAGCTGCTGGATGGGAAGAGGCAGCCGTCTCCTTGTGCTGTTGTGCATGTGGAGCCTGGGCATGACACGCACACAGGACAGGCATCAGTTACTCTCAGAATTGCAGACAAAAACATCACCTTCCAGGTCAGCAGACAGCAGTGCAGCTTCTTTGTACATTCAGTAATAAGACCATAATTAATGAAAAAGAAAGGAATTTAGCTGTGAAGCACGTCACTGCTAAGGTCACCCGGGCTAGTGCTTACGTCACAAGCACACTTTGAAGATAATATTTTGTTTGAACATGTTTCAGACTCCTAAGTAGGGATTAAGATCATGGAAACTTGTGTGCAAAAAAATAAAGATGAAATAAATAGACTATTTATCTTCCTTAAAGCCTGTTACTGATGTGACATGTGTCTTCCCTCTAATGGAAATGCTGCTTCTCCATTTCAGGTTCCAACAGGGCAGCGGCCACCGCGGCCACCCAACAGCAGTCCTAAATTCATCGGCACTTCCACCCACGCCCGCCTTCTAGCTGAGATGATGCAGTCGCACCATATCAAAGATATGTGTCTTATCGGAACCAAGGTACATAAGCGCCTTCCCAAGACCCAAGAAACTTTTACAAAAGGGGCCTCTTAACTAGTAGTCTGATATGTGTTTGGCTCCAGTACAGAAAACACTCTTTGACTTTCCTATTAAGGGTGTGAGGAATGACTGCTGATTCCTTCCTGAGGCAAAATTTTACTGTAATGAGTGATTGTTTTATAAAAACGTCTTGCTGCTGTGTAAACTGTTTTTTGTAAACAAATATCTGTTTGTGTCTTTCCAGGGATGTGGCAAATCTGTAATTGCCAAAGAATTTGCTGAGATGTTGGGTTATAGCATTGAACCAATCATGCTCTATCAGGTACAGTAGAAATATTTCAGTCTGTATCACCGAAGTGTAACAGTACATTAATACTAACGTACAATGTTTTGTAGTTTTGCACCATTTTCCAGGACAATGCAGAAGTATAAAATGCCAACTGTATTGCGTTTTCGTTTTTAGCACCTAGTTAAAGTATGATTAAAGTGCCAGGAATCTTAAAACTGTATGTCCCTTAGTAATAGGTTATCATGCACTTGTAGGCCAAGGCATGTCCTGTAAATAATTTTCCAGTTGTACTCTCTTTTCTCTCTTCTTGATTTAAATTGGGCAGTTCTACTCTTAGGGTATGTGTGCCCCACCAGTTCTCTCAACAGTCACAAGGCTGATGAGGTTTGTCATATTTAAACCTTTCTAAGATCCCCTGATTTGAATTGTAGAACCTTACTGATCAAAAGGTACTGACTGAACAAAACTAGCAAACATATCTGAGCCCAGGCTCATCTCCCTTCCTGTCTTTTGTCAATTCATTCACACAGTCAGCCATATCAGTGTTTCCTCACCTCATTAAGACTTTGACAGTAAGAGTAAGGTTATGTTTTTAGTCAAATCTGAGGGGATAGGCTTCAACACAGCCTGCAAAATACGTATGCCCTTTTACGCACGTTTCTCCATGTTGCTTATGCTGTGTTTAGTGTTGCTTTAGTGACATAGCAGACAGAGAGTATCAGATTGAGAGCAGTCAGTCACATATGATTATTATGACCATGTCCAGACATTTCTCAGGTAAACACAAAAATGTACACTGTGAGCCATTAACATAAAAAAGCATTTGCCTTGAATAAATTGATATGGCCATGCAGTATACATTGTCTCATTGTATACATTGTAGTTATCTCTTACCTTAAAAATGTTGATTTAAATCACTGTATTATCTAGCATCCCACCCTGATGAATATGTGAATTGTATTATTTCCACTATATTTCCCGGTTTTGTAGAGTATTTCGTGTATTTTGTGGTGTATAACGAATAACAGACACAACACTTGAACTATGGTAAGTCTTAAAGGTCAGGTGGAAAATGTTCTTTCCTTTTCAGGCTACGTTGGAATGTATAGCCTGTAATCCTCAGTGTTTTATGGATGGATATTTGTGTTGCTGGCATATGAGCTGCAGCTGCAGACAGTGCAGTTTACAGAGAATGTTTGTATATGCTGGAGAAACCAAAGCACTGGTTCAGGGAGCAGCACACTGAACCTCAGCAGAGTTAAGCCAGAGGTCATGCACTCTGAGGTCATATATCCCAGTCATCCAGCTCTCTCCGCCAGGCAGACACGAGGAGGGACAGAACCAGCTTTGGATTGGCTGATTCTTGGTCATCCTCACCGACCTTATTTCAGAGAAAACGGGTATTTTCAGATATGAAAACATCCTTAAATAGCCATCTCATCTAAGGTCTTTTCTATTTTGAGCTCAGACTCATGTTCTCTCCATGATCTTCTCTTGGTGCCTTCCAATAACAATGTTTCCCTTGTTCTGCAGTCAGAACAGTTGGTTCATTGAGATGTCTTTTTTCTCGCACAACTTTTATTACTTTATTTCTTCTCAGCACTACTTCTGCAGAATAAACATTAAGGCTTTTGTCTTAGAGCGCTGTGAATTAAAACTCCAGGTTGTTTTGAAAGATCTTGTCAGCTCTTCCCGTAAAAGCCTTAAAAGGTTGTTTAATCCTCCGGACTCTCCGGAGATTCCCAAATATCTACTCCCAAAGATGCTACTATGCGATAAGGTCTACAAACCTGTGAATCTGTCATGTGTGTGCTTGGCACCCATCCACACACTCTAAAAATGTTCTTTTCGAGGGCCCTGTGAGCACGTTGGACTCATTAGAGCACTCTTTTGTTTAAAAACTCTTCAAATAGTGTGTGAGAAGCTGCTAAGAGCGATGGGTTAGCACTAGAGGTAGAGGTAGTAAAATGTTACTGCCCACGTGTGTGTTAGTGTAATTTTATGCGTGTGGTGGTGTGAGCACATGTGCATGCGTGTGTGTATAAAGCTTGGAATGCTGGGAATGCTCTTGTAGCAGTCTGAAGCAGGCAGGAAAAAGGAAGCTGTTTGTGCATCACGCTGTGGATATTTTTAGCCAGAGCGGGTCAGAGGTCTCAACGTCCGGGGAAAAAAAGGAATTTTGTGGCATGAACTCTCTTAGTCTTATTTATTCATTTCCATAGCACATCTCTAATGCTATACAGTTAAATGGTGTTAGTACAATTGTGACAAAAGCCTGTAGTAAAAAATGTTTGGATAGCCAGGTGCTGTTATTTGCCTAGTGAGGCCCCTTTCATACTTCTTTTTATGTGTGTGTGGTAGATTCACTGTGAGTTAGATGATGTTATGTAATCGAGCCTTTTATTGTTTCCTGCATTTGTGAGATTTTCCTTTAAACAGGCAGTCTAAGAGTAGTCTGATTTTCTTTCAAACTAAACTATTGAATTCTTTTAAAAGTAAGGGACATCAAGCTCGCAAGGCCACTTTAGTGTTTTTCCTGTGCCTGAACCAAATATGATGACCAAATGCAGCACATACTGGAAGTGATACATACAACAATACATGATTTAAAAAAATATATATTGTACACCGAATAAGCAGTATTTTATTAATGATGCCATTTTGTGCGGTTGGATTGTGTGAACACTAGAAGTCAAACCGATTCCCGCACTTTCTATGTCATACACCTAATCCCAACTTTTACATATCCCATAACAGTATGTTAAAGTCCTACATCACACTCCCTGATTAATCTGCACCAGCACGTTCAATATCTTTTATCAGACTAGCATCCTCAACTTAAACTGCAGTAGCGCATTCAGTATCTGACATCTGACTGCCAACCTGACCTTAACCTGCACCAGTGTATTCTATATCATACGCCACACTCCCAGCCCCAACACATACATTTTCTTTGGTCTTGATTTTTCTTCAGATTGTATTCAAGACATTGTTAGAATATTGAACCAGTTCAGTATAAAGAATGAATCATGAAATATACTAAGTGTGAGGTTACACCCCTAGCCCTTAACCTATACGGTGTTGCAAAGTATAAATGGGCTCTCCGTTGAAAGTCTCCAGTGTACTCTTTTGTGCCTTTATCCTGCTCACAGCCCCTTCTCTCACACCACACTTGTGAATGTAAAATCACACTGTAACTGTGTGTATGCGTGTGTAGGATATGACAGCACGGGACCTGCTCCAGCAGCGATACACCCTGCCTAACGGGGACACGGCCTGGAGGGCCTCCCCGCTGGTCACTGCTGCTCAGGAGGGCAAGCTGGTGTTGCTGGATGGAATCCACCGTGTTAACCTGGGGACCCTGGCGGTTCTGTCCAGGCAAGCCCCTAGTGAATTCATTACATAAGTGAAGGTTAGCCTTTAGCCTTTATATCAGTGCTGTGTGTGATGTGTGTGATTCCCATACAGGCTGCTGCATGACCGGGAGTTGGCTCTGTATGATGGCACTCGGCTGCTGAGGTGGGACCGCTACCAGAATATGAAAGAGGAGCTCCAGCTGACTGACAGTGAACTGCAGGACAGGTGCAGCACTCAACCCCCGGTCTTTTACACGTCTCGCACCTTTCATTGTTACACTGAGACTATTGCATAATCACAGCTCAGTCATCAGAAACACCTAATCTATGAGAACACTATATGTCTGTGATTTCTCAGAGATTAGTTACTTGACACTGACAGCACAGGTTGATGTGATTCATCAGGATGAATAGAAATGCTTGCATTTGTGTGCTGAAATCCATGAACTCTGCATTATTTATCTTTACTACTGAATCAATTAACCCTGCTAGACTATCTTGCTACATAAGGTGTTTTATATGATGTGACATTTTACTTTAAAGTCTAATTCTTAATTATTATTCATTCTTGAGAAGCAGTTAATAATTCCCAGGTAAATCATTTGCAAACTTATAACAAATACTTATAACGAAATATAACAAATACATTTTTGCGTTTAAGGAAAAGTTAGAATCCACAGGTGCAAATGATACATTAAAGGACCTTTATCTGCAAGACTAGAACTAAAGTGAGACATGCTCATGCGTATGACCTGGAAATGACTTTCAAGCTAGCTACATTTAAAAGGTCTTTATTATTGAATTGGCATTATGGGACTTCTTAAAACCATTGCTTTTCCTTTAGTAAATTCTTCCGTATAACATGTTTAGGGATACATTGTTAAAAATGGACTTTATAACAAAATACAGTGAAACAGTGAGACACCTAAGAAAACTTTTTATTAATTTCTTGATAACTGCTGTTTAATTGTCGACTATAAAGCAGAACTTAAAATAATTAATAAAGTACCATGTACGAAGCCTCAATATGTAAACTGCCCTCTTTCATGGTACGTTATTATTGATTTTAAGGTCTGCTGGAATAATAATAAACTGACCCAATGTTTCACCTCAGAACATTGCCCAGAGCATCATAGTACCTTGCCTTCTCATAGTTAATTCTGGTGCCATCTGTTCCCCACCAAATCACTTACTCTCACTCTCACTCTCTCTCACACACACACACACACACACACAAATCAGCATGGGCATTCTAACCAGTCTGCAGCTGCGTAACCCCATACCCAGCAAGCTGCGATGCAAGTGCTGTGTGTGTGTGTTCTGACACATTAACTTCAGTTTCAGCATTTTTTGCTACAGTGGCTCTTTTGTGGGACCATTTTTCAGCATATCAGTTTCAAGAACTGACTATTTAATAAAGAAATCTGCATATTTAACCTAATATATTCCACCCCTTGACAGGTATCACTGTAAGATTGTCCATGGTATTTATTTGAACTGTCAGTGGTTTTTAATGTTGTGGTGTGTATATATAACCCAAACTTTGGGATACGTAGGTAAATGCTAATAGCCTCATCTCTGCCTCATATAGGAAATAGTTTACCATGGACATGCGAAGAGAATCGGAGCACAACTGTGACATTGCTCCCAGTAGAAACGTCTAATGTTAGCGGTTGTAATTACGTCAATGGCAGTGTGGTGTGTGAACGGATAAGGTAATGAATGGATGTGTGCCTGTGACACAGAGTATTTGGCTTAAGCGTGTTAAATGGCTCATGGAAGCTCTCACTAATCAACACCTGAGATCATGCCCTTCTTCTCATGAGATGCATTTTTATTCATTTGAAGGCACAAATTCAGATACATATTTGTCATCACTTGCTTGCCATGCAGAATTATAGAACATGACCCAGAAATAGTTACCCATAAGGCATTCACTACTATTGCTTTCCTTGATATCAGTGCACTTATAACCCAATACATTCTGTTTCCAGGACGTCAGGGCATTCAGAGCTGTAGCTTCTGTGGTTTTTGAAAGGAGCACGCTGATAGCTCGGAACTGTGTGAAAGGACAAAGCCATGTCTGAGGTGTTGATTAACTCCAAGTGACATCACCTCCATGTAGAAGCACCGCCTCAAATCTGAAATTAAACACGTATCCATGACAAAAATGCTTCTCTCAGCCAGGGAAACAGGGCTATAAATTAAGTCAGTGCATGTCTGGGTGAAAGATTGACTCTGAATGAGATACATTTCAACCCATGACAATGGACCCTTTCATCCCTGGCCACAATAACAGGAAACTGCCCACCAGAAAGGCAAGCTTATTTTTTTCTGGAGGCTGAGTTTATGAGGTTTGTCTTGGTTGGCAGGTCCACACACTGACTGTTTTTCTGTCTGTCCTCACTTGCCTTCGTATGTGCTATTTAAAAATTGCTCAGAGATCTTGTGGCTCAACAAAGTTTTTATTGTGAATGACCCTAAATAAAGGGCTAGCATATAAACAGTTTTAAGAGTGGCACTATTGTCCTTATAAGGTGAAATAATGCACAGGAAGTAATGCAGTTAATGTTGTTAATTTCCTCATTTTGTCCTGCTATAGTTTCAAGATTGGTTTCCTTACTTGTACATGTCACAAGTATGTGGACTGATTTGAACATTGGAAAAAAAAACATGCAAAAAATAATTCAGTGTTTATTTGGTTTGTCCTCTGGCCATTTGCAAGAAAAGTGCTTCATGTTTGTGAAAAAAAAGGCCATTTTGACTGTAGCTTATCCATGTATTATCACAGAGAGAGGATGGTGTAAACCTTTCAGAATCAGTGCTGGGCATGTCCTGCTGCTGTAACTCCACCTAGACGGGCAGGAAGGATGTTTGTGGTGGCGCGTCTGAGTCTGAAATAAAGACTCTTCCGCTTCCTGCCTTTCCAGCCAGTGTCCCAGACTTCACTTCATGTGGTTCCAGTACTGCTCTTAATTAACCACATGCGTGCACACACACACAAACACACACACACACACACACACTTTCAGTTACACACTTCTCACCTTACCAGCCTGTTAATGAATGAACCCACTAAGCTAGCCAGAAGGAAGACCGAGAGGAGACTGACCTCACAGAGCCACATAGATTGAACATAAAGACTGGTGGGTTTTTTTGTTTTTTTGTTATTTTTTTTACAATGCTTCATTTATTGTACCAGCATCATTTTGAATAAATGTTGTCAGTAGTTAGACAGCATTAGGGCCCCTTTTTTAAAAAGAATGCAGGTGGAAAAATGGTTTGACTTGGATACATGCTCTCTGTCTTTCTGAAGTGACGATTTTGTCATACGTGAACACACCACAGCACAGCACACAGTGTGAACAGCACGAAATTCTTCCTCTTCATTTAACCCATTCACCAAATGGAGCAGCGTGCAGACAGTAACACAGCGCCCGTGTTACCATTGCTGTGGCTTTGAAATATTAATATATTTTTCGTTATTTTATTGTGTTCTTTTTTACAGTATTATTATTTTTATTTAATTGTTTATGTGGTCCCTCACCACTCTGAGGACGTATGTAACACATTTCATTTGAAGTAGTAAAGTACTGGAAGGTGGCGTTTGGAATTCCCCAATAGGGTAAATGATGAGGCAAAGTTGATGAGGGCTTGTATTGGAGCAGCCAGTATAAAGTTTTGCATGAAACACGCGTGCTAAAGAGTAAGGAGAAAGTAGAAAGTGGCAAACATATTAATTGTGCAGATTAGTGAAGTTACAAGACAGTTGCTTCAATTACTGAGGTATTTACAAATTCAAGATCTATGCGACTCATGCCTCTTATACTCACTTACTGAGCTGACTTGCTGACCATCTGTTGCTGCTATTACTGCCAAAATAATCAATGCTTCACCACAATAAAAGATTACTCACTTGGATAATGTAAGCCCACAGTAAACTAAATACTCAGTTTTCATCATTATTAGTGTTCATGCAAGTGCTGTACCTGTGTGCTGGTATCGGCATGCAGCAGTGTGTGTCATGCAGGAAATAGGATGAGGACCAATCCCATTGCATGCAAGGATGTGGGCTAGTATGGTGTTGCTAAGCAACAGGAGGTGGTTGATGAAGGGTGATGAAGATGGTATAATGGTGAAGAGTTTTGTCTCTGGATTTCAACCCCCTCCTTCCTTTCCATCAGTAGGTGTTTCTATGTATTACATGCAGGGCTCTCCATTGTTTATAAATAGCAGGAACTGTCCACTGCGATTAGATGGAAATGGTCCCAGGAGCCACGCTGTTGTCAGCTGTACACTCTCAACTGTTTCAAACATAGTCGGGTGTGGCTCTTGACATGAACATATCCGATTGCTGTTGACAGATCAGTGAACTGGCCCCATTTCCTCTGGGTCCCATGTTGACATCACCCATCAGCTGCATACTGTTATGCCAGTCTTCTGTAACATATTGTGATCCAGACAGCAAAGCTTAATAATTGGAGTGACTGAGTGAATACCTGCACATGTGCCACCTACAAACCTGTTATTTCCATTGGTCTGTGTTTGAAGCTTGTGGCTTTACATTCTGAATCAAGTCATTTTCTAACTTCATTCTGGTTACACATGTTGTCAGGTCAGGATGTAGGTTAAACTGAGGGTGGGTGGTGGGGATGATATTTGTGCCAAACAAAGGAATGACTAGAAGCAGGATGCTCAAAGTCTGAAATTCTTTTCTCCATACTTTTGTCCATTCTTATAGCTAATAGATTGTCATACAGTGGCATAAACCAAATACATATAGCTCAAATACATTATCCAGCTCATGAAGAGTATGTTAATTGTTTGATGAGCTTTATCAAGTGTGTCAGAGCAGGGGGACAGCAGAACCTTTGATCTACATTTACTTTGTAGCTCTTGTGCAAAAATGTAATTTGTTCACCAAACTGATGCTTAAATCTAGCAAATTTTTTTTCTGTGCTCTGTTTTCTTTTTTTCTCAGGTGCATCTTCCCCATCCATCCTTCTTTCCGCGTGATTGCACTGGCCGAGCCTCCAGTGGTGGGCAGCAGCTCTCAGCAGTGGCTCTGCCCCGAGCTACTTACCATGTTCTTCTTCCACACCGTCAAACCTTTCGCCAAAGCTGAAGAGGCCAGAGTCATCCATGGCATGGTCAGTCTGCATCAAACCCCCTTTAAATGTCATGATGTGTTGTTTTGTTAGATTTGAATGCAGAACAGTTTTCTGAAAGCATATTTTTTCTTACTGTTTGTGAAGCTGACTTAATGTCTCTCAGACTCTATTTCTACCCCTATTTCTATTTCGATATTTAGTTCAGTTGTGTGTAAATGTAAACATTAGGCCTTCCTAGATGTCCTTAAATTGTGTCAGTTTTAACAGACAAGGATTGACTTGACTTTGCCTTCTTCCAAAGCTTTCATCTACTACATGTACACATTCTTGCAGGGCTTGTGATAAGGGCAATGACCTGTGTCCGTTTTATTGCCTACAGACTCAGAGTGTTTCTAATGAAGCAGTAGAGCTTTTGTTGCATCTCACCCACAGATTGAGACAAACCAATGACCCAACAGTAAGATATCACATATCTCTCCTAATATTAACGTGTAGATACTGCTGCCACTTATTGAAAATGCTCTAGTGAATAAGCTATTAGTCATATGTTATACATTGTGTGTGTGTGTGTGTGTGTGTGTGTGTGTGTCTGTGTGCGTGCGTGCGTGTCTGTGTGTGTGTGTGTGTGTCTGTGTGTCTGTGTGCGTGCGTGCGTGTCTGTGTGTGTGTGTGTGTCTGTGTGTGTTTGTGTGTGTTTTTCTCTCTCTCTCTCTCTCTCTCTCTCTCTCTCCCTCTCTCTCTCTCTCTCTCTCTCTCTCCCTCCCCCCCCCCCAGGCTCAGTCTCTGGCGTCTTCCTTGTCCACCAGGCAGCTGCTGAGAATCTGTCGTCGTTTGTCTCAATATCCTGAAGAAAGTATTGCTCATGCTGTAAACAAAGCCTGCCTGTCCAGGTAACTTACATTTGTCTCACTTTCTCTCATACACCCACGTTTTCCCCTACATAGTCGCGTATGCTCAATTACTTTTAATGTAGTAATCAGTGTTTTAATAATATAATAGCAAAAAATGTATTATATTATTACAACACTGGTAATTATATAAGGGTATAAAATATGTTGCAGGTGGTTGACATTAGCATAAAAGGAAAATCAACATTGCCCCAAATATATGAAGATTGATAAATTCATATATTAATTAAATGTATTTATCTGCACCTTTGTTATTTGTTTATTATTTCAGTAATTAGATACGCATATGGATTTCAGTCTTCAGTCAGACACAATGCAGGATAGCCAGTGAAAACAGCTCAAAACATTTAATTCTGAATTATAAAGAGATGTTGAGAAATGAGCCTGGAAAAAGTAATATGAGAAAAATGTAGAATAGTAATTCTTTGAACATTTATTATTGAATAAAATCACAAAATACTTTGTGAAAGAATGCAAGCTACATGGGCCTGTGTAGATATTAATTATCAAATCATCTTTATTTTCATTAAATTATATATATTTTAATAACTGCAATAACTGTAATGAGTGAATCCTTCCACAGTCTTGTTTGTCTGGTGTTTGTATAGGTTTCTCCCCAGCCTGGCACGTTCCTCTCTACAGAAAAACCTAGCTGATTGTTCAATAGAGGATAAAGCTGACCCAGCAGCAGAGCCAAAACAGGACCACACCTGTGAGTTACAATATACACAGCACACAAATGGGCAGATGTGCACAGGTAATGTGCTCAGTGTGACCTTGACAACCTTTTAGCCTGTGCCATTTTCTCATTCTGTCTACAAGAAATGGTTTCGGGATATTTGATTATAGCTGTTTTGTGTGCTGTCTGGGAAGAGCAGATGGTAGAAATAGATTTTTTTTTATATGTGTCGAAAAGAGGCTACATTTCAAAGTGCTTATCTGAAAGGTCATTGAAGCGGCTGAATGGGCAGTCTTTTTTTCTTTCTTTCACCCCATTGTCCTCTCTATAACATACACTCTCTCTCTCTCTCTTTTTCTCCGTCCTCCTTTCTCGCCCTCTATCACTCAATCTATCTTTATCCTCTTTCACACTAGGTATGGTAAAAGATGGAGTTCTCACCATAGGTAAGGTCTCTGCTCCCATATACAATCCTGATGAGAAGATGAAGGTGCCTGATGTGCTCTTTTATGAGAACGCTCAGGTAAGTTCATCAGCTGGCCATTCTCATCATGCAGCATACCTCTTCCTCTCCATCTCACCAGCTCAAGCAACAGTGCTCAAATGATTAACAGACCATAATGATTGATACTGCAATTCTGCAATCATATTACAAACTGACTCTATTTGCTTTCCCGTTAAGCTATGATTCCTACGTTGTCGATTAAAAAAGCAGGCCTATTTCTGATTACACTGCAGTTTGGAGAACTGCTACTGAATCTTGTGAAAGACAAATTTTGTAGTTCTCATTGATTCTGATAATAATGAGAGATTGGTTTTATACTTTATAGTTTTATTTAAACAAAGATTTAATTAATTGTCAGCTGTGTTGTTGAATATAATTGCCGGTTCCCTATGGTCACATTTGTCTAACTCCAATAAACAACAGAACCTAATAATAAAGAAGAAGAAGCAACTGTATTTATATATAACACAGAATACTTTGTTACTAAATAACTGGCAACAGTATAACACAAATTGAATGTAACACATTTGAATGACACATACCACTAGTTATCCAAAAAAAGGAGGCCCACAGCACACATTATGTCCTCTCACATTTGTTTTTTCAGTCAGCCTGCATTGAAATAAGTTCCGAATCAATTATACAAGACCACCCTCTGGATTAGATACTGGGTGGAATTTGGCATTATGTTTAGGACGTCTGCTTTGGCTCTTTGATAATGCCACCCTGTGTGCACGTCAGTCCGGCTGCTTCTGTAGCCGCATCGAGATGTTTCCATCCTCATGAGGAAAATGAGCGAGGGATGACCCAGATACACCTCCCTCTCTGACACCTCTCCACTGCTGTGCCTTTAGAGGACGAGAAAAAAAGGCAGATGAGGCGGAGGAGAAAAAGTTCCTCTATGTCCCACTTCCGAATGACCTGCTTTTTGTCTTTCGAGCATGCCCAGGAAAGAAGTGGAGCACACCACTGAGGCATAAACGAGGACATGTGTCTTAGATATGACAGTCTGCTCTGTCCACATGTTTTCTTGTGTTATTTTATAGATGTCCACAGAGTAGCTTACTGAAAGCATGCTATTCTCTGATCTGATCTGAAAAATAAACTGCATGTAAGAGTGCTGCTTACGGTTGTGGTGTCCCCTTTCTGTCCTTTTCCTCTGCATCACTTCTTATTTTTAAACAACCAGTCAGATGAGAAATGATCCTTTTGGCCTGGCCAGTTATTGCATGAATAAATGAAGGACAGAAGCACTTTACTCATGAAGTATTAATTTTGGTACTAGTTGGGTCTGAGAGGTAAATGGGGGCAAAAGGGTCAAGGCTGTTCCAGTGCAGTGCAGTTTGGTGATTTCCTTGCTCAGACACACCCAAATAAATCATCAGTTAATTACCAAGTTAAGTCTTGTGTTAGAGCAGGAAGATCACCACACTGTATAAGACCACACACATGCAACACCAGTGTGGCTCACACTTATTTTAAACAGATGGGAAGTTTTTTATGTGTTCTCGCTGCAGCATATGATGGTCATGGAGGACATGCTCAAGGACTTCTTGTTGGGGGAGCATCTGCTGCTTGTGGGCAACCAGGTAAATGCGATGCATAGTCATGAAGCACATTCAGCGCTATGCTTTCTCCACCTGTTCTATCCAATTGTCCCATTCAGTAACCATCTCATAGTCATTTGCTCACTTGACAGGGGCAGAGCGGGCACACAATGCCATCTGCCTGCTTATCTGCCTCTTTTTTTTTTTATCATTTTAGCAATAATTAGCTATTTTTCCATTTTCCTTGAAACTTAAAACATAATCACAAGGGCATGTCTTAAATGCCAGGGTGACGTCTGATGTCACATCACTAGCTAAGCAGAGTGCATGACGATCCAATTACATTACCTGTCAGTTGTCAGTTACTTTCCTATTCACCAGATGAAGTCACTATAAATCGGCGTACAGTGTAAACTGTTTATGTGCTATACATGTTGTTACAAGCTTTAAATATTTAAGCTAGAGCTACCATCAAATATGAACATATGCCATAGTTAGATTAGCACTAATATAACATGCAAATCCAATTAGTAGCATAAAGCAGTATAAATTAGCATTGTTGTAGTAGTAATCAGATCAGTTTATAAAAACATTACCATGTAATAATATGACTATATGACTATATGTAGCTCCCAGTGTGATTTTATTTTTTTTTTATTCTGAGATGTTGCATATTTTATTGTTTTATTTCATGATATTTTGCTCTGAGCACCTTCATAGTTGACAGTGAAGGCTGAACTATGACTGAACTGGCAGAATTTTATAGGCTTTGGGCTGTATTAAGTTTGTGCAGAGAGCAGGTGTGTCAGCAAATGAAATTTCACCTGTTAGGCCAAATAGGACAAACGGGGCCACGTTTTTGCCAGCCTTAAAACCCCTACAACTTCAGCCTGCGCTCTGTTTAGCACTGCATTTAGCCAATGGTGAGACTTTAACAACCCAGGCCTGTGTGACTCCGAGTCATGAGACAGTGCTGTGGTTGTTGAGTGTGAAGCAGAAGTATGTACACTGAGTGACAGTGTGTACTGGGACTCGTCATGCCCCACAGTGACTGGACAATCGCCCACTCGCTGCTATAGTTAACTCCCCCGTCCCTGGAGGGAGTACTTGGACAAGGGGTGGGTGTGCTCACAGCTGCTCACTGCCACTGACATGCCACACAGACTTGCCACACAGACTGACAATGCAATACAGCACCATGAGCATTGAAGAGTGTTTTTTCTGCATTAATCTTTAAACAAGTAAACAAAAGGTGCACATTACTGTACATTTATATGGTGTATTCTCTGATTTGTTAACAGGGTGTGGGGAAAAACAAAATTGTTGACAGATTCCTACATCTAATGAACAGACCCAGAGAATATCTGCAACTTCACAGGTAAAGGACATGTGTTGCTTTTGCTTTGTTCCAGTTTCTTAGCCTCTTCTACCTTCTACTAGAACTCGAAAAAGGATGACCCATATCTACTTGCTTCTTGTGTAAATAGCAGAATTAGTCAGTACATCAGTCATATGACCTTTTGGATTTTTTATCCCACATGAGGAAAGGGAGGACATTATCGCAATAGCCAGCATTTCCATCTCTCCCTAAGACTTAAAGTAAGCAACTGGTTATTTTGATTTATCAAAAGAAATTTTTCCATTAGGTTGTGAATCTTCTTTTGTGCACTTGCTAAGGGCTGGTCTGAAGAAAAAAAAAGGTTCCTCTTTCCAAGGGTAGAGTGAATTATTTTTGTCCCTTATAAATTAGGACACCTGTCTGTGGGACAGAGGGAATCATAGCTCTTAAGCTGCACTGTTGCCTTTGAAGAACTCCTATTAATAGACTGAAAAACAGCATGAACGTGGGAGTCAGAGATCGGCTTCTACCCACACCAGAAAAGGTGCTAGTAGTTTTCTGAGCTCCAGAACAAAATAGCGCATTATCATTTTTCAAGCAACATTATTCAATGTAGTTTAAACTCCAAGTGGGCATGTGGAATTTTGCCCAAGTAGGGGTTGGAATAAAAACCCTAAAAAACAAAGCAGGATCACCTGTTGAATTTGTGTTTTTCTTTGTCTTTGATTCTTTGAGCAGTGAATGTTAAGATATAAATTTCACAAAAGATGGCTTTTAAGTGTGGTCCAGCTGTTTGTGGTAAGATAAATGCTGACTGTCAAATTTTAAGTCATGAACTCTTTCTTGCTTTTCTTCTAATATTCTCTTTGATCTGTGTAGCTATATAAAATAAATTCAGTACTCTTTTCAAAGTTATTTGAAAGTCAGTCATGTTCTTATGGCCTGGTTAGCTACTACAGAACTCTAATATTAGACCCAAGTAATCACTTCAGGGATTCTCCCTGCCAGAAAGTCTGCTGAGATATGCTTCACATCTGAAACCTACAGAGATGAGAGCACACTCTGTCCATTAAAGATTTGGGTCATTTTGTTTAATGATTATAATGAGATCATGAGAAAAAAAGCTTACTGCTTCAACTCCCTGATGATAATTCAATGGCCTTCTCACTCCTTCTACTCTTGGATCAATACAGTAGCATTACAGATGCATAATGTATTGTAAAGTGTGTGACTCTTTACTATTGACTTCTACAGAGACACCACTGTGCAGACATTGACTCTTCAGCCGTCTGTGAGGGATGGGATCATTGTGTATGAGGACTCCCCACTGGTTAGTGTCCATTTGTGATGCAAGGTTGTGTTCTAACATTATTTGACCATTGTGTGCTAAAGCCTAGAGCTGGGAAATATAATAACATTTAATATCATAAAGATAATTTCATCACAGTATATAACAATATGCTTGTGTGAGCATATCATCAGTCCTAAAAAAAAAACCCCGAATTAATCATAATCATAAACATAATTAATCATGCACTCAGAAAAAAACATTGTTTCCATAGTTTGTAAAATTTTGCACCTCTATTTCTTGGGTCTGTTCCGACAGCATATGTTCAATGTTAAAAAATCTTGTTTACCTAATCTCGTTCGTGCTTTCATTCCAAATAGCTCATTTTTGTGTCTTTAGGTTTAACTACAGCTGCATGTTCTATCTGTGAATGGTCTAATAAATTACATAATAAATTACATCACGATACCTCACAAAATACTTGCCTGAGCATGCTCTGAGTATCGTAGTCAGTTTTACAACAATGAGGAATTCAGATTTTCTTTACCAAGGGGCACCTGGTAGCCTGGGGGTAAGGGCATTCACCCTGTGATCAGGAAGTCATGGGTTCGATTCCCAAGACTGCTAAGCATCGTCCCAACACTCTGCTACCCGGGCGTTGTGTTCCTGGCTTCCTGCTGCTTCACTTGGTGAATTGGTTAAATGCAGAGGAAGAATTTGGTGCAGTTCACACTGTGTGATGTTTTCATTATTATTTTGTCCTCCGAGTTTTTGATGGAGTTGTTATGCAGCACCTGCAGCACCTCTGGTTCTTTTTTTCTTTTCATTCCATATATCATACAAAAATGTTGAGATGTCACACTATGATATTTTTGACATATTGCCCACGCCTAGTACTAACTCACATTGCAAGTGTCATTATCACAAGTTGGTCTTTTCCAAAGCTTCCAAAACTTGTTGCAAGTCGTGAAGGATGCCCTGTTCCATCTGAGGGAAATGGTGTTAAAAGATTCATGAGTGAGCCAGCGAACAGTGTGTACTAATGCACAAGCCTACTAGTCCCTGCACTCTAAGTGCAATCTTGTTAGTGTGAGATGGTGGCATTTTGGTGTACTGTTTGTGAACTGATGCTGTGGGTGTCCTTTTCAAATGGGTTTTAATGATGTCTCGGCTCAATGCAGGGTTGAGGGAGATGAAAAGAAGCATGTGGCTCTGAGTTTGGCCCCTCAATTAGCACCCAGGGCAGCTCTCTGGGTATTAATAGAGTCAGCTTTGAAGTGCCCATAATACCCTGAATTATTTCAATTCTTTATAATGCTCCAACACTGTTCCTGCAGAACAGATAAACACCAGCCATAAATGAGCTAAGTTGGGTTATAAAAGAAACTAATATCGTCTGAATGTAAAAGGTGCTGAACATCACCTGAATGTGACTCAGAACAAATAGGGTTTATATAATTAGAGACCTCCCACAGTGTTCCACGAATGCTAGCCACAGCATAGGTCTTTTTAAAACTACCCTTCTACTTTTAAACCATCCTGTTCTTATGGGTTTCCTGTCATTACTGTTAACTTTATGTGGCTTTAGAGTGAAATGCAGGACATATACATATGATTGTGTGTTGGTGCGATGAAAATGGAACTCTTCTATCTTTGCTTGTCCTTTTGTGCTGGTGTGAAGGTAAAAGCTGTAAAGATGGGACACATCTTGGTAATAGATGAGGCAGATAAAGCCCCCACCAATGTCACCTGCATCCTGAAGACTCTAGTGGAGAATGGAGAGATGATCCTGGCTGATGGGAGAAGAATAGTGTCAGGTGATAAAGTGGGAAAGATAACTTTTTTCTTTTAAGTAAGTCCTGTAGTAGGGCCATCTAAATGATTGTTTGGGGTTTTTTTTCATGTAGATTCTTTGGAAGCAGTTGGAAGACCGAACGTGATAGCCATGCATCCGGACTTTCGCATGATTGTTTTAGCTAATCGACCAGGCTTCCCATTTTTGGGAAATGACTTCTTTGGAGCACTTGGTGAGACTTGCACTTTAACACAGTGCTGTTATTTGTGCTGTATATAGGGTATAATTTTTTTCAAATGTCTGCAGTAGGACACTGTTTTGAACATGATTTGACATGATTGTGTTTATATCCATTGAGATCATGTATGTTAAGGGCTCTGATTTAAACATACAAGCATTTTAACTGTGCAGTCCCATAAATATTACAATTTAAATCCTGATATATTCTGAATGTAAATACTCTGGGCAGTCATAAAGAATAACCTTTTCTATTTTGTGGGTTTGTGCCAGGGGACATCTTTAGCTGTCATGCTGTGGACAACCCCAAGCCTCAGGCAGAGTTCGCCATGCTGAAGCAGTATGGGCCTAACGTGCCTGATGCTGTCCTTCAAAAACTTGTTGCAGCGTTCGGAGAGCTGCGTGCCATGGCAGACCAAGGAACCATCACCTATCCTTACTCCACTCGTGAGGTGGTCAACATAGTCAAACATCTACAGGTACATATTCATCTGTACAAAAAAGCATACATTTATGTAACACATCAACATGGTTTTTTAAATGAATGATAATTTGGACATGAAATTTCTGCCACTACGTTCAGTTGTGTATCACATGCAAAACTAAGGAAGTACACTCTGGACACTGGCTAATAAGCTGCACTTGTCATACAACTGTTAATGTGGAATTTGTCTTACGGTATTATTGGTTTTGCTTCGTTTTTTTTATTCTAAAAGGTTGTGAGAATGTGGAGTTGAACTCAACTTTGACAGCTTGGGGTTTCCTACTTCAAGACTTTGCAGACGCTGTGGGTGTCTCCATTTAAAAATGAATGGGTTAATGTATTATGTATGGGGGTGAGAGGGCACTTGTGTGAGAGCTGCTGGAAGCTGCTGGGGAGAGAAGATTCTGTAGAGGACTTCAGGCTGTGACTCCTCACCCTCCCACTCACTCACTGAGCTGACACATAGAGGCCATGCTGCCATTCTGGGCCGCCTATCTCTGTGATTTAAGAACACATATAAACGTGCATAAATATACACACACACCAGTGACTTCTCTCTCTTTGTTTCTTTCTTCCCTTATTTCTTTTCTTCCTTCCCACCCTTTTCTGCTCCCACTTCTTTGCTTCTTTGTCTGCTTCATATGTTTACTATGTCTGCATTTTTTGTCTTGTTTTTAATGGCCTCCTTCTTTATTGTCATCAGTTTCAAGTTAATAATTTTAAACATTTCAAATTAACCTTAAACATTACCCTAAAATAAGCACATGATGCACACTGAAAAGAAAACTAAAGTGAAATCTTTTTACTGATCTTACATAATTTCGTTATGCACTCAGAGCCTGTTGTCATCTTTTCACACATTTCATTCCTGGTATGTGTTAAAAGACCAGTTGTTCCTTCCTTAACTTTCCATATTAATCAAGCTATGTTTGAGGAGAGAGACTGTATGTTTAATTCTTTCGCTCTTCATTTGAATAGTTTTTGGCTTTGATGCTGTGAAAGTCTCTCTGCGTGTCTTTGCCCTTTTCTAGAGCCTTATGATACCTCAGGCCAGGTCACTCAACCTCAGGATCAATACGTGTGAAAGCCGGGAAAAGGGTCTCTCTATTATCGATCCATTCAAGGCCCAGCAGCTTGTTACTGCTAGCGTAGGAACACAGTAAAAACCCCTCCAGTGGCTTGTAAAAATGCCCAGCAATGTTCTCATGTTCCAACACTCTCTAGGAGCACATCTCAGTTTGTTTGCCTGGGATTAGAATAGAGTGATTGGCTCTGCCAATCGAATGTGTGTGGCTTTTCTTTTCCTAAGTTGTAGTGATCACTCTTCTGGATTTGCAAGCATGTTGACTATATGCTGCAAGTCATGTGTTGCATACTCAATCGAGAATGATCAGGATGACCTTTTAGGTACAAGGAAACACATTTATCTCTTGTCTACTATAAGGGACATTCCACCTTACATTTGCTGCCCTATTTATGTTTAATGATGCATTTGGGCAGATCTTTTTTCTTTTTACTTGGATAGAATTCATAAAGGTTTGTGTGTGAGCAAGCTGAGTCGGTCACCATGGTAACAGAAAGGGACATAAGTTGGTGTTAGTCTGCATAGGCAGAATTGACACTAGCAGCCTCTCTTCCTCAGCTCTCTCTCACCAGGACCTCCCTCATTAAGCTCCTGGACCTGACGTACATCACAAGAACATTTGATCTGCCTCTGTCTTGTGTCTTCAGTCAACTTTTGTTTGTCTGCATACGCAAAACTGGTCTTTGAAAACTCTAAAAGTAGATTCTCCATTTAAGATTCTCTCATCCAGATCAGCAAAAATGCTTAATACAGGTGAATGCTGTAATAGATTATTGAATAAAGTGTTTGTTGATGTTAATGATATGCATTTTGCATTTCTCTTTGTAGAAATTTCCAGACGAGGGCCTGGCTAATGTGGTGAGAAATGTGTTTGACTTTGACTCCTACAACAAGGACATGAGAGAGGTTCTGATTGGTGTTCTGCACAAGCACGGCATTCCCATTGGAGCTAAACCCACCAGCGTTCACCTGGCCAAGGAGTAAGACCCTCGGGTTCTCCCTAACACACTGTGACAGGTCCTCATTATCTGTTTATGCACCGTGTCTGATGTAGATGACTCCACTGAAGACCTACCAGCAGATTTGGGATGCCCTTATTGGGCCTTTAAATGAAACCTATACTTAAAATAAACAGTTCAGCTAACTTGCTCACACAAGAGCAATGTAATTATTGTAATTAAAGTGTCATCCAATCTAGCTCTTAAAATTATAAGACACTGACATAATTAATTTTAAAAGGACTTTTGGCATTAAACTTGTAAGACATATTCACTTAGTTATATTACTTATTCTAATTGTACAGTTTATCATTCTGCCAGTTACTGGTATGTTCTGTACCTCAAAATAATATCTCTGAAACCTCATCAATGTGTTGACTGGTTAAAAATGCATTTTTGTCCCTCAAAACCAGAATCATTTCAGATAATTACGATCTCTAGTGTACATATTTTGCTTTTAATAAAGGAAAATATTTGTTTCTTCTGTCTCATGCTTGTCTTTTTTTAAATTTGAAACTTTTGTAAACTCAAATCATTCTTTAGACAGTTTTAACCAAGTTTTGCCATGTGAAGAAACAAGTATTTTCATTCTTAAAGGTAAAATTTGCTGCCCGTTTTCAGAGCTTGCTTCTTTTTTTTAACAAATTGTTGGCAGGTTTAGTATTTTAATGACTACCATACAGTATTTATCTCTGAACACTATTTCATTCAACCTGCATGCACTCAAGCACAGCAATCCAATGCTTTCTAGGAAAAAGCAAGTAGCCATTGAACAGATGTGCAGACAGAAGAAGCCGAGCAGCAGCGCAGAAACAGCATGAGTGTGCTCATTGAGCAGAGGGAAGGAAATGAAAAACAACTCATTAAACTGAAGCAATTGTGTTGTTTGTTACTCCTGGGATTTTTCATTAATGTCCTGTTTTTCAACCAATGCCAAAAATTATGGAATTTCCACACTTTGAGAATGTTCACCCAGATTTTTCAACTTCATAGCAAATAATGACATCACAGATATGACACAAAACATTTTATGTCTAATAGCTTAACATTCTAGCTTCCTGAAACATACCTCAAATAAATTACATTTTTATTACACATTTTAATTCATCACTAAATGTGGAAAAAGACAGTATGGAATCATCTACAAAATATCACAGTTAGTACTTTGTTGCTCCTGCTTGGAGTTTTAAACAATATTCTCCTTTAGGCTGGTTTTCAGCTTTCAGGGTGGAGTCTGCTCATGGGCCATTTTTGGAAATAAATAGTCTACCTGAGATCCGGACTCTTTGCTGGCCCTTTACTGAGGAAAAGCTTTCCTCGCTTTTTGGTCTGTAAAAAGATGCATTATCATGCTGAAATGTTACTTCATTTACAAATCACTTGATGGAATAAAAAAAATTAAGTGAACACTTGCACTAAGGTAATGATTGCCAGCTCCTATAAACCTGACATGCAGCCCCAGATCATTAATGAATGGAGAAACATAACAATTTCCTACAGGAAGTCATCGTTATGTTTATTAGAACGGCTCCAATAAAAGTTCCAGCATCATCACCTTGGCTGACATATATTCATGTTCCATCTCTAATGATCATGCTCATCTAGTCATCCTCACTCCATGACTGCTTCTCTATTACCTTGTTTTCCTTTGTTTGGATGTTGGTGCTGATTTTCATTTGGCATTTCTGGATGTAAATCTCATGTGATTCAGCTTTACACCCATTTGTTTTTCAGAATTTTCTATTCTGAGAGAAAGTGTACTTTAAAATTTGACACACCTTTCTCTAATCCTATCCATTGTTTCAGATCACATCTCTACTCTTGGGTCATGTTTCCTTTTAATCAGCTGAGTCCAACACTTCATGAGGGTCTGGAAGCACTCTCATTTAACTGCTAATATATTTGCATTTTTTGCAGTGCTTTTTTTTTTAGAAATGAAAATGACAAGATGATTAAAATAATGTAATTTAACCTGTGATTTGATTATTTGCTTCAAAGTAAAGAAACTGGGTGAATATTCTCCAACTTTGGTGATTCCATTTTTTTGGCAGGAGTTACATGTTAGTTGCTTGACAGAAAGCAGTTGACTAATGTGTGCTTGAGTTAACTGCGGGATTGAGACAGGTTGGGAGACTCTATTTAAACAAGAGCCCACATAACAGATGCCCTGTAAAAATGCCTTTAGAGAAAAAAAGACTTACTACTGTTGAGGCTACAACTGTTTGTTAAAGCCGTATTCTTGCTTTCCAAGGTTACCATTGCCAGATTGCAAAATGGCAGGGTATTGGACCATTAACCAGGCTGGCAATGCACGGCGAAAACTGCTTTGTCCTACTGAGTCCCATCGTGTAGATATCAAGGTACCTCCCTTACACACAGAACTGCTCGTTCCTGTGATCATCTGATGCATCAGTTCTCAACCATTTTCCTGCATGTTTTTGGTGATTTCCACACTCTGCTCCAACTTTGTTAATTACCAGTTATAGTATGTTTGTTAGAGCAGGGACACATTAAAATGTGCTGAAATTGAACCCCCCTTGGGTTTATGGTTATGCTCTACTGTGGTTCTCTCCAGGGCCCAGTGTTTTTAAGAGTACAGGGTTACCCACTGGAGAAGCATGAGTCCAGATCCATGAGCTTCACAGAGGAGTCCGCACACTGGCAGATCCCCATGAACGAGGTCAACATTGTCTGTGATGTCACAACTGCTAATGGTAGGCAATAGAGTTTAGTGCATCACTGTATCAGAAAGGTGATTAATTAGCAAAATATTTGTAATTTTTGCTGTTATAATCAATTATAATAATTTACAACAGTTCATTAATTCTCAGACCATTTTTAAACTTGTTTCAGCATTCTACCACTGAGTAAATAGCAGGGGTGAAATCTTATGTCATGAAGCACTGAATCATTCATTTTATCCAGTCTTCTCTTATCTGAAGTTCCAGGCAGTTTACAAGTTACATGTCTTGCAGATTTGATATACGTGGCCACCTGTAACCCAGTGACACTTTACTCCATGAGGGAGAAGGCAGGCGAGCTGCACTGCATTGAGCTATATGATGTCTTCCCCCGCACCATCAGCGGAGTGTGGCAACCCTTCATCACTGTGGCTGCACTTGGCAGCCCACTCCAGGGCCAGGTGGTGCTTCATGAGGAACAGGTGTGTCTGCATGCATGTGCTACAACACACACACACACATAACACACGGATTCACTCAGTGAACATATAAATTCCTTTAAATTGACATTCAAATTTACAACTCATTACAGCAAGAATGAATATTATGAGACAGTTGTCTTTCACTATGCATTTGCCATTAGCTCTGTGTGAGGAGAGCAGATGAACAGTGTATGTATTCATTTTAAATTTGAAGAGAGATAAATATACGATGATTTCATGATTAGGTTACTATTGGTGTCTCACGGATGTTATAGTTACAAACCTGTATGTACACAAAGGTAAAAGACAATTTGAACACAAGTGTGCTTCACAACACTTTATGTCATGATCCAGATAAACTGTTAATAAAGCCCAGTGCTTAAAACAGCATGTGTGCCTATCACAAACCACAACATTTTAACTAGAAATATGTTTTTGAAATACTGCTAAAATTATATCTGACGTTTCAAATTATTATTTATATTTAGTAAGTATATTTTTGTGTTATTGGCCAAATCGTTTTAACATCTTATATTTGAAACATCAGGGTTATTTAGATTTATTGTTTTAAAAAAAGGAAGAAAACAAAGTTTTGTTATAACTCCGATACCCCCAACCCCAGTTAATAGAATCACACAAAAGTTAGGTGGTGTCATGGTAAATTCCTTGTTGTCAAAATCAGTCTCATTGATCCCATTATATATGAGTTTGTGCTGTACAAATTTGTGGAAAAGTCATAAGGGGTAGATTGCTTTGGCTTACAAACATTTCAGTTTAGAAGTTTGTAACAACTGGCCTTTGTAACTATTTGGCCTTTTGAACTATAATATATAATGCCTTGTTTACCCCTGTCTGAAAATAGTCATAACCCTTGCAGGTGCAGCCCATAACTGCACTATTGCAGAGCCTAATAAGGTATCAGAGCTACAGAGCACAGATGAAACAAATAAAATCAGAATTTATATTTACATTCACAGCTGCTGCATGTTATCAGGAAGAAGAAACCTCTAAAAAAATGTGTGAGTGTTTGTGTTTGTGAAAGAAGGACAGAACGACTACTTATTACTTTTGTCCAATAATATGGGATTCCAGACATCACTAGGGAGGTCACCCAGGGGTTGTGGTTCTCCCAGTGGAGTAAACACAAAGCCTGAATGGAACAGTTTGGCTCATAGTCCTGACAGCTCTTCTTAGCTATATCCACCATTTATCTAGCCCTGACGCAAGCCTCCTATTCTTAGCTCAGACAGTGTGCACTGTATGTCAAGCAGGCCATAAGGAACCCATTAGGGCCCAAATGCAGGGAGGCTAGGCCTAAGCTGCCTCACTCTCCTTTCCCATAAAAGTAAATTGAAGATTAAGCAGATGCGTCATGAATGAAGGCTGACCTGGCCAAGCGGCTGTGCTGTATCTTCGACTCGACCGACAGCAGTGGCCAGATCGCAAGTTTCATCTGCCAGAACTTGAAAGCCTCAAAGGCTTGGCTGCCTGTAAGAATAACACAGGCCTGTGCTGCCACTTTATATTTATAAATGAAACTTGTTAGAGTCTACTTATTCAATATTTTCTCATAAATACGGAGTGTGCTGCTCCAGGTTTAGGTTAGCAATTAGGTTGAAATAAAATATGCAGTAATCACTGCATATACAGTACAAACAACCTAAAGTACAGCTTTAGGAAAAAAATGAGACCACTGCAAAAATGTTCAGTTTCTCAGGCTGAAGAGCTTTGCCTTTATTTTTCAGAACAATATCTCTTCATTTCCAAATAAAAAACATATTAAAGTGAATGACAAAAAAAATCAAAATAAGAGAAATGACACTGTGTTTACAGAACTTAAAACAAATCTCTTGTTCACTCTTAAACAAAATGGCAATAATTACCTTTGAAGTATTTCTAGTATTATGCCATTCAACTGGTCATGTTGCAAGAGGAGAGTGTTGATTAAGGCAAGGTTTTTTATATTTTTCCTCATTAAATAAGATTTGATTTAGGTGATCATCCATCAATACCTCATAAAGCAGAATGAGGTGCTTGTGTAGGAATTAAACAGACACTGGCATGGAATGGTTCTTATACTCATAGAGATGCTGATTTAACTCCAAAGTGCAGTGGTTTCTTATTTTTTCAGAGCTGTGTGTTTGGCCATTTTGGTGGAATACCCATGCATCCAAACGTTTGGAGTTCTCAAAAAGGGTGGAAAGTAACTGTAGCCTTTTTTTGTAGAGTAATACAGTCCTGCACTTGGACCTGGTGACGGGCGCTGTGAGAAGACTAGTTCTATCTCCAGGTAAAGAGGACCAACCTGTGCGCAAAACATCCAACTGGTGGAACACTAAAGACAACCAGGTGAGGGGCTGCTATTCCATGCTAGAGATGTGTGTCTGGGCAAATCCACAGGGTTTAGAATGGTTTTGGTGAAAAGAGAAAAAATGATCAATTTGTATTGATGGATGGGCAAAAAATGTGCAGTGTGTTACTGGTAGTAACCTAAAATTGTTTAGGGAAAAACATTCATACAGTTAATGCTTCAAACTGCTTCTTTTTTTTCATTAACTGCCACAGGCAGGATACAAAATGTGCCGTGAGTTTGCCCATAAGAATTGGCTTCTGTTCTACAAGGCTGATGGGTAAGCTGTTTGATTTGTTATAAACTTGTTCTACACTTGCTGCTGTAGGCCTGCCTTGGTGACATGTTCTCTGCTTTGTACCGACAGGAATCAGCTGGATGTTCTAGATGTGCTAGAGGGCCAAGTCCACACTATTTCTCTCCCTATTAACCTTAAGTCTGTGTTCCTGGTAGCCGAGGACCGCTGGCTGCTCATTGAAAGCAAGACTGACAGGTGCCTCCTTTCTATGACAGTGAAATGAAAGTCAACAGGTCCCCTCAGGAATGGTAGTTTTAAGAATTTTGATGTTGATGCATTTGTGTTTTCTTTTTCTATATTTGCAGGAAGTTCCTGTTGACCAAGCCCATGCACATGGGAGCAGAAGAGTCAGGCGTTTGTCAGCTACACACCATCAGTGAGGAAGCCGTCAGCACGGGTTTTGGCAACAGCTCAGGTAGAGCAGCTCAGTGGAATTACACTGTATTGTTTTTTCCATTAAGTGCAGTTCCTCTGTGAGCTTTGGTAAATAACATATTCAAGATCAGAGCAGTTAGAAAGTGTTGCAATGTTCTAGGAAAAACTGGGGGAGGCTGTTACAAATCATTTGACGGTTCAGTGATATTCTTTTGCCATGGAGCAGATATTATTAATGATGACTAAAATGTATTACGGAAAGTCTAGCACCTAATGAACAAATACCTAAGTTCATACCAAAGTTAATATATTCAAATTCTGATCAAAGTTGTGAGCTATACTGATGAGTGATGATGTGACATATAAATGTTAAAGAATGTAAATGTAACATTCACTTCCAATAGTCAGAAAACAATTCACGTTTTTCATATGACGACAGTAGTTGTCATGTATGGCATAGCTGGGTTCAGTATAAAATTAATCTGTCATCTTCAGTCTTTTTATCTTACACTCACTGCACCTCATATATGGACTAAAAAACATATGATTCACTTATGATTTATGGCTGTAAGTGCTGGCAGTAACAACAAGATTTTAAATATCAGCCCATGTTGTCATTAACCACCCAGAAATAGTTTATCAGTGTATGTCTCTGGGTGCTCATGGATGAGGAATAAAAAGCAGAACATGCCCTTCATGCTCAGTAACAAGAGAGGAAGGGGTTAAGAGCATAGTACTTAATTTATCCAAATTTGCTTCAATTTTGCTTTATCTTTTACGCAATTACGTATTCAGATAAGCATGCATCATTAGGAAAAAAGGAAATAAACTTTGAATTATTAATGTAGCTACATAAAGGCAAGCAGCAGATATTACAAGATACACTTGTTTATACGATATTAACATGTTTTTCATTTATTGGAGTTACAGTACAAACTATGTACAGTATAGCCTATGAGTGGGAGACACTGGAAACGTTCCTTTTGTGAGCTAATGCAAGGTCGCTGTAGGTAATTTTTACTAAGGGCATAGTTGGTGACCTTCTCTGTACGTCTGTCTATATATATATAATAGGCTTTCCTACTAAATAAGGGGTTGAAGTTGAGATTTATTTATTGTTTACTTTTGTGCATATTTGCCTAAAGTGCAAGTACATGTTGCCATTCTTCAACCATGTTTACGCACAGTGCCTACACATCCATCCTCATCCTTTCCACTTAATGAATGACTTTACACAGCCATCTGTCAGTTTCCATGTAGGGTGACACTTATCCCACAGCTTTATTATTATAGGACGGGTCTCAACAAGGCATTCACTTTGTAGGCCTGATGAATGATGGCAAAGATTTGAAGGCTTTATGCCTCATCTAATGGAAAATAATCCATGTTTATTTTTAAGGTCTGAAATAGCAGGTGAAATTGCTCAACTGCTGTTTATCTCCTCCTGGAATGTTGTTTGTAGGAGATGAATATCTTGATGGCTGTGTGCACTGATTTACAACCGCTCATCTGAAAGGCTTCAGCTTGCTCCACAATCCAACTTATCATTTTATATGGCTTAATTAGTATCAAAGACACACACATTTAATAATACCACAGTAGCAATTATGAAGATGGATGTCAGGGTCATAGAGAAAGACTGATGTCTACATTTCGTGCATGGCATAGACCCTTCCAGCTGCACAGGGCCTGACCTTTTTGCCTTGAAAAACGAGCATGTTTTCAATGACATCAAACTTTTCTTCAGTCCTCACCAGACAGGTCTTAATCAAGCAGAGTCTGTCAGGATGTCATGAAGAGTGGCCAAATTATGGTCCATTAGAGGGAAATGTTCAGGTGTCATCAGTCAACAGCTACAGAAAAGCAACACCCTAAACTCTCCTGAGGCCTTTATGTCAGACATCAACAGAGTAATGGGCATGTCTGGGGAACTAATGCACAGTGATCATGATCTTATTGGGCTGTCTGTCTTCTTTGTCGTGGCTCAGAGATGGAGCCTGCCGCTCCTCAGGAGGTGTCCAGTGAGCAGCTGCCCAACGAGAACCTAAGCACTGCCCTGGGACAGAAGATCGCCTCGCCTAACCGCCTCGTCTGTGACACCGACACCTATGCCACTGTCATAGTGGGCTTCCCAGACCTCCTGGTAAGTCGCTGTCAAAACATGCCATTCATCCATCCAGTTCCCTTTGGTATGACATGTTCCATCAGAGTTACTAAATTTCACAACTAAGGATGGAACAATATGAAAATGTCCTGGTATCAACAAGCAGAATCTTATATGACAATGCACAAATACACATTTAACAAATTGTGGAAAGCATGTCACAAGCTGCACGAAAGTATTATAAATTATGTAAATGTGATGTATGTCATTAATATAAAGGCACCATATAACTTACTATACAATACTAATATTTAAGCAAGATCTATATTTTTATTTCTATCTTAGCGACCTACACATATCTGCTGGAAAAGAAAATGTACATTTTGAGCACTTTAGCCAAAAGCACAGTGACTACAAATGTTACAACTTGGGTGAAGCACAGACTGAGGGATAATTGTGACACATGTTAGAAAGTCTGGTAAAATTCAAATACAAATACCAGCAAATACAAATATCAGCACAGTAAAATTTAAATGTATTTTATTTACTGTATAATGTTTTGGATGAATCCATGCATAAACACATCCATGATTTGATGAACTGCTTTGAATTTATATTGGAGTTTGTGGACTTTTTAGATGCTTTGAAGTGTACTAGAGATACTGGGTGAACAAAACAAAATTTTGGTGTGCGTTCTCTAGCTTATACACAGAACTCAGTAGTAAAAAAAAACACAATAAAGTCACAAAAATGGTCTTTAGGGTGAATTTTGAGAAGTGATCACGTTATTACAGTTCAAATTCACAGATAATGTTGCTATGGCAATATAAGGAAAGCAAAAGCACATTTTACTGGATCCTTTTCTCTCTCTGAAACACAATCTACTGTTTAGATTGTGCTCCACTCCTGAAATTTAAATGTTTTCACCACAGGTTTTATATGAACTTTTTACTGAACGTCCATATTTCTTTATAATTACTTAAATATATAACTGTCATCAGTACTATCACTGTCTGGATGTCCAGCAGTGAACACACATATCAAATGTTCACATATTAGCATTAGAAAGGCAAGGCAAATCAAACACAGACTACCTCTCTCCACTAGTTTGGTTATGCTTATTGCATGTTGCACCTGCATTGTCACGGCTGTAGTAGGAGGCTGTTTACTTCCACTGTGACTTCAAAAAGATAGAAGTTGTATAGTTTTCTTTTTAACTAAAATTGTATATATATCATGATAAGACCAGCAATCGGCCCATTACTGTCAACTAGTTACATCCAGTTCAGACTACAAGAGGAGACTTAAATAAATGTGATTTTGTAGTGGATAGTGTTGTATGCAATGTTCTGATGAGGTGTGTTTTTCTTTCAGTCTCCAAATGAGGTGTACAGCTTTAAAAGGTCATCACCCCTTACAGAGGGCAGGGGTCCTGACTTGTTCTTTGGGTCAAAAAGCCGCACAGGGCCTGCGAAGAGGGTTAACTGTGTTAATCTGGTAGGTGCCAATCAAGTAGTGCGAGCTCTACCCTCACCACAGGTACCTCTGGACGATATTTTTCCCAAAGGTGAGAGAAAAATATCAGTAGCTGGATGCTATAAATGCATTTCTCCATAGACTGAACAGAAAAGAGGGTGTTGAACTCATGATATTGCTTTTAATCACAGATGTCACTCCACCTATGACTGCTGCCTATCTGGAGGTGACTGACCTGAACTCCAAAAAAGTCAAATATATTCCAGTCCCGAGGTAAACACCCCCAGTTTCTTTGGAGAATGCTTTCTGACAAAACAGAATTTTTCTGCATTCCTGTTTTGTCCTTTACCTTTGCATGGCCTGAAAAGGCATAAAGAAAACTCATTCTCTTTTTGTGACGCTGCAGCTCCACCATCTGTCCAGTTGAGATGGTGTGTCAAGAACAAAGAAAACTTTTTACAGAACAATTATAAACATTCACTACATTCAATTTACCTGAATAATCCCGATAAAAAACACCATAATTATAATATTTGGTGTAGGATTTTTCGTTTCTTTTCGCTATGCAGAAGATGAGGCCCAAACTGGAAAATGTGGCATGGTTACTTAATTTATTTTTCACATTTGTAGGACTACATCTATGTCTCCCTACACCGCATGGATCTCTAAGGTGTCAGACACTGATGTGGTTCTGGCTCCACTGGGTACAGGTGGGGTTGTCACTGTAGACATGGGTGGCTATGTGAGACTGTGGGAGACAGGGTTGGATCATTTGCAGCGCTCTCTGCTGGAGTGGAGGAACATGATTGGCACAGAGGATGGCCGGCCTGTACAGGTAAGAGGATCTTTTTGGTGAAGGAATATAAACACAGTGCATGTGCAAGTAGTACATTTCAGAATATATATTTTATCTGACACTGCATATGCAGACATGGAAATGTTATCATTTTCAGGTCTGTATGATTTAGCTATAATTACCAAGTTATTGCAATTCCCTTACTTACCATGTGGTGGAAGTGTTAGGTAAGAAATGTTTGGGGGGTTTTTTCTCAACCAGTCTGTAATTGCTAGTAAAAGTGCATTTTGACTTTTACTGTAGCAATAATATGGAAAAAGATGTGATAGCTCTGTTTTATTTTCATTTTAAGTTTGATGCTCTTCTCTCTTTCCCTTTTCATTTCTTTTAACATCCCTATAGATCATGTGTCATCAATTCTGGTCCAAATCAGTTTGCTAATTTTTCTGCTCAAACTAAGCATAATAAGAGTTAAATCACGTGTGCCTGAGCAGGATAAACTGTGCTGGATGCTTTCCCTCCAAGACCAGAATTATGTATGTTTTATATAGAGATTGTTTTTGCTGGGATCTGTTTTGTGTTTGGATTTTATGCATCTATTTAGCCTTTTCTTGACTATTATCTCTTAAACACTCACAGTCATGTGCCTGTGCTCTTGAAACTAATTAGACCTCTTACATTTATTTTTTCCTTGTACCAGTTTATTGTTCCCACATTTATCATCTAATTTTGTAACATTAATTCTTGCTTATGTGAGAAGCTTGTCAGGATGGTTTTGTGGCTAAACTTCTGCATTGTTTCTCCTCAAACTGCCAGATGTGTGGCTTTTCATGGCCGTCCTCCAGTTCTTGTGTGTAATTTACATATAATGGCTGCTCTGATGTAATTGGACTGTTCCGTGTATAAGGATTACAAAGTCAAGGACATGTAGTGGGGAGCCCTGATCTCTCAACTCTGCTCTGTTTACTGGGTGGTGACATATATCATTCCTGAAAAGTGGTAATGGCAGTGAAGACCAGAAGAGCATTAATGAAGATTACACAAGGGCAATATGTTCCCACATTTAGCAGTTTCTTAGAAATAGAAGCTTGGTGTGTAAAGTGTGCTTGAGCTCTGAGTCAATACTGTCCAGAAAGGGTGGATATAATTGGCTAGCACACTCAGTGAATGGATGCGTTGTGTAGTCACACACCTTAAATGGACTGAAAGATATTTACATATGGAGTGGCTGCACATTAATGTGTTTTATTTTACTGTCCTCATAGTGTGTTGTTTAGGCCAGTATTCACACTCTCACTGCTTAGTCCCTAGATTATATCCAGCACAAGGAAATCATCAAACCTCTTGGACCAGAATTGGGCCCCTCTGCTCTAGGTAGACACACAGGAGCCCAAGCACATGGGTCTTCTTTGATAGCACGTTTCAAACTGACAGAACCTCTGCCCTTTTTTCTTCCATCAAATATTTGCCCAGATCTCTGCCCTCGCTGCTGTATGGCAAACATCTTTGAACGCTGTTTTTTTAACACAGTAGCACCGTTTTGTTGTGTAGTTAGTGTAAGCGTACGGTATGTTATGTGTGTGTTCACACAGGGTGTGTAAGATTAAGTGAGAAAGAGAAAACAGCACTGAATTTGTCAGTCTTCATAGGCTGACTTTCTCTGAGACCAGTATATGATGAAGCCTGAGATTGGGTTATCATGCTGTTGCACTAGTGATATTCTTAATGACCCCATTTAGTAGTTAAAAAAAACACTTTGAAAATAATTTAATTCCTCTGTGAACACTGTTAAAGTTTCAATATGTATTGTTCAATCCCCTGTTTATAAGGTTCATGTATGAAAAACTAGCCAAGCAGCACTGTTTTTGTGATGTTACAAACACCAAATTATTTACTCGTCTCCATCTGCTCAGCCTACAGCGGTTTAGCTCCACCTATTCACACTGAAGTTTTAAGAATTGTTTCAGCATGTACTGTTTTTTGAATGTGAAATAATAGAAGACAGCCAGGTAGAACAGTAAACATTTATACGTATCAATTTGCCTTTTTAAAGGAATACCCCATTTTAAATGGATGGTCCATTCCCATTTACAGAGAGTAGTCATGCATGGCCTAGGGGTTTTTTTAGGACTCACACCCACCTGAACAATTACGAGAACCAACCTCTTCACCTGACCTGCAAAAATATTAATAAATTACTGACACAAACCTGTGCTACAAGATTTGTTTGCTTAAGATGCAGTTGTTTGACCTGCTCTGGCCACACCTTCAAAATGTTCTAATTAGCTTATTTAAACCTGCAGAGCCTCCAGGGGGCTGCAGGTCGACCCACCCATCACTAACACTAATTTTTAATATACTTAGTAAAAACATAACAAAACCTTCATAGCTTCAGCATCTGAATGCTAGTTTCTGTTATGAGTGCTTTTGACTATTTGTTTTTTCTTGTTTCCTAACCACCGGGAAATACTTATCTGTGATATCTGACTCTGTGCTATAGATTAGGCTGAGAGTATTCCTTTAACTACCATTGCCAAAGGAACTCTTGCAAAGCCCATCACACTGAGTTTAAGCCTTCCCCCACCCCACCACATGCATACACCCACCCACACATGCACACACAGAGTGCTGGCTGGGTTAGGCCAGCTGGGCCCAAGCTCTGTGGGTGTGCTCAGCTGAACAATCTGGACACAGTGGGATTAGAGGAGCTGGACATCCTGGATTAGAGAGCATTGTTGACCTTCATTTACACTAAGAATGGGCCTCAAACTTAAGGTGTTTGCGACTGGCTTAGGTCTTTTTTGGTGGGCTTTAGTGCAGTCTGAGCAGTCAGACTCTAAACCATTCCCAAAAAAGGGGTAGAGGATAATTAAGATGTCAAACATGCTAGCTTTAGTTCTGGCGTTTAGTGCTGATGCTGTATTACTGTGTTGCAAAAAAAAGGATAAATACTCTTAAAAAACAAGGTGCTACAAAAGGTTCTTTGGAGCAGTAGAAGAATTGGTTTTTGCCCCTTAAATTGAAAAAATCTTTAAATTTCCCAGATCATTTCCACATATTCATGGTGTTTTATATATCAGAAACAATCATAATTAAATGATTATCGTTGCCATTTTAAAAAACCCTGTCCCTTAGAATCAAACAAAATGCATTTGATATATATGCAGATGATCTCTGTTCTGACTGCCCTGTGTTGTGATTAGTTTGGGGATACTTAAAAGTGGATTCAAAGTAGGTTGATTTGGCCACTTATTTTACAAACACTGGACATGCAATAAAACTACTAATGTTTACATTAAAATACATTAAAGTCTGTTATTAAAATAGAAATAAAGAAAATTCATTTTACCATGGTTTGGGACCTTTGACGAACTATTTCTGTAAATAAAATTGTGAAGAAACTTTTAAAAGAACCTCTTTTCCTTAGAACCATCTATGAACATTTTTTTCACAGAGTAGGATAACAGGGGTAGGATAAAATAAGTTTTGCTGACATTATAGGTGTTCCTCACTTTGTGAACATCTGCTGGGGTTCTACGGGCCAGATATCTTTCCTTTATCGCGTCTGGAAATCTCTCAGTATTGGGATAACTCATGCATGTAGCCGTTCTGGCCTGCATTGCTCAGATCTCTCTGTTAAAGAAGTTACTGGGGAAACATTCCAGCACTGGACTCCAATGAGAGGATTCTCTTAGACTCTGACTGGGATCTACGCCACCACTGCTTCATTCCTTGGCTTTAAAACCCCCTGTCCCCCTGCTGCTGTCACGTTTTAGGCCCCCCCCCCTCCCCCCCTTGACGCTCTCTCTCTGTCTCACTATGAACGTCGCTCCCATATTTTCACACTCTGTTCCACTACAGCATTCTTGTGAATGGCACCTCTATTGGAGACTATAGCAGGGCATTCCAGCATCTTGAGGTGTTTTCCCCTTCTCTTCGCTTTGTCTCGGCCCTTCTCTGATTGATGAGCCTCTAAATCTCCCTCCATTCTCTCTGGACCCGCCTGGTGTGGATTTATGAGAAGAGAGAATCAGCCTCTCACTCGCTGATGTGGCTGCCATCACACGTCCAAATACTGCATGGTGGGAAGAAAGAAATGAGAAATGATGGCAAAGCATTGGCTCTCTGTGATGTCCGCATTTTTTTAAAGAACGTCTCCTTGGTGTTAACGGAACTTGCATGCATTGCTGCTGTAATTCTGTCGAAAATTTAGTAGTAGCATCCCACATGCATGTTAGCTCAGTTCAAACTTTACTTGGATTCCTGTCACTTTCCTTTGTCAGACCCTCAAAATGTTCCGCCATATCTCAGATGTACATTGAGTGAGTTCGGATCAAAAAACTCGGTTCAGATCAGATCACGGTTTTAAGTCACAGATTGGACTTCAAAAAGAGAGAAGTTTTATTACAAAAAAAGAAAAAAGACAAGACAAATTTAACTCTCTATTTATTTATTTAAGTATTTTTTGCCCATTAAAAACATTCAACTCAAGACTCATTCCACGCAAATATGGAATATGGCCTCATGCCTGCAGCTATAAGCACCCCAATAGCTTTTGTCATAGCTTTAGTCCGGTCGGATTGGGCAGCAAAGGGCTGCTTAAATGCGCTTGTTGCGCAGCCTTCGTCACATCAGGGAGATGTTGTTTCAAATGAGCGGCCATGCCCGACGTGTTGCCAGTCTCATACGGCTTACTCGTGCCACACTGTCGACAAACTGTGATGGTTTTATCCACCACCCTTTTCCCTAAATGCTCCCACACATGAGATTTAAGTGATGTTTCTCGAGCTCCTTTGCTCCTCCACTTGGACCGCTACTGCTGGCCATGACCATGCACACCATACAGCGGAACTTTTTTTTCCCGAATCTTTGGATCACGAATCAGTGAGCCGTTGCACCACTAATTCATATTTTTAATTCTTTTGCTGAAATCTCCTACATCCTGAAACATTAACTAATTCATACACCTATTCATTTGAATTTGATGCATTGAAATACTCTGATAGTCCAAAAATGTGACAGTATGCATTGTGGACTCCTATAGTAAATTTGAGGTGAAAAATATTACATAAAAAGCCATAATATGCCAATTTTAATTGATCTATAAAGAACTTTCAAGCAAATTGACCGCCCCACCTGTGCTTATTCTGCGTAGGCCACCAGTAATTAGGGCCTTTTTGAGTAAATCTGTCCCATTGTGTTTTCATATATTCTGATGACGTCTTTTAAAGGATTTAAATTATGAAATATTTGAGAAGATAATGAGTGATGATGTAGCCTTTCTTAAAAGAGTCGCTAGCTCTGACCTATCAACCTCATCCCATGAAAGATTCCATTATGAGCTCATAGGGGCCTGTCAGAGTCCTCACTATCTAAAGCTAGAAGTTCACTCCTCAGTCTAATTAAAGCCATGTTATTAGAGCATGCACCCCTACACACACACACACACACACACACACACACACACACACACACACACACACACACACACACACACACAAACAC
>JBBJLR010000002.1:12077663-12090188 GCA_037577145.1 Brachypetersius gabonensis | reverse complement strand
TCTTGCTGTAGGACGAACCCGACCAACTAGGCACATACCAGAGGAACTGCATGGCGCTACAGAATTATTTCCCACTTCTAGTTACTGAGTAACCTTACCATTTGTAAATCTCTCACAGTTCAGCACTGTCCTTTGTACCATTTCATACTATTCATTGAACTTGAAACTAAATTTCAATAAAAAAAAAATTGAAATACTGGGGTGTCCTAAAACGTTACTGTTTATATATATATATACATATTTTTGGTTAATTTGCCTTATTGTTTGTGCTAATAATATATTTATAAAGCAATACTTCACTAATCATAAACAGCTTTGGCCAGTAATTCTAAGACAAACTGTGAAAATTACATTGCATTTATTTAAACTATTAAAGTGATGCTGTTTGTCAACATATATGGAAACTGAATGCTCTACATGCTTAATTTAGCTAACCCAAAAGAAAAAAAAAACAATGCACAATCCCTACTTTGATATTAGTCCTCAAAAAATTACTAGCAGTTACTTAATACAAGTCTTAAGATTAATAATTGAATTATAAGCCACTGAATTTTATGGATGTCATGTCCTGGGTTCTTGTTGTCTGTTCATCCAAATGCATAGCGGTTGTGCGTTGATGGTGTGTTGAAGGTTGTCCACCATGTACAGCTCAGCACAACTGATAACAGTCAATGGAACACACAGGGTGGGCCACAGAGCAACTGTTCCTCTTAGATAATTTGAAACTGCATAAGACAGTTTCAAATGTTCTTCTTATCGTTACTCAGCCAAGTGAAAATAAGTTCTGCCCGATTTTCACCTGCTATTAAATATGTTCTTTGTCATGACTCTTTGGTGTGCTTTTTAGTTAGACACAAAACATAGTTCACATGTGACTTATATGAGAAGTGGTACCTCCTGAGAAACGTGTGTGTAAGTTGTGTAAAACTGATAATCTCTTGGAAAGCACATGCTGCATGCTTTGTTCTCATTGGGGTACTCTTAAAGAGGCAAGGTGCTGATATGCTTCTTCATGGTAGGCCATTCATACTGTTCTATAGCAGTGCTTTTAACCACTAATAGCACCTCAGCAGGCACTGAGGAGGAGTGTGTGAAGGTCATGAGAAAGTATCAGTCTCCTAGATGTGTGTGCGTGGGCTTCAGAGAGCTTCTCAGTGGCTCATGCTTTTAAGAGTCTGTGTGAAAAGAGATCAGAGAGGAAAGAGAGAAAGGTTTTGCATTAGAAAACTGAGTTGGTAGACAAAGCTTCTGTTATAGGGTGGACTGGGTGGAAACGAGGGGTTTTCCCAAAATGCAGGGGCTCCGTCTTCCCACTGTCTGTTCAGAACACTCTGCTCTTTTGATGTGGAGTCTCTGGAGTGTCTAGAAGGTTTTGTAAGTCAGCACAGTCAAGAAGCGTCAACTTTGACAGGAAGGAGCCACTTCACTTGTATGCAAAACTTCCAAACACTGACCCTTGTTTGTTGCATAAGGTGACTGCCAAGCAATGTGTTTTCATAAACGCAGATAGATGTAATTCTCCCATTGTCTTATTTTCAGATCACCATACAGCGAGACAGTGGTCTCAGTGTCAGCTCACCAAAACGTGGCAAGATCGACCCCAGGAATGCCCCCCATGTAGGGGGTAATCAGTGGGCAGGAGGCACAGGTAGGTTACTTTCTCAGAGCTGGTCTTACCCTGCCTGCAATTCTTGATTGGGTCATACGGTATCTGGGTTGTATTGTAGGGGGCAGAGACACAGCAGGCCTTGGAGGGAAAGGAGGCCCCTACCGTCTGGATGCTGGCCACAAAGTGTACCAGGTCTCCCAGGCCGAGAAGGACGCTGTGCCTGATGAAGTGAAGAGAGCCGCGCGGGAAATGGCAGAGAAAGCCTTCAAAGAGAGGTACACGCATCCCTCTCTCTCTAGTCACATACTGCTTTTTGCCATTCCTCAGACACTCAGGCTGTGTCTTGATTAGCTCATTAGTTCCATGTGTGATGAATCAGTATATAGTGAATTGGATTTTAGGCACTGGATAGGTCCCAGAAGTAAGAACATTCAGACACTGACCTGTGTGACACAGATGAGGAGTAACATTATCAGCTCATTCTGTATTGTGTTTATCCGTATCTTTTTTTTTAATGAGATTCAAACCATTTCTGTTTTTTATTTTTACCCTAAGATTCTGATGAAGCTAAAGTCACAGTGTTTAATGCACGTAAGCCTTGATTTGATTGACGCTGCCAGCATAACGCTTATTTTCACTAGTGTGTGTTGATAGTCTCAAGCTTTCTTAAAGCCAACCATCTTAAGCATTATGTGAGCATTTCCTGGCAGCTGTTGCTAAAAGTCAACTAATCAAGTGGGTGGGGTCTCAGCAGATGAGGGGTCTCAAATTCATGCTAAGTCTGAATAT
Organism: Brachypetersius gabonensis; assembly: GCA_037577145.1. Lineage (NCBI taxonomy): Eukaryota > Metazoa > Chordata > Actinopteri > Characiformes > Alestidae > Brachypetersius > Brachypetersius gabonensis. Next base: position 12,087,790 of record JBBJLR010000002.1, on the reverse strand, counting down.
GTTATTTCACATTTCACATTTTTTAAGAGCATTGAACTGCAGTGTCGTTGATGCCTTGACAATGCCTCTGATTATCATGTGTATATTTGTGTTTGGGTGTGTGTATGTTTATGTACATGTGCGTTGTCAAGTACATGAGACAAAGAGGCTCATCAAAGCATGAGACTGCAGAAGACAGAGCCTTTGCTACTGACTGCTTCAGAACCCACAGAATGCTCCACCAGAGCTAGCTATCCCAAATATGCACCTCATGAATACTGCGATTCATGAGAGAGAGAGAGAGAGAGAGAGAGAGAGAGAGAGAGGGAGAGGGATAGAGAGGGAAGGAGAGAGGGAGAGAGAGAGTGCTGCAAGCCACACAGTGAGAGGGACTGGTCATGAAGGAAGCTTCTGTTTGTGCTTTCACGTTCTTGGTGCTCCTTGTGTCCACACCCAAACTGTGCATACTAAACAGCTTTCACAAACATGCAAGCCCATAGCACTTTGCACCTGATACTGAAATTACACAAGTTTGGCTAAAGAAAAATTAAGAATTAAGTATCCGTAAGCGCTGGATGAAAGCAATTCACCTGTTTTGTGAGAAGCTCCTGTATTTGATCTTATAGCAACACAGTTTAGATCTGATAAATCTAAGGGACTCATGAAATGCAATTTTACTTGCTGTAGTACGGTGGCCCAGAAGGGTCAACACGAATGCAAAAGTCGCAACACGAATGCAAAAGCCGCAACACGAATGCAAAATCCGCAACACGAATGCAAAAGCCGCAACACGAATGCAAAAGCCGCAACACGAATGCAAAAGCCGCAACACGAATGCAAAAGCCGCAACACAAATGCAAAAGACGCAACACAAATACAAAAGCCACAACGGAAGTTACGCCAACCGGAGGTTACGCCTCAATGGAAGTGAGGATCATTGCTGCTGGCGGACTGATGTACGACAGTGGAGAAGTAAGTGAAATGCTGAGGCTAGAAAACATGTATTGATGCAGTGTTGTCCATTATCCCTTACATAAACACACCACAGTGAAAAACATTTCTCATTATGACAGGCATTAATAAATGTGCTTCTTGAATAGAGATGGGTATCGTTAAGTTTTTAACGGTATTACTGCTTCTATCGATACCACTTATCAGTTCGGTACTTTAACGGTACTCTTATCGGTACTTTTTGTTGTGTTTTTTTATTAAAAAACCAAAACAAATTGAGAACAGAAATAACACTATTTTTTAAATAATCTATAGCTTAGCAAACACAAATGTTATTTATTATGTGAGCAAATATTTATTAGACAAACAAAACCAATGATTGTAAAACAAATAAATAAACACTCCAATATAGTTGGAGCATGCAAGTAGGCTGCAAAAGAACTAGCAGCTTTTAACTCGAGGTGGTGTGCGAGTGTGAGAGTAATCATTAGGTGACAGGGGCCGTATTACAGAAACTTCCTATCTTATGCATAAAGTTAAGATAGGAGGATTAAAATAGGATTTTTTCAATTTGGTATTACACAAGCAAATCCTAGCTGTATTTAGGAATCCTATCTTATCTCAAGTTAGGAATCCTAAATTGTATTTGTGTTGCATCTTTTGCATTCTAGTTGCAGTTTTTGTTTTCATGTTGCGGCATTTTCATTTGTGTTGTGGCTTTTGAATTCGTGTTGTAGATTTTGCATTTGTGTTGTGGCTTTTGCATTTGTGTTGCGGCTTTTGCATTCGTGTTGCGGCTTTTGCATTCGTGTTGACCCTTCTGGGACACCGTACTTTTGGGTACCTGAAACAAATGCTCAACTTTTAATGCAATATGGTTATAATCAGGGGTTGACATAATTTTTTTGCTGTAGTACTCTAATGAGTACCTACATTAATGAATTGGTACGCACCCAAATTCAACACAGGTCTCGTAGACGGGCCGCGGATTCCTAGAAATTGCAGAAATTGCAAAATCACTCTGAAACTCCATTCTGTCAATAGTGTTCTAAGATAATGTCCTAAAACGCCAATGGGGGGTTATTTTGGTCCCTGTCTTAGTCTCTGAATTAAAACATAGGTAAACTATGTGAGTGAAGGCTGATGTCCTGGTTTCTCTTTCATGTTTTTGCTGTTTTTATCTTTCTCTCACAATGTATGACCCCTCAAACTCCTGTGTCTGCATTGTGTAGTGGTTACTGCATGCTTCTTGTCACGTTCTCAGCAGTCCAATCTTAGAGAAAGTATGTTGTGATGAGGGTTTTCACAGGAAGTAGGAAATCGTCAGTCATTTGTGTTTGGCTGTGACGAAAATGTCAAAAACCACCAAGAACAAACCTCTGGTGAGTGTGATGACAACCAGCAGAGCCTAACAAAGTTTCTTATAAATCTTCCCTGTCTCTCCTTCTCTCTTTCTTTCTCTTGATCTCCTTTTCTTTCTTTCTTTCTTTCTCTCTCTCCTTCTCCCTCTCTCTCATCTTCTACCTCTCTCTTCTTTTTGACTCCATCATTCTCCTCATTTTCGATTTATTCCTCTTTCACTCCTTTCCTCAATCTTTTTCTCTTTCCAGCTTTCTCTTCTTTCTCTCTCTTGATCTGGCTCTATTTCTCTGTTTTTTTCTCAATGTCCTGCTAACTTTCTCTCTCATTCTGTCTCTCTGTTTTTTCATAATTCACCTTTTCTCTGTTGTTCTCTCTCGCTCTCTTTGTCTTTGTCTCTCTCCCTTTGTCTCTTTCTCTCTCTGTCTGTCTGTCTCCGCCTCTCTCTGTCTGTCTCATACTGGTCATGCTGGCCTCCTCTCTCTGGTCTGTGGACAGACTTGGAATTCCAGAGAAAATAGCAGCGTGGCCTGTCCCTTCTCCAATAACACTGCACAAAGAATGTGAGCTTCTGAGGCGAGTCAGGAAACCCACAGCCATGCACCACTCTAAAAGTGTTTGTGTGAGTGTGTGAGAGTGAAACGGAGCGAGAGAAAGGCAGAGCAGGGAGTATATAGTGCGTTGACAGAGCAAGCCTGGAGGTCGTTACTGTTTCGAGATGGGGTTATCACTCACTTGCACTGACCTACACTGATTGTCAAAGCTGCGGGTCAGCATACCTCCTGCCAATCAGCTAGCAAGGGCTTCTTAAAGCGGGCTTTTCACACATCTGCTCCAGATGGCAGTCGGAGATGAAGGTGGATTATTTCTTTTGACATGAAACAGTGTACAACAGTGTGACAAGATGAGACAGACCCGCCTCTGATCTCACTCCTGAGAGAACATGTGTGTATGGGTGCACACCTGAGATCATACACACTCAACACTGTGGTCTGCACATAGTATGCTCTGCTGCTCTTCCATGACTTCAAACAGCTCCCCTCCCCCTCTGCCACACACTAGTTGCCCTTGGATCAGAGTGTTGTGGGATTAGCATGAGCCTGTGAGGATTATTGGCTTTTACTTCAGCATGTCTCACCTGGACAGCCACTCACGCCTGCTGCGGATACACAGAGCTGTCAGTCAAACACTGCAGCCACCAGCGCCTGACCAAGCTCTAAACACGCACTGTTTACATTCCTAAAAAAGCGCTGATCCAGGATGAGTGTGGGCGGAGCAGCTTGGTGGGTGTGCTGCCAGTAAGGTTGTCGGGGCTTGTCACATACACAACAGAACTTATTAGGGGCCTCCCACACTCAAGAGCTCTCTATTGTTTTCACTGATGGATGGCTGTGTTGCTGAAAGGGGCGGTAGTCATACAGTTGTGTTCAGACATCCTCCATTAAGCAACAGCGTTCAGTGCAGAATCTGGAGATGTTTAAACTTCTGAGAAAATTAGCAAATGAATACTACTTTGCCTGACTAAAGAATAAAAGTTTGACCTTTTCTGTTCATTTGGAAAACTGAAGGCTTTCTGAGTACATTTTTTTTGTCTGATCACATGCCTTCCGGTTAGTTTGTACTTCTTTTCTTTCTCTCACATACAGACACACGCACACACACGCACCCCTCACATGGTGAGACCAGGCTTTTAAATCGTTCAGTGTTCGTGCACAGTGTCAGAAAAAAAAACAACCTGAGATATTTTCTTTCATAAATAAAACCTGTTTTGATTTTATTAGTTTTACATAACTCAATATAATATAACTGTGCAGTGCATATCATAGGGACAAATGCTTCAGTTGGGCACACAGGGTATTGCTGTTTTATTAATCTAATTTGCATTTCAAGTTTGTGGTTTTGTCTATATTGCTTTTTTAATTTCCTTTCGTAAAAACATTTACGTATATTAGGAAGCACTTGTATTTGATGCATTTATATTTTCATGCCTGGTACGTGAATAAGGTATTGCAGTTTACTCCTTTTTATGCATTTTATATTAGAACCTTACTAAAAATACCATACCAAATAATATTTCTGTTTATGATGTCATTTTTTATAAGAAATGTCAGGTATTTTTCATGCAGTCTTTGTGACAAATTTGTAAATAAACAAAAATATTTTATATTAATGATTTACTGAACATTGGTATATTTAAATTGGTATTGTTGGCAATTTGTACACTGAACTGAATTTTTGTTTATTTTATATATTTATTTTTTGGAAAGTAGATGGTGGTTGCCAGGCAGTATAATGGTCAAAGATTATTCCATGAACAGCAGTGTGTTTTATTAAAACAGGAATGATTTAATGAAGCATTACATGATGCAGTTCCACTGTCCTCAGGACAGGCCTACTGTAAGCTGCAATGTTTGTGTAATTTTTTGTTTCTTTTCAGCTACCATGGTTGCTATGTTGTTCTTGTTACTGAGTGTCCTGCCTGTCACAGGCTATGACATTTCCATCCAGTCTCTCTGTGGTAATCTGAGGAAATTGCACAGATACTCGATGCAATATGAATCAGATTGTCACATCTCTGACAAATTACACTATAGAGCTTTCTGTGGTGAAACTAATCCAGCTTGAATACTACTTTAGAGAGTACCTTCCCCTTTAATAAAGAAGCCTTATGAAGTTCTGCAATGCAGTTATCTGAGTGAAATGGCATGTACGATGTCAAAAAGCGTCCGCAGTTCACAGCCTATGATTTGTGTCCCAGGCTGAAGGAGATTGAGATGAGTGAGTACGATGCTGCCACATACGAGCGTTTCTCTGGAGCGGTCCGGCGCCAGGTCCAGTCCCTGCGCATCATTCTGGACAGTCTGCAGGTAAATGTTCCTTATCAGCCACTAAAAATATCTATAGTTTGATCTTACGAAGATAATAATGGAATAAAAAATGTAGATTTTTGTCCTGTTAGGGCTGAAAAATATGACAAATAGTTAGGGCTGTCAAGATAAACACATCAATCCTGTCAACTAACACTGTATTCACTGTATCAATTTATTACATTTCCCCTTTACTTTTATTTCTAAATCACAAAACAATTAATCCGTGACCCTTAGTGGTAGCGTTGCTGCCCTGAGTGACCCCTAAAGTGGATGTCTGGCATTGCAGGCCACAGTGGTGCACTGAGGCAGAAAGAAAGCAGCTTTTTGGCTGCCTTTCATCGGAACTCCTGGGGTTTCCCTGTGCAGTGACAGGGAGCACTATGGCATCAGGATCAAGTTTCTCTTTGGCAGCTTCTCACACAAGCTCTGCTCAAACACCTCAGATATGTTTATGAGAAAACACTGTGACAGGGATTCCCACCTAACACACTCCCTTCGTTCCCCCCCCCCCCTTTCTGTCGGCATCTAGCTCTCATATACACATGCATACACATCATCATGGCTTCTTTCAGTATCTTTTGGAAACTGTCTGCTGCTCTTTGAAGCAGTGGTATCTAGGTGTACACGCATGTGGCTGTGATAAAGTTTTGGCAGGTGGCCTGAGTATGTGTGGTCAAGTCAGGGCACCTCCGTATTGTTCATTGTAGGATGTACACACCAGTGGAGCACTGTGGTTTGAAAAAGAGTTCAGAATAGGGTGTATTGGTGTATTGTTCGGTGCATGAGTGCATATTGTGATTACAATTTCACAGGTAGTGTATTAAAAACACCTCACTGTGACCCGGTCAGTGTTATCTGAACCACAGAAATTGTTAATTGGCTAAAGTGAACACCATTATGCATCAAGACACACAGTGGATTTTTTTGTACTTGCTTGGTCTGGATATTCACAAAGAATATGTAATTATTAGTTAGAATTAGATAGAAAGCAAATTACAATTTTGGACCTTCTGAGATATCACAAAATCAAAATGAGTAAATCAATATAATTTAACACAATATTGAGCTGCCTACCAGTTTGAATTGTATTGCAGGCTAATAAACATTTTTTGCCTAAGCCTTTATGAAGTTGCTGCTACACTAATAACAAAGCTAACTCCTTCAGCTTCAACTTATTCTTTCTCATAAACCTCTTGGTATTTTCCTGGCTGTGAGAAATGACATGAAATAGTCTTGATGATCTCATCTATTCTGGGAACCTTTGGACTGTAGTAAATGTCTGTGGAGAATTGCAACAGCTTGCTGACGTTTCTCTCCTGATGCAGTATTATGGCTGTAGCTCTTTGTTCTGTGTTATCTGTGTGTGAATGATGGGATGACTTAAGAAGACAGTGTGTGGGATGATGCAGCAGATCAGAGAGCTCCATAAGGACCAGCATCTAAATGGGAAGCACATGTGCAAATGTGTTTGTTGATTTTCTGCCCATTGTCCGTAGCTGGACAATGATTCATGTGCTGTGGAGGTTGCAACCACATCTGTTAATCCTAAATGTAAAATTATAAGTCTTATTTTATTCTGACCTCAGATAGAGTTGATCTGCAGAGACTTGTTTGGAAACACTAAAAGCCAAAAGTCACCCAATTCTCTATCACCAAAACTTTCAAACCACATCCAGGTGGCGTAGACATTTTTCTGTTTAGGACATGGGGAGCTATAAAACAGCCTTGATTGAGATGTTTAATAATCAGATGTGTACAAACTCACAAATTATTGTTCAAAGATTTTATTGTGACATAAGCTGACCTTCCTGATTATAATTTGAAACGAGATGTGTTTATAATGTGGCGAGATGTGTGGCTGTTTCGCTTACAGGCTAAAGGGAAGGAGAGGCAGTGGCTGAAGAACCAGGCACTGGGGGAGCTGGATGATGCTAAGATCATTGATGGACTGACTGGAGAGAAAGCCGTTTACAAGCGCAGAGGAGAACTGGAGCCGGAGGTAGGAGTCCGGGGGGCGGGGGGCATTGTCTTTCTGTGGCTCTGAAAATGGTTTGGCCCCTGGGAGCTTTATTCAGACAAAGAAGTCCTCAGTGAATGGAATTTAATCACACACCTCACACATGCTCACAAACGCAGGGCTGCATCTAAGCCCCCACAGTCATGCATATGTGTGCTAATATTCACACTTTCATTGAAGCCATTTGGTCTTAAGGTCACTTCACTCATTACTTTAAGTGGCAAATATCCCAAGCTGAGAAGTGTGGCTTATATGGCTCCCACAGAAGTCTTCACACAAATATTTCTTTTTCTTTATCCCATTTCCTTGTTTTAGGAAATATAGCAGAAAACAAGAGAATTTTAGAAAAATACAGGCAAAAATTAGACCAAACACAAAAATAATACAACATCTGGTTTAATAAGAAGGGAGAAATGAAAGAAATGGAATAAAAATGGACAGTAAATAAAACACAACTCCCAGAATGGTTGGCAAACTGATGTGTTTATAGAGAAAGTGCAGAATGTGCCAGTCTCACAGTAATGTTTGTGTTAACTATTCTCTGCTAAAGTTATAGTGCTTGTGTCTGTGTTTCCTCTGATACATTAGATTTCTCTGCTTTCTTTTGTTTTCTCTGAAAAAAACTATATAAACGTAGTTTTTGGAATACAGTAGGGGCATGAAAATCTCTTACCACATTAAAACATTTAGATGTTCCATTGAATCCACACTGTCTGTTTTATAAATAAACTGGTTTAGGAATTAAAAAGGTGCCCTAATGCATTATGTAAGTGGCCTCTGTAAAATCTATTAGAAACCTCATTGCATGTTATAAGATTTAGGATAGGAGCCTGAGCAAACAGAGAGCTGAAATTAAGGAAACCACAGAGCAGCTGTATTAAAATGATGGATGCGGTCTCATATCTAGCCTTAATTTCATTTTTGGATTTCTTAGCCTTTGTGCTGTGTGTTAACTGGAGTGTGTCCTTGTCTGTAGCTGGGCACTCCTCAGCAGAAGCCCAAGCGGTTGCGACTGCTAGCAGATATATCAGGCAGCATGTATCGCTTTAACGGCGTGGATGGACGACTCGAGCGCTCTATGGAGGCTGTGTGTATGGTGATGGAGGCCCTGGAGAACTACGAGCACAAGTTTAAGGTGAGCACTCACTGACAGATGAACATAAGTTAAGAAGGAGGAGTGTCTAGTAACTTGCCACCCACCAAATAGAAGAGAATATATTTATTTACAGTAAACCGTCTCCATGATAACACACCACGGAAACAATTGCTGCGGTTACTTCCTTGGAGTGTGCAGGCTGTGCTGGGGATATCCCCAGCTGCTGACACATTGTGATGGAGGCTGCTATGGGAACAGGAGTGACAGTAGCTGAAGATATCCTCAGAAACTGACATGCACTTTAGTTAGAGCTGTGTCTATGGCAACAGATGTGTGGGGATAAGCCTCAGTTGTTTCTCCCCCTTTCTCTCTCTCTCTCTCTCTCTCCTCTTTCTTGCAGTCTCTTTTGCTTGCTCTCTCTCTGTCTGTATCTCCTTCTCCTCTCTCTCTCCTTTCTTTCTTGCTCTCCCTCTCTCTCTCTCTCTCTCTCTCTCTCTCTGTCTCTCTGCCACTCTTTCTCTCTCTCTGTCTCTGAAGCATGCCCAGCTGTTGGCTGCTGTGCAGGAGGCAATGAGTCACTCTCTTACTGGAAGCTGCTCCCTTGTAGCGACAGCAGCACAAAGCCAATCTGTTGTCTCTCTTTTCATTTTCTGAGAGTCAGGGGGAGGAAGTATTGTGGAAGGATTCTGGAGGGACATTACAGACTCGCACTATGTCACTGAAAATAAATGCGCAGTGGCACAGAGGCATGTTTGTTACTTACAGAAGCGTTTTTTATTTCACTTGCAAAGGTCCAATTCCAGATGAGTCGAGGTTAAATGGCACTAAGATAAATGAGACGAAAGGAAGTGTGACACTTGAGACCACAGTATCCATGCTGGTCGTGTGTGTGTAGGCGCCAGACACTACGGCCCCATCCTTCCCTTTAGTGTCTTGCATATGCATCCAGCTGCCTTTTCATATATCTGTCTTTCAGTGTCACTTATGCAACCCACATTAAATTAAGGGGGTCTGACAACTCATCTGCTTGTGTTTTTCACTGATACGGGTGTCCCATATGCGTACATCTGTCAGCTGACACTTACTCTTTGACCCACAGTCCTAGCATACCTGTAAAGTTCCTCCATTAGTAACAGATCATTCAGACAGGCACACGCTGGAAAATATTCTCAGTGGTTTGCGTTAAAGTTGTGTGATTTAATATGCTCAGAAATCATCTGTTTAGTTTCATGACACTATCTCAAATAATAATAAAATATTTATATTTCAACATCAGAATTAAATATAATGCACAATTGCATTTTATATTTTTGTTGTTTGTCATATTGTAAATATAGCCTGTTTGACTGGGGACATTTTTGGTACTGTTTGGCACTGCTGACATTCTTCACCGGAAAAAAATATATACCTCTGTACTTTTTGTACACCAACACAAAGACTTTCTTTATAGATTTATTGATAAGTCATTTAGCTTATTTTCTTGGATATGGAAATCAGTGCCACTGTAGCTGTTCCTGTACACACTCTTAACACATTGTTATCTAACACACAACCCTTATGAAACTGGTTATGAAATACTGTAGGTGTCTGTTTAAAAGGAAAAACTCAAAAATAACTTCTTCTGCCTCATCCTGCGGCTACAGCATATGTTAAGTAAGAACTGATTTTTGTAACTTCTGCTTCACTTTTTTAATACTGTCGGATTTAGCATTTGGTATTTTAGGGCTGCTTGCATCAAAGAAAAGTATGTGTCATTGTCAGGCTAGAATTTGTAATCATTTGAATGTGTGTGTGTGTGTGTGTGTGTGTGTGTGTGTGTGTGTGTGTGTGTGTGTGTGTGTGTGTGTGTGTGTGT
>JBBJLR010000002.1:12035188-12063260 GCA_037577145.1 Brachypetersius gabonensis | reverse complement strand
AGAGGGGTCCTATTTCACTGCATGTAATGTGTATGTGACAAATAAAGGCATTGATTGATTGATTGATTGATTGATTGGAGTAAAGTTGCTTTCCTTGCTTTTGCTGAGCTCTATATGAAGATGGCATGTACCACTCCATGCTGCAGAAACAGTTATCACCCGCTACTTTCCCACACTTCCAGACCAGTGGCCCTGCACTGCCCGCCAAACTTGCATGGGCAGCCCTGCCAACAAGGTGCCAACGGCTGCCAACTAAGAGTTCTGTTATAAAAATCATAGAGCAGAGCTCCAGGGAGTTAAGCTGTTGTGTCAACACGTCTGGCATCAGCTGGCCTCAAGCCTGTAGAGGGGACACAGAACGCAGCTTCCCATTTGGAGAACAACCAGTACAGGAAGGGGTCAGCTAGTCTGGCTTGAGTTTACTGATGTGAAAAGTCACGCCTAAAACTACTTTAGCTCCAAACATTAAGAGGGAAAAAAGCACCACTGCAACATTCATGCAGACTCATTACTAATTAGATGTTCTGCTTTTTTCATCACAAAATTTCCCCTGTAGTTAATGCTGTAATAGTCCTTCCTTTCACACAGACAAAGTGGAAGTTTGTAGTCACCCTGCTGCTGCATGCCCATCTGCTTACCAGGGTCATGAACTTTGGGCTAAGTATATTTTCAGATATCTATGACCTGTAGAGTTTGTGAACAATTTTATGTATTAGATTTGTGATTCTGGCTGCAGGAGTGATGAAGCCAGGCTGAAAAAAGGCCACCAGGCTGACAGGCATCAGTAGGTCACCACTTCTCTGGCTCTCTCACAGCAGACAGACTCAAAAGTGCTGAGGTGCTGACCAGCTGTCATGTTCTGCAGTCCCAACTGTTCGCAAGCTTATACCCCTGCTGTGTGTTCAACCATTTACAGACAATCCACAGACCGTGACTAATTTAATCATTAAACAAATCTGGATAGTCATTTTCATCAACAAGATGTATTTATGTATTTGTCTTTATCTGTGAACTACTGCATTACTAAGTATCAAGGAATAGTTTCTCTTTTTTTCTTTTGAAACTTGCACAGAAAAAAATGAAAGAAAACAGAGGCATACTGTAAAATCATAGATTTTCACCTTTAATCTCTGGTAATCATATTAAATACACTTTTAATGTTGCTTTCCAGTTTTCTCCTCATTATTCAAAAATTAAGTTCACATTCACATGTTAAAGCTCATGTTAACTCAATTAATAATGTGGTACTTAAAACAGAAAAGCTTTATATAACAAGGCAATAGACTTTAAAACAATTGATATTTACATAAATACAAAAATATATATATATATATATATATTCACAAAAGGCTGTGTACATTTACATTATCCTCCTCTATAAAATTACAAATACGTTTCTATAAAAAGCCATTTAAATAATCTTCCAGCTCAAGTTTTCCAGAGGAACCGCAACCAGTCTTGAGGGTGTGTGTGTGTGTGTATGTGTGTGTGTGTGTTTGTGTGTTTGAATGTATGTAAGAGAGAGAGATAGAGATACGAATCGGTCTTCATGATTTACACAAAAGTTCAGCATGTTAATCCATGAGTGTGCCTTGTCCAGGCTCACAGCGATCCAGTGTGTGCCCTGCTGATTGGTTGTTATCCCTCGTGGTGGGGCTTCCTTTGACTGGCCCACTGTCATTACATCTCCAGTTTACATGCCTGCAGGAAAAACAAACACAGAGGGGACTCCAGTTAATGTGGCTTCTTTAGTCCCTAGTTGTCAAGGCTATTCTTGAACTAAGGAGTTCATTTTAATGAACAGCCACACTGTAAATACTGCAGCCCCATAAACATGCAAGTCTTAACTGCCCTGTCGCTCACACTGGGAACATTCAGTTCCTAGCACGGAAGTGGAAGAACTAAATGTGGAAATGTGGAAAATGTGTCTGGTGCCTCTCCCACTTTCTTACTCTTTTTGCTTTACAGGTATACATTCCCTGCTCTCTGAGACGTATTACAGCACTCTGGACTATAAAAGAGCACTGAAGAACAAAATAAACTGAGCAGAGCATTTAATGAAGTGTGGTTTTCCCAGTCTAAAATCTTTGTCAAGGGCTTTGCAACTGTCCCTCCCACGCTCAAAACCAATGCAGGCACATGTTGTGCTTACTTGCTAGTGTCTTGTCAAGATCAGCGATGAAGTCTTCCAGTTCTTTTGTGTCGCCAAGTTTAGCTACAGACACAACAGTCAAGTGTTAAAAAGACAAATCGACAAATTATGTTCAACACAAAATGTTCCATCCTTATCTAACACTTTCACACTTACGTTTGGGTGTTGGGATTAAAGGGCTGTTAGATGAGGGGGAGAAGACTGTGGGAGAGTTCAGCTTTTCATCACTGAAGCTGAAGCTGTTTCTGTTGAGTGATTCTGCACCTGTTTGCGAGAGAAAGAGAGCATGAGAGAGGCTTACAAACAGTTGTGTCTCTAACAGGTGAACACCCTTCTCATCCTCATTCTCTAGCATATAGACTTGTCAAACTGTCCACTGACCCATAACCCCTGGACTTTTGTGTGTGTGTTAGTGGAGTGGGCTGAGTGTGTAATCAGTGCATAGTCCTAAAATTATAGCCTCGCTCTCCCTTCCAACACGTACACACTTTCAAGTTCAAGAGTCCCACCCACATGTAGGTTAATTTAAAGCCAAAGGCCAAAGCAAGTATGCTTCCTTCAGTGCAAAAAATACCAATTCTTACTCTGTTTGCACATTCTTATCCCTGCGCACAGCTCAGACGAACCAGGCATGTCATTACACGGACTGTGAGTTTGTTCAACTTCTTGCCTCGCTGTAATCGTTCAGTTGATTGTCTCTCTGAACTGAGCCTTCTCCCTTCACTCCTAAGTACAGCCTTCTATTTGCTTCTCACAGCTCACTCACACCACAGCTCCAAAACGGCAGCAGAAGTGCCAAAAGAGTGCAGGTTGCTTGCGTTCCACATGCAGTAGTAAAAACTGCCTCTCTGACTACTGAGTGACATAATGAACGCTTTGATTTTGCCAGAAGATATTTTAGGCCGCCACAAAATTCAACAATTCGACTCTTTGTTCCGGGAGGAAACTGGAGGGAGTGGAATTTTTTTTTTGTAGTTCACGATTAAACGCAGGAACACGTGTCCAAGCAATGCAAATTTATTATGGAAAGTATGAAAAATTCGGTCCTTTAATCACTGGCCCTTCAAATACAATGGGCGGTGTAACGTAAGTCGTCTTATTTTGCCAATCAAGAACCGAATTCTGGAAGCAGTGCAGTAATTAACCCTCAAGCTTCTACTAATAAGAAGGAGGACAAAGAGGCTTTGATGGTAACAAAATTCATGGGAGTGAATGTGTAACCTGAAAATGAGATCGATCTCTCCAAGCCATGCTTAAACCAACTTCATAAGTCTGATGTATCAGTGTGAGGGTTTTCAGCTGGGCTCCCCCTGCACTGCTCCCTGCAGCACTGACATTGACAGAATCTGCACTCAAAACTGCAGGAAGCATGCCTGTCCATTTCCAAAATGAAAGGCACTACCTGTTCAGACAACGCTGTGAACATGGACTGCTGTTGTTTCTGGCACTGAACACCACTTTAAGACCTTGACATTATCTGTATTAGTAGGACCTCAGCACACACTAAGAAATGCAGGCTGACATGCCTGAATATGTTGCCAAATAAATGACTGGGAGAAACACAAGACAATGCCTTAAATAAACACCAAGGCTTTTCCCCCAAATGTATTCTTAAGGATGGGCTTGTGTGGGCCTTCACCTGAGCTCTGAGCTGGTACTCTGAAAGAGGCCTGTCACGTAAGTGCTTCACATATTATCCTAACTCCTTCACAACCCACGAGGCATATTAATAACCTATATTCAGTTGACGCTAGCTCGAAATGATTGATGCACCAATATATGGCAAAAAATAACATGATACCTTAAGACATTTTCATAACTAATGTTTGCAGACCTGTTTGAACAATAAAGACACTAAAAAAGACTACAAGAAAATGAAAATGATTTGAGCTGCCTCTGCAGATCTTTTGTAGATGCTCACTTTGCCTTTAACTTTCAATTAAATATATATATTAGACGCAACTGAACATTGCACTAATTGTAATAAGTTCTATTAAATCTATTCCTAAACCTCGACCTAACCATAACCTAAAGTCTAAACCTAACTTCTAGACAAAACTCATCCATAACGTTAATACTGTTGTCTGTAGATACCATTCAAAATAAAGTGTAATCCAAACAGAAGCGTAGATCAAACCATTTGTAAAAAATTAACTAACACACTAAGATTGTGACACAGGCTGACATCTAATTAGCTACTTATTAGTATCCAGCTTGTGTATTTGGTACACACTGGTGGTTGCTGTTTGAAGGTTGTCTATGGGGGCTCTAAACCAGTTTCTGATATAGAAAGCTGTTCACTGCTGAAAGAGTACTGGATAAGCTCAGAACATAACATAACTTATCAGGAAAAGACGACGACTCATGTTTATACTGCACACCCTAAACACTAAGGCAAAAGTCAGATGGGGTTCGCACCACAGGAGACAGATTTTATCCATGTGATGCTTCATCTGATTTGCATGATCCTAAGTATCATCACAACTTAAAGATTTCACTATAAATAACTCTCCACTCACTTTCCGAGTCACTGATGCCGCTGTCACTGACGCTGGCGCTGCTCCTCCTCTTCATCGTTTTGAGATGTTCGTCATATCTGAAGTGTCTCTTCTCTACGGGGGAGGTGAAATCCTCAATAACGGCGTCGAACTCACACAACACGGCGTTCAGGTCATCATCGTCTTCGAGAAATGCTGAAAATGACCAGAGAAGAGCTCTAATAATACAGTTTAGTGCAAGGTTTAAACTATTCCTAAACGATATTTAATTTTTAACTAAAACACTATTGTCAGCTGAACTACACCTGGCCAACCTCCAGCCTCACCACAGCCAGGACTTAAGGAGCACACAGTAAACTTACATTTGTTCTGAGATTTCATCTTTGGGGATTTCATGTTCACCCAGTACCCAGTACAAAAGCCAACGGTCCGGTACGCACAGTAAGACTTGTGAATGCACTTCTCTCTGTTGTCCCGTGCGGAGGTCCTGCACTAGAAGCAGCGGGAGAGCTTTTAAACACCCCCCGCTTCTCCATGGCGGGCGGGGCCAACGTGTAGGAGGGTCAGAGTTTTGGAACCGCGTCGGCCTGTAGTGGGCGGGCTCAGCGGATAGTAAGCAGGGTTAGCTTGTGGAGGAGGCGTGGAACTAATGTATAGTGGGTGTGGTCAGTGTGCTGTGGGCGTGGTCAGCGGACGGTGGGCTCGCCCGACTTGCAGTTCTATTTAGCTTCTCCAGCGCGTGCCGTCACTCCCGTGAAAATCACGCGCAAAGTAGAACCGCTCACAGCACGGAACGCGCAGTCCCATTTTATTTATAATCTCTTACATTAAATACACAAGCTATGTTTACATTCTCAGCGTCACTTATCGTCTCAGACTTTTGGTGGATGAATAAACTCCCAAGCCACGTTTGTAAAAAAAAAAAAGGGAAAATACTAAAGCGATGATTAGACCCTTTAATAATGAGTTTTTGAGTACAGTGTAATCATGTTTTTGATAAATGTGTCGTTAGTTTGGATCTTTAGTTTTTGAGTTTGTCTCGTCAGGATGGCCGAGCGGTCTAAGGCGCCAGACTCAAGGTTCATACCTTTCTCTAAAACGAGGATTCTGGTCTCCCCAAGAGGCGTGGGTTCGAATCCCACTTCTGACATGACTTTAAGCAACTTTTCTAGGTTCGGATCTCAGGACTTCTAGCAGCCCCAGTAAACACCAACACCACACTACTCCGTCGGGGTGCTGCTGCTTCATTTGGTGAAAAAAAAATCACATTGCTCGCAATGTGAGATGTGGAGTTTTAACGTGTGACTATTAGAGAACATTGTTCTTTATCAAAACATTTTAGACATGCTACCAACTTCGTGAACACAGTTTGGGATATGCCCGTTTCTTTTCCACATTGACCGTACGGTCCATTAAGAAATGACTGGGTGTGTTTCGGTGGGGAAGAACCTGACTGACTCGCACAGATCCCTGACCTCAACCCCATCCAACACCTTTGGAATGAACTGGAACAGAGATTTCGAGCCAGCCTTCTCGTTCAACATCAGTGCCAGTTCTACAGATTAAATAGGCACACATTCACACAGAAGCTGTTATAGGTGCAAAAGGGGGACACACGTCATATTAAAGTTTATGTATTTGAATGCCATTAAATGCCATTTAAATGTCATTAAACACCCTGTTGATGTAATGTCCAGGCGTCCTAATACCTTTGTCTATGTGGTTTATTTCAGCACAGGCGGCAGCTGCTGTGTAATATTGAGTAAGTGGAGGCATCTGGTGGTGTGCAGTAGTAATTACACTTATGAGACTGATGGGTTTCAGGCCCTAAGGGTGGATGCTCAGTTTAGAATATACATTTTTATAGGGCATACAGAAAGACTAAAACTGATACAAGTGAATTTTCTAGAAATAATGTATCTTAGAGTTTCAAGGGTTCAGATGTTAATAAATCGCTTTGCCTGAGGTGTGAATCCCAGCCATTCATCACACCTGCCCTGTTAATTTTAGCACGAAGCACAAATGGCAAAAACAAACTATACGCTTGCATCTGCACTTTATAGATCACTTTTAAAGCTGCTGTGGGAGGCAATAACAAACTCTGTGTCACACAAGGTGAGAAACGTAACACTTGCAGTCTGAGGGACAAAGATGTGTGTTTGGTTCACAAGCCAAATATAGGATTCTCCATGGGGTCCATATTTCAAAGCAGGGATGAATTATTACAGGGCCAGTACCCAAGATCCCAAGGCTCGAAGTGTCTCCTTTCCATAGGACAATCCACTCCAAATACTGTATATGCGTTAGATCAATAGCACTTTAATTTATACAAATGCTTAAATAAATGAATGATTATCTTTTCAGGCATGTTATATATTTCCAGTTATTATAGGTTGCTGCTGCCATGCAAATGGAATACAGGAACTTCATTTCCAGTTTGGTTTAAAAGAAAAAGAGAAATCTTTATTCAAATCTTTCACAAAGACTGCTAAGATATAGGCATGGCATAATATTGCCCAATAATAAGAGAAGTTTTGATTATTTCATTTAAAGTAAACATATTTCCAGGGTTGCCCAAACACAAATGTTAAATCCTGTTTAATCTTACTTTTAAACTATGCATTATAGAGATAATGTCCAGTGGTCTCAGAAAACCTTGCTTTTAAACTACATCACACAGTGATGAGCACCTTTGCTAATTGAATAGGGTTCAAATCAGAAAACAAACAAAAAAGTGCATCTTGCTATCCTCGACAACTTTCAGAGTCCCATACTGTCTTGTATTTAATGATTTCAAGGCTATTAAATAGGCCACACTCAGCAAAAACAGAGCTTTTCCTCCACCTCCACTGTTGGATTCATTACAATATTTTGGCTTGGCTGTTTCAGTCTCAGGGGTTTGTGATTCTTTAGCTTGTAGGCCAAAGTGAGGAAAATGGCGTCCACATGCTCTTTCTCAGCAGGGTCTTTAGCAGATGTCTCAAAGAGGGGGAAATTGTAGCTGTCAGCTAGACGCTGTGCCAGTGCGGTGGGAACCTCTCCTCTTCCTAAGTCACATTTGTTCCCCACTAAGATACGGGGCACCATAGACGGGACTGAGTGGCGGCTGCATTCCTCAATCCACTCCTAGTTTTTAAACTACATCACACTGTGTATGGACAACATTTACTGTCATTATTGCTGTATTTGTTTATAATGTTTGTATTTTAAGGTACAAACTGAGTATTCAAAGAGTACTGATAAAATTAAAAGCATTATGATAAAAGAAGATGGAACTCGCGTCTAACAACCTCATCATGTCACTGAAACAGTCAACTGTAAAACCAATTATTTTCATCTTTATTTTGTCATTTCTGCAGTTCCATTCACATTTACAACACATTTTTCACATTCAAACATACACTGTAGTGTTGAATTATCAAGGGGCTCCTTAAGAACAACAGTTGAAATGTACTATGTTTTACAAAGCTATTGCATTCTACCATTTTTATTGTTGCGGACTACATTCGTATAAACATCATTCTGAAAGTTTTTAATGTAACTTTATTTATTAGAAATGGCTCCAACAACCCAGTGCTGAGACATGAGACTCAAGTAAGGTGTTATGGTAATACTCAATTGCCATGCTGGTAATAAAGTGCCTTTTATAAATACTCCTCCATCTTCAACACAAATTGTGTTGTGATTTCATTTTTTTTTTAGGTTCCATTTTCATATATTATATATATTCACCAACAGGAGCAACCATGCTTGTCATAGCTATTGATAAAAATGTCACACTTCCAGTTGTGGTCCATATCATTTGAGGCCATATGCAATACTGTGCCTTTGCAAGAACAGCAACTGGTCCAATTTAAGGCTGATTTCACATGTGCACCAGCTGCAAATTCGTGTAGGCTGTCTTAAGTTTTTTTTGAAATGATACAGTTCAACCATGTGAGACAGGTATGACACAGGTGGATTGAACTTTTCCTTTTCCATATTAATGAAGGTCTGGAGTAATTGATATGAATGCATAACAACTACTTAATAATGATCAAAACTAAGGAATATGATCAGATTTAACACTCAAAAACTCTTAAGTCTATATTTTATTTCATCATTATTACATTACTTGTAAACTCTTAGACTGGTCTCAGAAAGTAATAAAAGTATGCCAAGTTTCTGATGAGCACCTTTGCTAATTGAATAGGGTTCAAATCAGAAAACAGACAAAAAAGTGCATCTTGCTATCCCCGACAATTTTCAGAGTCCCATACTGTCTTGTATTTAAAGATTTCAAGGCTATTAAATAGGCCACACTCAGCAAGAACAGAGCTTTTCCTCCACCTCCACTGTTGGATTCATTACAATATTTTGGCTTGGCTGTTTCAGTCTCAGGGGTTTGTGATTCTTTAGCTTGTAGGCCAAAGTGAGGAAAATGGCGTCCACATGCTCTTTCTCAGCAGGGTCTTTAGCAGATGTCTCAAAGAGGGGGAAATTGTAGCTGTCAGCTAGACGCTGTGCCAGTGCGGTGGGAACCTCTCCTCTTCCTAAGTCACATTTGTTCCCCACTAAGATACGGGGCACCATAGACGGGACTGAGTGGCGGCTGCATTCCTCAATCCACTCAGGCAAACTCTCAAAAGAAGCTAGATTGGTCACATCATACACAAAGATGACAGCGTGGACATTGCGGTAGTAGTGTTCCACCATACTCTTTCGGAACCGCTCCTGTCCTGCTGTGTCCCAGATCTGCAACTAAAAATGAACCATTAAGACCCAAACACTTGAACCAATCACTTTCTCTGCATCAACAAAGAAAACATCTGTTTTGTAGTTTTAGGAGCTAAATGAGTGCTAATCTAGGCTTACTATTAGTAGTTACTATTAGTTACTATTGCCTTATTGACAGATCCTATGAACCCTGGTGTGTGTGTGTGTGTGTATAGATATATGATACTACAGTATTAATCTTAAATTAATTTTACTTGACTATCAGACTTCATTACTATCATATATTATTATTATTACAACACTTTCATCAGTGCGTTTGATGTTGGATGTCCCAGATGTGTGTACATAGGTAGATCGATCGATAGTGTTATGAATGTCCACAGGCCTAAAGGTCTCACTATCAGACTTCATTACTCTCATTACATCACTATTTCATCAGTGAATTTGATACAGAATGCGAGGATGTTAGGCTGTGTGTCTGGTGCGTGTTTGTACGGTTTATGTACAGTGCAGACTGAATCTGTTCTCACTGCAGTGTTTTCTCTATAGACTATTCCTGTAGACACCCCTGTAAACACAGCCCAGCCTTCAGCACAATAACGGGCTTCCGTGCAGCAGCCTGTTAAAAAGCCTGGTCGTACCTTTTAAAATACACACATATATTAAAACAGTAAAAGGTTATTTTATTACCTTAATGTATTCTCCCTCAAGCTGCAGGGTCCTTTCCCTGAAGTCCACTCCTATTGTTGCTTCTGGGTTTTTGAGGAATTTACCACCACAGAACCTATAGCTCAGACACGTTTTTCCAACATTTGAGTCTCCAATCACAATTATCTTAAATATTCTTGTCTGAAGGCTGTCTTGAAACGAATCGTTGGCCAGACTGTCTCTGTTGAGGATGGTGGAGAAGTCATTTCCAGCATTTTTGTTTTCAACTGCCATATTTCACAGAGTCCCATGACGTATCGCGAGAACACAGCAAGCCGTGAACTGAGCGTGAACTCCACATAGTCACGCCCCCAAAGTCCTCAATTCAGCTTTATTCAGGCCTACTGACTTCTTTATATTGCCCACAAGCAGTTCCAGTATCTGTACAGACTGTGCTTACTTATATCTAAACATAAAATAGGACAAATAAATCAGACATTTGTTTGTGGAGTAATAATATAGTCCTTCTGATTCACCGTTATCCAGTCATGTCCATTTCTGTAACTAAAAATGAACCGTTGTAAAGACTTTTCCAACATCCACAAAGAAGACAGCAGTGTTGCAGAGGGTCTTTATTTTTAAAGCTTCCCAGAGCTGGATGCTCATCTAGGATTAGACCCCTCCCTTACTTCTGACCTTAATGACAGGACAGTTCATAGATCAGCACTCTTTATTTCACAAGCTTTAACTAGGCCTTTATTATTATAGGCCTTTATTAAGGTTTTTATTACTACAAATCTAAAAGATAAAGGGTTAAGGATTAAGATAAAGAAACAGGACAAGGACAGAACTAACATTCAATATGAGTTAATGTAATAAAAATTTATTGTAAGTCATTTTGGACCATTTCCATTGGTTTGTCACAAAATGCTGACACAATACAAAGGACTTCGAATGGTGTAAAAAAGGTTTAGCTTCTGACAGCATGTATAGAAAAAACACACAAACTTCCATAACTGTGCAGACAGCTTAATTAGGAACAAAACTAATGTAATAACAATCAATTGTATAAATAGGACAAACGAAATACAAATAAATCTGACAATTTCCACATTCTCATGTAAAAAAAACAGTTTGTATGAATAGACAAATGCATGAGAATTAATAACACTAACACATTTAACACACCTTTTTAGAACTTTAGAAGTTTGTTAATACTGCCACTTTTCTGGAGCTCTCAAAACAAACAGAACACTGTTCATACTTAACAGTGTTTTACCAAAATTGGTCCTGAGATTTTTTCCAGCTTCTGGTGTTTATCACAGTACCATTTGCTTCTAAAATACTACTGCTGTGTAAATTCAAGTAAATGCAGATCCTCTGCACCGATACACATCTAGAAATAAAGTCACTTATGGTTGGGCAAATATCAATATAATTCAGTAACACCTATAACATAAGGGCAGATACTCTACCTAGTTTATCTCCCACATATAACCCTGTGTATAACACCATGATTACTGAATACACAGCGTTTGCTACCAGTTCTCATCAGAAAAAGAGCTTGAGCTGCCAGAATCAGAGTCTGCATCAGTCAAACCATCAAAGTCCCAGTCTGCACTGGATCCACTGTCATCATCCTCCTCGGAAATGAAGTTCTGTCCAGAACTAAGGCATGCCGTGTACACACGGGCAGAGAGACTAATTGAACCAAATGAGGATCCAAACATAGTGACTACATTTTTCCATGTATCCCTGGTGGAGTCATACTCATGTATGATGAGCCTGTTTTTGTTGTGATGCACAATGGCAAGAGTGAGCAGAAGTAGTTTGTTGTTGTGTTGCACCACTTGGTAGTTCAGAGCACTGCTGTCAATGGGTATGTCCCCAATGCGTCTCCATTCACCTCGGGCTGGGTTGTACGCTTTCACCACTGGGATGTCACAAAGGCAGATAATCTGCTCCTGAAACACGCAGGCTTTGTGAAGCTTGTTCCGTTTTAAGGAGCCACGCTGGAGCCAGTGGTTCCTCCTGGGCTCATAGCAGAGCATTCTTCTTTTGTTTACTACATAAAGTCGCTCATTTACTGTCACTACTTGCATCTTACCTAAGGAATGAGGCAGTGGGGCAACAAATATCCACTGATTTCTCTGAATGCTATAGCACTCAACCTCCTTGAGCCTGGCATCGGATACAGGGTCTCTTCCACCAAGAATGTACAAGTGCCCATTGAGGTAGCCAATGTATGAGTGCATCCTTCCCAGCAGTCTCTCAGCCAACTCCTGCCAACAATTTAACAATGGATTATAGACCCAGAAGTGCTTTGACAGATGTGAGGCCAAGTATAGATTATTGTCTGGAGTGGCACACACTAAAAATGTCTCCATGGGAGACCGTTTAAAGTTCTGATTATTCAGATTTATGACCGGAGACGCCATAGAGTAGATCTCTTCTGTGTAAGGATCGTAGCACATGAAAGGTTCATTTGGTCGCCCAAAGAAGAGGACCATTTCTTTGGCACTTTTACCAATCCTCTGCTTCGTGAGGGCCATGCCTTTTGAAATCACACTGCTTTCTCCTGTGCAGGCCAAATCTAGAAAACCAGAAAGGTGTTTGTTTAAAAAAGGCTTTGACTTAAGGCTGTCCAAATAAACCCTGTCTTTCTCAGTGAACAGTGACCACCGAACACACTTGAGGATGTGCAGCGCATCCTCCGTTTCCGGAGGCAAATTATTTTCAATCCAGTGTATTGCAACCGAGCACACTTTTCCTTCACAGTCCACATCCAATGAGTCCAAAGTAAGGATCTCTTTCATTTGCTTCAGGTCCAGCTCACACATCTCCTTCCCACTGGCACTGAGCTGGGCAAAGTTCTTTGCTATGAATGCCTGAGCCTTGCTTTTCAGCTCAGGATTGTCAAACGTGTCTGCAAACTTCAAGACCCCTGCACAGTTGGAAAGGTCCAGCCTTCTGGTCATGAAGTCAGCACAGGCATGCCTGATGTACTCCAACTGCAGCATATTGGCAGCTGCATACAGCCTTTGCACGTTTCCTTCTGTGATCGTCACTTTCCCTGTGTAACAGTAGTCGATTATTACAGACATGGAGTCCTCGTCCACGTCGTGGATGGTGATCTTGCTCTGGGTGCTCTCGTACAGCCCTCCTGTGAACATGCTCTTGAAATATGGACTGGCAGCAGCCAGTACGTTACGGTTGCACTGGAAAAGTTTCCCAGTTTCAGCTCTGGAGTCACAATCTGAAGACGAGCTCTCTGTCTCTGGTTCCACTTCTATAGTGACATCCAGCAGGAGTCGAGAGTCGTAGAAGAATTTCAGCTCTTTCATCAAATTCAGGGCATGATTTGAATCCTCCAGCTCCTCAGGACCAGTGAAACGGCTGACTGTAGCCATCTTCAGCTTCAGCGGCATTCAGAATCTGGGGGTTTTCTCCTCCAGTTGTAGATTAAGCACAGAAAGTTAGTTATGTCCTCGATTTTGGTGAATCCCACATCGGAGCAGTATCAACGGCTGCCGGCGCTGCTAATTCACATTCCCAAACGGAGAGCTACAGACTCCCCGCGACAAAAAACAAGGCATATTTTCTTTGTTTTCGGACAGGAGAAAACATGTTTCATGATTGAAAACGTGCTCGCAGTGACACTGGTTTATTTTGGATTAAAACCGTATTTTTGCTGCTCGCCGCTCCGTTGACTCATTTCACTCTCCAGGCAGAGACGTAGCACGGCGCACACAAGCTTGCTACCAGCGGAGCTGAAACACTTGGCCCTGATTGGCTAACACGCGTTTGATACTGTGCCAGTGGGTTAGGTTGAGTCTTGTTTTCTTATTCCAGTCTGTCTCAGTGTTCAGGAGAATCTGCAGTAAAAAGGGTTTTATCCTCATTTTATTCATTAAAAGCCAGCATTTATATTATTTTGTCTGTCCACGAACAGCACGATAAGATTCTTCTTTGAAAGGCCAATATATATATATATGTACTTTGGCTATATAATGTATAACAAAACAGATTTCACCGTTTGAGCTTTATTTTGGCATACATTCTTGAGAGACTCAACAGATTGTAGGAGATTGGGGTCAATAAAACAGTAATTCTGCCTGTCGCGGCCTAAATACTACAGACTTGTGCTGGAGGTCTTGTCAGTAGGAGACAGCAACACAACCGAAAGCATGGAAGGACACACACACAAATGTTTGGAACAATGTAAAGTTTCGAATTAAAAGACAGTTTCCATAAAAAATTAACCAGTTGAATTTAGGTGCAAATTCACATAAAGCACAGAAGAAGGACCTGCATGCCAATCAGTAATACTAAGTGTAACTTCGATTAAGTTCATTGATTCTTCGCAAAGCATCCTTGTTGTCTATGGTCTTGTGGACTGTAATGAGAAAGGGAAAGGCAGAGGGTAGCTCCACTCTGCGACTGAGCTTCTGGTGACCCCAGTGCAGACAGCGCAGCCTCTCAGCCAGGTCCCGACGGCCTGCTCGCTCCAGAGCATCCTGAAGCAGTTTAGTCTTGTTGGGCTTGTCCCAAGACCGCTCGTACCTGTGTGATAAGAAGGACCCCACATGAAGATTAACAGGAAACTACTGAAAATTGTATTGGTTTTATTACTTATATAGTTATATAACAATATGGCTGTTCCCAAACTAGACTGGTACATATTCATTAATTCTTTCATTTTTACCAGGATTCCAGCATACTCTTTGCCTGAACCCCCTTCTCTTTAGATGTGGCATGAAACTGCCTGACTTCAGTTCTGGTGAAGCCCAGTTCATATGCAAGAACTGTCCACTCAAAGCCCAGCTGCTTAGAGATATCTTGTACAGACTTCATATTGATCACAGCATCCTAAAAAACAAAAATATGTACTGATAAAAAAAAATCAGTACTATTATTAAATAATAACGTTGTTCTCACACTTTTACACAAACACCATGACTTACCTCTTGAGCTTTGCTTGGCATTTTGTTCTCACTGAGCTTTGCGTAAAATCCAAAGATTGCTCCAATGCCTCTCAAAATGTATTCACCAATCAATGGATCTCTATTCCAGTAACTAATATTTAAATGTAAAAAACAAGCATAGTTTTTGTGCATGGAAGACAGTGCTTTTGCTCTGGCTTGGAGTCACCATGGAGATTTTCCAACACAAATCTGCTCTGTTAAAAATTAAATCTTCATTTAGGTTGAGCTTAGCCAGTTGAGTCCAATGGGTTTAATGGGGCATTAAGTCGTGTCACGTGGCTCACCTACAGCACACTGAGTGGAACTACTGCTGAGCCAGTTAGTATCTTAGGTTCTAGAAATTAAGATGTGCTGCTACAGGAGTGTTGGCAGCCTTTAATCCTCAGCCTATATGCTCAAAGGCAACAGAGTGTCTCTGTTCTCTTGTTCTAACTAGTCTTGTTTTTCCTTAGTTTGAAGTTTTACCTCGGATCCTGTCTTGCCCTTCCCAATGGCAAAATAGTATGTAGCTCCCTCTCCTCTACTATACCTGCATCAAAACCTTTTTCACTCCAAGATGAGCCTTTCCTTTATAACCCATACAAATTATTGTCTTCTTCTGTTTTAAACCATTTTCTCTCATTCCTGTATCCTCTCTTGCTGCAGATGAATTCATGACCCAATTTTAGCAGAAGGTTACCAACAGCCAAAGTTCCTTTATCGACAAAAAAATCCATAGGATTCATTTCAGGATACTCAGTGCAGATGTTTAAGAACACGTGAATCCAATAATCATTAATCACACACCTTGACCATTAACCCTTCTCCCTTAATCTGATCTAATCCATCCTTCAGCAAATGATCCTTCTGTCTTCAGGAGAACAAACTTTTGGCCAGTTGGCCATCTTGTTATAAATATAGGCATTGCACTAAACTTATTTTCATGACAGACACTGAAGGAAGGTACTTGATTTGACACCTTTTGACACTGTGAATCATCCGATTATTGTTTGCACACTTTCTGTCTTGGACATCAGAAGCTATGGTAACGTATACTGATTACTAGCAGCCTACAATATTGTGGTGAAAAGCAGCAGCATCAGTCTCCATGCAATGCATTAACTTTAAAACAATTGCCACAAGAAGCTGGTTTTCTGGATTTGTATTTGCTTATATATGTTGTATAGCAGAACCAAGAGTCGTCAGGCAGCTGGGGTTGTAAATTGTAGCACAAATAAGCTGTACATAGTAATGCAGGGTTACTGTATTGTAATTTTATAATACATTACCTATAATACATAATAATTGCTGATATGTACATATATACATTCATGCTTGAAGTTTCGATTTGATATTTTTCATACGTCTCGTCATAATTATGTATCAGTAATCTTTGTCATAGTGCCATCTGTAGGTAAAAGGTGTAAAATTCACTAACACACACACACACCAGATAAAAAAAAAAACCTCTCCAAGTGAAGATGTCAGTTAAAAAGCCTTTATTTCAATGTTAAAATACACTTATTTGCATTCCCTTCATGTTTTTAACAAAAATGTTTTAGATGTGCAATTCATCAGCAATGCTCCTTTACATGGGCGTCTTGTAAACATACAATTATGCGTGTCACATTCAGTGGCATTTGTACTTATACTGTATTATCAAAGGGTTATTACTAAGAAAACATGACAGGAACTGTATTAATGTATGTGCAATGGTGTCAAAAACCAACCTGTCCACTACTGACATGGATAGTTACTGAAATATGAAATCTTTGTTGTCACAGTTACTGTTTCATTTGTTTTCACCAATGTTTTTATCAAAAAGTGCTTCTTTTGAAACCTTGAGAGGAAAGTTTCAGTAGTCCGAGATGTGCTTTGTGAAAAGAAACTTAACTGACACTAATCTGTTATTCCGTAACAAATGTATTAATAAAAGTGCAATCTGGGAGATAGCAAATTACTTATGACATTAAAAACACTTGACATTAGTAACTAAAAATGACCCTTATTTGACTTATCTAATCATCTCACTTGAAGCTTGGTTTCTGTAACAAACAGTGTGATAACAAACAGTGTTTAATTCGAGGGGAGTAATTTGCATGTAAACCACTGTATGCATAATGGTCTGTATGCAAAATGTTTGGCCAAAGGGCATATTGCAGTTATTGTTTTTATATTGCATCAACGCAATTAACACTGTTAACCTTCTTAAACCATCAAATACCATAACATTCCTTGTTTTTTCAGCTTCAGTCAACAATAGTTTTGCCCAGCCAGCTGGGCTTAACACTGTCTGACGTTTGTAGCAGTTGTCCAGCATCAATAGCATCCGTCCTTCCAACTCGCATCTCGCAGGGCGCTCAAAGCAGCCAGACTCTTTGGGGGTGGCAGTAAGCTGCTAATGATTAACACAGACATTTTAGAAAAGTAATAAACAGTGTAAATAACATTGTAACTAGTAGTGTAAACAAGTGTTAATGTTGTAGTCTAACTATTATCCTATGAACAGCAAACACAGCAGCAAATCCATTAACAATGGATTTAGAAATAATCCATTACACTCATTTACATGCTCCATTTACAATTAAACTACTGTGTATAATGCTGTGAACTGCAGAGCAGCAGTTGTTACCTGCGCACTGGATGAGCAATTTTGCTGCGCGCAGTTCCAGTGGTCCCAATAAAAGAGGCTGGTCGAGGTAGAGCACTGCGACTTGTAGAGGACGAGGTGCTGGGTTTACTGGGGAGAGGAATGCCACTGCTGGAGACAGAGTTTAAGCTAACTGATGAAGGCATTGTGGTAGGACCCTGTATTGTTGGACTGACGTAGGCAGTGGCCTTCAAAGGTTGTCGTGTTGCTGTGGAGAAGTTGCCTATACTCTGTACCCGCTGCTGCAGCAGACCTGGAGAGGGAACTTACATAATAGAGATCATTGTGAGATATGAGTGATATCATTTAAATTATAAATATAATTTAAGCCCATAAAAAACTAATAATTGTCTTTGACAGTGTTGGCCTCACTTGCAGTCTGAAGCCTGGCAAGGCCACTTGAAGAGTCAAAACTCTGGCTGTTGCGCATTGAGGATGATGAAGATGAAAAGGACGGGAAAGCTGTTTGACTGGCAGGAGCAGCAACACTTGGGACACTGGGCACAGACAGCAAGCTGGGAGCGCGTATTAGGTTTGGCATACTTCTTCTCAGCTTGTCTGCAGGTGCAAAGGAACATCAAACAAGATGTTGAAGGCACAAATTTGCAAACGCTTTGACATTACTGTAAAAAAACAAAACAAAACCTGATGATGCTAAAGGCCAAACGCCAACAATCCCGACAATATTTGTGCATTTTATTTTCTTATCAACTTTAATACAAATAAAATACTTCTTTACAAGTATACTGTCATTCCAAATCAAACTATCTACTGGCTGATACAGAATGTGCTATTTCTACTCTCTGCTTTGGCACAAACAAAATAACATTTGCTGTTTATGTGGAGGGCTGCCACAAACTGCCATTCAACCACTCATAATTGGAAAAATTGGCACAAAAGTCTGAAAATACCACATGTGGTATTTATAATTAAAAATTATCACTGGTAAATGAATTGTGAGTGTTGTAAAGCAATAGTTTCCTCTGTAATTTACTGTGATAATTGCCAGAAGTCTCTTCCATCTACATAGGCACTGTATAAGCAAAATATTACAAATGGATTATTCTGTGAAGCCTGCTGACCTGTGCTGGTGTGGTAACTCTGTGCTTCAGCTGTTATGAGGCTGGGGCTGGGGCTGGGGCTGGGGCTGGGGCTGGGGCTGGGGTTGCTTAGCTGCTGGTAGGACATGCTGCTGAGGTACTGTGGGGTTGAGGGGCTCCGACGGGGGTCCCTGGAACTGGAGAGGTTGTATGAGTGGGATAGACTACGCTGCATGGACCCTGTACGAAATAGTCGAGGCTGGGGAGGCGGCAGATCATCATACTCGTCCTCTTCCTCCAGCTCCATGGTGCGTCTCCCCGGCCGATGCAAACTTGAGTGCACAGAGAAGCTGGAGCTGCGTCGAGCAACCGTGGCCGAGGTAGTGGCGTACTCCTGACGCAGACCTACACATACGTTGAGAGTGGGAATCACAGCACTGTTGTGATACAGCACTATTATAATACTCTTATAATTTGTTACTCCTGGTCTCAAAGGTGACAATACACAAGCTATTCTGGAATACCAGACTATATTACCACTTACAGTTATGGTACTGTCTGGTTTATTAACAAGATCAGGATGATGACAAACGAGGTGCCTTTTAGTGGTATAATGAATCATAAAATTAGAATTTGATTCTAATGTATGAATCATCGAATTAAAATGCATCTTAATTCGATGTATGTTCCGGCAGCATAAATATGCTGGCTGAAAACGTGCCTTACATTAATGTTTCCATTTTCAGCTTATTAGAACATTCAACAGTATTCTTTTTGGTGCCTTTTCACTTTAACACATTAGCCACAAGCTAATGTGTTAATTATGATACAACAATATTAAACGACACAGTTACACTGTAATTTTACTTCCTCAGGGCCTCTGCATTTTCACTGCATGAGTTACATTCTTCCAGATTCTTCCAGGTGCTCAACCTGATTTCATCCCAGTTCGATTAGCACTCTCCGCAGAAGATACACAGAAGTGAAATTCTAATAAATAAGATAATTTAAGAAACAAACCTGTATTGTCCAGCAATGTGATTAAAGCCACATTATTTCAGCATCATATAAATCTTTTGGTCAATGACAAAATGTGAACACCTTTGGCACTATTTAGCATGCATGCACTGTTATGTTAAGCGATTAACCTTAAATAAGATCAATATGTTCCCATGCTGACACATCAGAGCTCATTAGTAAGGTACAATAGGCATACTCTCTTCTTGTAGTCGGGCCATGACCTGCACATCTGTCATGTCCTGAAGTTTATAGTCCATAGAGATTGAGTCATCCTCCAGCTCTGAGGTGCTGAAGTCATTGTCTGTGGAAGACTGTGGGGTGACGGCTGCCTGTGGACGACTGTAATCTAAAAGAGAAAAGAGAGTTGAGAGGGTTTAGGTATGAAGATAAAGCAGGCCCGGTTAAGGCATTTACCTTCTCTATTACAAAACATATAAAATGTGACTATGCATGAAGACGTTTGTTACAAAATCAAAAATATATTGCACTATATATTTTTGGGTGGTGATTCCACATTAGCTAAGCTGCTTGTCAAGCCCAAGGATGAATGATGGACGATTATGGTCAGGCTTACTGTGCGTAGCCGTGTGATAGAGGAATGAGGGAGATCGCTCGGCCAGGCCACTGCAACTCCTCCCAGTGAGAGGCTGCTGAAGCGAGCAGTGGTTGGATGGAGAGGATGGTGCTGGATCAACAAAGATATGAGAAGTTGCTCAGTGTAATGGATTCACGATATTTGAAATAGGATGATGAATGTGACATGACTTTGCTCATAATGTGTGGGCATTATTTTTCTATAAAGCAGTTATCGATACGAAAAAAGAGCAAATCTCCGATTCGAGGTGTAAATTCGAGATGTAAGTGCTCCATTAAGAGTGTGACAAGCAATATGACTGTAGAGGCTTTGGAAGAAAGAATGTACGCAGCTGTAGTCATTCCAAAGATGAGGTCACCAGGGTCAGTCATTAATGTCTCACATTTCGCTAAGTCTGAAGAAATATGCTGAGCTGTACTCAAGGCCATGTGATACCCTTTCTTTATAGACCAAAATCAATACCCACACTAATGCATTTAGCCCAGCTAATTATGTATGATCTACATAATTAGGTGAAACCTTCATATCACGTAAGAAATGCAATGCTAATAAAGGTTTATCTTATTGTACAAGAATGTTGCCATTATATCAGTATATAATGAGCCACAAGCAATTAAAATGCATGCCAGAAATTATTGTTGGAACCTCTCCAATAGACAGTATATCAAGTAGACATGTTTACAGTTTAGGAACAGTAACCGAATATTGCACAAAAAGGTTACATATCTGTGCCAGTCAATGTAGTTACTAAATAATAAGCCTTAGTTTGTAATAATCCTGGGATTGCAAGGGGTTAATGTATTAGTATAGCTGTAGTGATGCCGTTACCTGTCTGTTCAGTTAGGGTGGGTTTAGGAAGAGGTTTAACAGAAGTGCTTAAGGAAGAGAGTCCATCTATAGGGATGTAAGCAAGGGAGAAAGAGGCATAGCCAGAGAGGACCCCTCTCCATCTTTTGGCTAAAGAAAGAAGGGAAGGGATATTAGTAAGGAAATGTCTATTTAGGGTACATTCACATGTGCACAAACATACACTAACAAGGTTAGAGCACAAGGTTAGAGGCACAAGTGTCTCGGAGATAAGCAGGAGTGATTACACCAAAATGCATTTCAGCTCCCACTTTTGTTTTTCTCTCTGTCTTCAATTAATGAAATGGGATACATTTTGCATTGACCATTCAGCTAATTTGCAGTTATTGGTAGGCAAACAGAGCAGTGCGCATTTGCTATACCTTATACAATTAGCCTTGACACGGCTGCATGAAAACTAGCATTCAAGGCTGGCTGCAAAAACAAAGCTTTTTAGAAACTAGTTGAACAAAGCTGTATTCATGACCTCCTAGCACAGAGCCAACCTTGCTCAATCTGGCCTTTCAACAGCAAAGAGAGTGCAAAGCTCAACAACACACTTCTCTGTAAATGCAGCTTATACATTATTTATTTATGGACTAATCCAAATGGGATAATTGATATAAAACGCTACCCTCATGCCTTGCTTGCTCTGGCTGAGCTATGCACTGGACCAGTGGAAACAGAACTGCCACATTCCAGTTTAGCACAAAGGGTTAATGTAGTCAGAGTTTCTATGGTAACCATCTTCTCCGTCACGGTTGCAAAACACAGATCAAATATTTCAGGACTGGAGAGAATTGAGGAGAGGAAAAATGTTTACACTTATACTTTCCTATAATCGAAGAACTGATTTTTTAAATAGTTTTAAATATATCCATGCACATCTACATAAGGTAATGTTGCACATGTTGAAAAATGTGATAGGCCTGTGAATAATCTTACACCTTTCTTACACCATGCCTGATGCAAAAAATATACTAAATGTATCAAAAAATCTTTTTAATCTATATGTTTACACATATCTCCTAATCATCTTTTTAACAGTGCTGGAGCTCAAGGATGAACAGTCATAACTTTAACCTTGCCTCAATACATGCTGAGCACTTTTGTGCTGTCACTCCAACCACATGCTTCTCTTATCTTCAGAGCATAATTACTGACCCTCTTCAGAGCAGCGCAATTACATCCAAGAAGACTGACACTTACATAACTGTATAACTCAAGCTTAATGCCAGGGTTCGTCTTACTTGTCACATGCTCTCACAGTAGCCTTGCTCTTTTCAAAATATAAAACACAAGTCAAACACAAAAGCAGCACAATTTCATCACAAAATAGCACATGCCAGATATTAAAGCCCCTTATCCTGCATTTTTCTTGTATTTCATTGCTTTCCTGAAGTCCAAATGAGACACATTAGTCTGGGTGTATGCACTAAATACATTAATTCATTTTAACATGACAATTTCCTAACTTATTTATTAACTAACTTTCCTAACTTATTAAATTAACGTTTTTTTGTAAATGATCTCTGTTGGGAGTGGCAGGCGTGTACATGGCTTGTCTGAGGTGAAATAACTTAAAACTTCATTGTAAATGGCCAGAGCTAAACTGCTGCAAGTTGAAGAGGCACATGTGTTGACTTTTATGACATCACAACAATGGATTCAAACAGTCTGTTTCTGAAACTTAGTGCATGGTACATTTTGAAGCTGTAACACTGTTTACATGCAATGATATGGGCTCTTTAGGGACTGGCCAGTGACACAGATGATCTCTATTAATACGATCAAGTAAAGCTGATTGCTGTTGTCAGAGCTTAAACGCAGTGGTTAATATTAAACTGCCTTTTCTGGTTCTGAGGTTAAATTTGACATCTAATAAAATGACCAGTGCTATCATTCCAAAAATACTTTATACGGGACAGTGAGCTTCCAGGTTCATTATAAGATGTTTTAAGGATGTGAGAAGGACACCATACCTTGCTCTAGTCGGTAGCACAAGGAGCGCTTAGCTAACTCCACCTCAGGGCTGGGGTTATCCAGCACGTGTCTACACCACTGCAGAGGGCTGAGGGGGGCCTGGGGGTAGAGCTTTGCTTTTGGAGACACATACAACCTGGAGATATGAAAGATCAGTCAGCATGGGCTGTGCTGTACTGGAGAGATGTTCAGTGAGATAAGGCTAAAAGGCATTTCAGCAGATTGATGGTGAGATTGCACTGACACTCACGAGGAGTAAAGCAATCAATGTATTGCACAAATTTGCCAGACAGTGTGACACAAACTCAATATGCTGACAAGTTACCATATGAATGTGTTTTAAGAACATAATAAATCATGTCTTGATTATTGATTCATAATACATGGTTGAGATTGTCGATCTGATAGATTTGTTATGCTGATTTTTTAAAGACACGATAAGACCTCTTTTTAAAGCTTCTATGAGGAAATGTACTGTAACTATGTCACCTTTACTGTGAGCATGTATGCAAGTTTTATTAGAGTACTGAAATAACAGGGCGCTTACGTGGTAGTATGGTCATTTTTCCACAGAGAGGTTGCATTTAGGTAAGCAAATCTGTTCCACTAATAATGTTCTCCATCAGAACCCTTTAGCCAGGAGCTTTTCAGATGTAAACAGACCTAACAAAGGATGTGCAGCTTTTGCAGTAGGACTTACCTCTAGGTCACAGATAAACTAAAGTTAAGCTGTGGAGAGACCATTTTTGAGCAGAAATCTTATTAACGCAATCAGTAATACTTCTCATCTGTATGCTGACTAATTATAACACTAGTTAATTCAGATGGACCCCCACTGATATGGTGCGTAAAGAAATACAGCACAGTTTATAATCAGGTCAGTAATACGGAACACGGCTGCAGTACCAGCTGTCCTCAGCCTCTCTGCCGATGGGGAGAAGCGTAGAAAGGTCTAAAATTTGAGCCTCGTCTAGTGCTTTCTGCTCTCCTCCGTTGTTCTCAGGGTCCCTGTGAGGATGAAAATATGGATAAAGCTCATCAGAGGCGTATGGTCCGGACGGAGCAGGGGCGGATGGAGAGGGGAGGCAGTAATTCCCAGTATAAAACGGGCCCGCTGTAAAGGGTCCTGAGCAGCCCGAGCTGGAGCACAGATGTCCGGCCGAGGTGCAGCTGTTGGCCGTGTTTGCTCTCGTCCTCAGCTGCTCGTTCTGGCGCTCCAGCTTCCTCACCAGCTCCTGGAGCTTTTTCACCTCCAGCTCGGCGTCCATAGCCGTACTGTTACCGTTGACGTCCGCCATCGTCTGGAGATTCAACACAGCAGCTTCCATTGGGCACTAGTTTAGAAAAAAACAGCCAAAATATGGTGTCGAGGCTTTCACCCAGCGAAGTGGCTCACAGCATTGACCAGTCTGTTGGCAGCGCCATGCTTCTTCCTCCTGATGCTGAGGAGGGTGATGAGCTGGAAGCAGAGCCTGGCTCTCAATGTCTCCTCCCCTCAGATCAAAACAAAACAGCAAAGCACGCAGCACCACCGGCCTACAGATCCCTTTCACACGGCTCAGCTTTTG
This sequence comes from Brachypetersius gabonensis, assembly GCA_037577145.1. NCBI lineage: Eukaryota > Metazoa > Chordata > Actinopteri > Characiformes > Alestidae > Brachypetersius > Brachypetersius gabonensis. Next base: position 12,038,580 of record JBBJLR010000002.1, on the reverse strand, counting down.
TTCAGCCACTCAGGATCACAGATACAGGCTGCTCCAGCCAACTGGATGCTGCTTTGTCATCCTTTATGACTTAAAAGCTGTTTTCTCTGTTTTTCACTGGCAGTGACGCGCATACCCTATTTAAGTGTATTGAGTAATTGAGTGTGAAAAGCAAACAATAATAGTAATAATAATTCACACAATTCAGACACAATTATTTATTTGTTTCTTTGTTTATTTATGTATTTATTTAATACAGAACGCTTCATAAATTGGAAACAAATATATAATCCCAAAGACCCAACACTTCATTAACAACACACACACTTAGGTAGCCCTCAAGCTGGCCTTGAGGCCACTTCAGTTGGCAATAAGAAATTGATCCATAATTTAAAACAATACAGGAAATTAAAGCATAGAATCGCATCATCCATCCAACAAATCCATTACTGTACTGAGTTCTGCAAAAAGACCCACTATTCACATTCTCTTATCTCAGTTCCTTATCTCTCATTTATGGGAATACGTTATTAATAACAATAATAAGAACAAAACACTTCTTCGTGATCATTTTCCTTCACCTAATTGAAGTATTAAAAAAGTCACATATGGATTTTTTTTCACTTTTGTTTCAGCCTCAGGTGTTAGCCTCAGTGATGGCTCTGGTTTTAGTTTCAGCGAAACCATTTGTCTGTAAAACAAGTGTAAAAAAACATTGATCTCTGTTTGCATTAGAGTGACCAGTGACCAATAGAGGGATGCTGTCCTTACCCTTGGTGACCCCAAAGCAGCTCTCGCACTGCACAGCATGATGGTGGACCCACATGCTGTCCCCTGCCTTCAGGTGTCCCAGAGAGGTCTTGCACACCTCACACTGTAACAGAGACACATGTTACAGTTGTTCCCACAGGAAAATTGCAGATAATAATTCACAATAAAAGACCTACTTTGAAACAGCTGGCATGACAGTGTATATTCATATCTTCCACAATCATCCTGACATCAGAGAGCATGGGTTTGTGGCAGTAGGTGCAGAAATCCTTCTCAATGACTTTCCTACTGTAAAGTAGAAAAAGAATTTTACACATGCTGTTGCAAACGGGAAAAACAAATGTCAATACAGTGCAGCAAAGCTCTACCTGTCAGATGAGGTGTACACTGTTTTCACATTTCTGGATGTTAAAGTATCAGAGAGATAATCTTCTGGGCTGCAGAGAAAATGTGCACCAAGGCAAACATGTTAAAGTAAATCAAAGTTAAAAAAGATAAATTTTCATTTTGTTTTAACCTAATTGAAGTGCATGTTTCAAGTATTCAACATTTACGCTGGCTCTGTGGTACCTGCTGTCTGTGTAGGTTGTTCTAGTAGTGTAGGTTGTGGTAGAGCCATCAATACTGCGACGTTCATATCTTTGCAAAATTCATACATTCATTAAGTTGCATGTGAGAAAAAAGTACAGAGACAATATGTTGTTGTTTTTTTTGTTAAATGTAGAAATATGAAGCAGAGATGATTCTTGGGTCTACATCAAAAAGTGTCTACATTAAAAGATGCTGAAGTATATAAAAGAAAATAAGATAAATCATTTAAAAAATAATAAAATGTGGTAAGGTGTAGTGGGGTGTGGCTCCTCTTATAAACTGGCATGGTTATGGGAATTGTCATTTTACACTTTTATGAATCTGTTTGTATGCTTTTATAAAAAAGGTTGACAGAAATAACAGACTAGAAAAAAAATCTCATGGCTCTTTTAATTTATAAATTTTGAAAAACAAAAAATATTTTTAAATAGTGTTTAAATGTGTAAAAATTGTCTTGAAAGTAATTTTTAAATAGCTTTTAAATATTTGCAAAATGTTAAAAATAGTTCTAAAATATTTTGAATATCTAAATCAAAGCATAAGGAGTAATAAAATACTTTATCCTTGGGAATATAATAGAGTTAAAGTACAAATCCTTTAAAATAGTTCAACTGCCTAAGCATTTTACAGACCTGTTAATTAATGTTAAAAATCCACAAATGGGACTGTCTGCACTTCTCAGTGAAAATATCTTACCTTTCAGGCGTTGAGGACACGCTCTTAATGGTTCTGGTCACCACCGTGTCAGTGGAGTATTCCTCGGGTCTGTAATAGCGATACACGTTCATTGTACACGTGTGACTGCACTGTGATGCTCTCAAGTATGCTCATGGAAACACTGAAGCTCAAATATGAGTGCACACCTGATTTTTTTGTACGAGTTTCTGGTATAGGCCACAGGACTGGTTACACTGCTTTGCTCATTGCTGAAACAAGACATCGTATGTAAATGTGGTATTTGTAGGGAACCACAAAAGACGAAAAGCAGACTAAAATAACAGATAGACCTCACCCTGCATACCATACCTTGTGTCAGGTGATGAGTGGGTTGACTTGACTGATGCTGGAATGAGAGTATCAAACAACTGCTCCTCAGGACTGTAAGAAAGTACAAAATCATTCAAGTTTATTGCATGATGATGTTCTTTTGCTTGAGAGATTTATTCAACATTTAGGCTATATGGTGCATTTTTGGTTGTTACGGGCATACTAATATATCGTAACTGTCACAGTCAAAACTTTGCATCTCTATTGTTTTGGGCATTTTCATATAATTTGACAACAAACATGCTCCTATTACACTGTGTAAAAATTAAACCAAAAGAAATGAACCCATAAGGAACTCATGAACTCAAATAATCTTTATACACGTGCAAATTCAGTTGCATTTTATTTTTTGCAAAGAAGCCCATATGGAGATACAAGGTTTTGTTCCAAAAGTAATTATATACTGATGTATATCGAGATATGGAAAACTCGTACCTGGATTTGGACGTGATGGTGTGGGTTGTCTTAGATGCTGGAGCTTCATTATGGCTAATGTAGACTTTGGTTCTACCAGTGAGAATTTAACAATAGTTCTTTATTTATTGAGAAAGGTTGAAAGGCTTTGCACATGTATTTAACGAAAGAATGAATGGATGAATGTAGATGGCAGGTAAACTGCATTAACAGGGCGAGGCATTGACCTTTCATATTATATGCAAACAAGCAGCAGACAGCCAGAGAATGCAAAGGACTTGAGGGCAGAGTTAACTCCCTTCACTTTCAGGAAAGACAAACAAGGCCTAGGGCTATTAGGGCTATTATAGGGAACAGCTAAACTACACACAGATGCAGGTAAGTGAAGTAGAAAATCTGATCTGTGTGTCTACTTTAAAGGTCTAGCAAACCTACAGAGGTCAACTGAATGCTGCCTATTTTAAAATCAATAAAAAAGCAAGAACAAGTATGCCTTTGGGGTTGCAATAACACATGAAATTCATGCTATTGTACTGTAAACATTTACCCAGTATTGGTGGTATCTGAGAGGACCTTCTCAGTAAGTGTAG
>JBBJLR010000002.1:12007967-12035088 GCA_037577145.1 Brachypetersius gabonensis | reverse complement strand
TATATACACATACATACAGTGGAGGTAAAAAAAAATCTACACATGCAGCTTTATCATTTTTGTTTTATTACATTAAGTTTACTCCATTTGAACATTAATTTCTTTCATGTTTTGAATGAGATGTATCAGAAATCTATCTTGAAACATTTTAGACTATGTACAATATGCCATCATATGCCATACAAAAACCTCTTATCAACAAAAGGATAACTACACAGGAAAAAGAAAAAAGAACATTCTTAATGTGTAATGTAACTTAAGTCAAATTCTGTTTTACATTTTCTTATGATTTTTAGGTGATTTTAAGTACCTAAAAAACGGTATTGTCACATGACCATTTCAATCTTCTCTTCTCTTATTAGATATATGTAAATGAACACTTCTCTGAGTGTGGTTTGCCTCCTATAAAGACCAGAGTTTGGGCTGAAATGCTCCTACTGTGAATGGGTGGGACTAAACTGCTTTAGCTGAGTAAGGCATATGTAAATTTGACATCACAAAAATTCAAACTGGGCTCTTCTTGCATCTCAGTTATAAATGGATTGTACGGACTGTGGAGTGGATGGTACATTTTGAAACTCTTCTGTTATTTTTGTTTAGCTTAAATTAGTTTTTGTCAAAACATTATTCCTATTTATTTTTAAATGTCATGTTACCACACTTCTGGCTTCTTCAAATTATTCAAGAACAGACAAAAACAGAGATACAGTGTTCCTGCACAAGATCCAAAGACCAATGATACACATATAATACAAGAAGACAGAAAAAAACTGAATATGTAGTCTTGTTACATTAATATTTCTTTAAATGACTGATATTATATTATATTAGTAATATTATATTTTATGGAGTGTTAAACCCTAATTACTGTCCAAGTGTTTCTGACTGTAGATTGTTCACTACTGATATCACCACTAGATGGTGCAATTAATTAAATTTACAGAGGAAAGGGTTACTTTCAAAACCATTGTGGTTAATGACTGATTTGCAAATTAAGAAAGAGCATAAAAATGCATACAAACAAAAACAAATACATAAACACATATGTTCACACTAATCACCCTGTTATGAAAAATGTACCTCACCGAAAATAACTAGTGAACACTAACACTAATGTAAGGCCTATGTTTGCATCAGTGCCTCAAGTCATGGGAGATTATCAGTCTGTGGTTTTCAGTGTGCAGTCCTTATTTGATAATTGCATGTCTTTGCCCACACCCAGCTGAGCAGCAGAGAAGTAGTGAACTCCTGGTCAGGGAAAAATGCCTGTTCTCTTTTGCAGTCCCAGACAATCACTGGTATGAAGAGGAACCGAACCTAATAAGGGTCAGTTGAGTGACTCTGAATCTTGTTTAGCTGACACAGTTGTAAATGATCTGACTGACTACTATAAACATTTGCTACGAATCTGCACTGCAAATAACCGAATATTACCAACTCACAATTACTTGACACAAGATGTGAAAACGGGATAATAAAATACTTCCATTAGACAAAAAGAAACCTGACAATCTGGAAGTAAGCAACATTTTGTGAGATTTTATTAAACAAGCTATCATGACTACCTTAGTTCTTTCAGTGAACCACAATATGTCCAAATGTTTGCACATATATAAGCACTTGCTTATCCAACATTTTTTTTGTTCATGAAATCAAGAGTATTAAAAGTGTTTTCTCATTAAATGCTGGGGAGCATAATGACTTTAGACTTAATTTAGATGTGTGTGACCAGAGATTCTCATTGTATTGACAGTGCTTTTCTACAGAGAAGGTCTGTGTCAGCAACAGGTGCACCCTGAAGTAGCTGAAATCACTAATTAGAAGGAGTGGACTGCTGTGTAACTCATCGTATCTATTGGACACGTATTTAAAGGGAAAAAAAACACTGCCTTTTTTCTTGGTCTTCCTGTAGCGATGTTCTAGTGTTGTTGCCATGGTTAGAGTTTTACTCAAACAGTCTGGCCTAGTGGGATGTGCTGTGGTCTCTGTTCACTTGTGATTTCTTGTGCTTCACCCATTTCCTTAATAGAAAAGTCAGGTTCAATTTAAATAATTTGCAATGTTTCATAATTATGTAATAAGCTGGTACTTTAACAACAGTGTTTATACTAAAAGATGATGAAGCTTGTTTTGCTTTGGTATAGGTAAGATAAATCTAATAAATCATTGGTAAATAAACTGGGCTGAAAAATGCATGGGTTTACATTGACTGTGTTTGTGTATACTGGTCTGTATGTATGTGCCCATGAGGTTTAAATATATATTTTTTTCTTCCGTGGTTATATAGTGTATTGCACCATTATGTCCCCATCCCCCACAGTCCGATGTGCAGTTGTCATATCCGTGTGTCCAGGGTTGAACACTTAACCTGGGAATGTGTAGTGAAATTTATATGTATTTTTTTTTACCTCTGAAACATCTTTTGCTGGATTTTGCAAAAACGCTAACCACAGAGGTCATCTTCCCTCAAGACTGGCAGTTACTGTTAATGGTCATATTTGCCATGGTGTCTGCTGCTCCTGCAATAAAAGTCAGTAAAAACATCTCAGAGGAAAATTCAAAGCAACGCAGTAACATCCTATAGTTCAGTTCAGTTCAGTTCAGTTCATCTTTATTTGTTTCCCGAAGGCAATTTGTTTGCAGCAAACAGTATTCTACATAAAAACACCAAAGACAACACAAAAAACACATAATTTCCTTCCCAAAGATCCTATCTCGAATTTAAAAACTTTACAGCTATAGGGATAAGAGTGTCTAAACCTATTTGTTTTACTCATTGGGGTTCTGTACCGAATACCAGAAGGAAGAAGGTGAAACTCGTGATACAGAGGGTGTTGGTCATCCAACAGAATACTCTGGGCCTTCCCTAAGACCTGTCTGTGATATAATTGGGCCAAAGATAACTGCTTCCTACCACTAATTTCACTACCCTGGTTTACAATCCTCTCAAGACACTGCTTGCTTTTCACGTTCAGGGAATTAAACCAGTACAGCAGGAAAAAAGGATAACAGTGACTCAATGTAGGATCTATAAAACAAACACATCAGTGTTTTGTCCACCTAAAATGTCCTTAATTTTCGCAGACAGTACAATCTTTGCTGACCCCTCTTACACAAAGCTTCAGTATTTATAGAAAAGGACAGCTTGTTGTCCAAGACAGTACCCAAGTACTTGTAATGTTCAACATTCTCGATGCCCACTCCATTTATGCAGGTTTGCTTATACTGAATAGATTTCCTCTTAAAGTTAAAATAGGCCCTAGCAAGATCACTGTTATCCAGAACGAGCTCAGATTGATCCACAGATTGACACAAAAACCCACCACCATAGCAGGCTGTGATGACTTTCTATCAAACACTAACTGGATGTGGATGTTGTTCATAATCCTATAAAATCCCAGCATGAACAGGTCCTCAGCACTGTTTTGTATGTTATATAAAGCCTCTAAATAATATTTTGAGGTAAGGGCAACTCAAAGGCCCAAACATGCAAGATTAATTTCCCAGTAACGTATGGAAACCTAATGCCCAAGTTCTTGAAGCATTAAGGTAGTTAAACTGCATATATCGCATACTCAAAAATAATCACTAGTTCACTTGCTTGACCTTGCATCAGTATGACTTATCAAAAGTTCAAGCATGCAAGTACTAAGTACTACATGCAATAGCACACACATACATACATAGGTTTAGCTGCAGCCCATTTTAATGTTACTGTTTCAATGACGTCATATGAACCCATGCATTTTCACATACCATCCATCTTTTCAGCCTACAGCTGTTGAACTCCACCCATCCACAATTACGTTACAAGGAGAATTTTAGTCCATACTGTTTTTTTTTTTTAATTAAGGCTCAACTGAGGGTAACAAATCAGAACAGAGGCTATTTACATATATCAGATTAACAGGAACTGTAAATGTTAATGTGAAAATGAACTGATGTTTTGGTGAATACAACCACACAAATATCTTAAGTGTAACTCAAAGGAAAACGCAAAATGTTAGAAATGGGTCCTTTAAAAGTCAATGATAAAATTAAGGTTATTACCCTACAGGGTATTACCCTAGGGTCAAATTACCCTACAGTTTCTGTACCACTAACGTTTACATGAATGAAAATATGGACTAACTATAGTGGACTAACTTACTAGGACACTCCTCTTAAATGCAGGTGTCCCCTTTCTTCCAGTGCAGGGCAATCTTCATGCGTCAGCCGACCAAGACATTTTGGACAACATCATGCTTCCACTTTGTGGACACAGTTTGGGGAAGGCCCTTTATTATTTCTGCATGACTGTGCCCCAGTGCACAAAGCAAGGTCCACAAAGACACGGTTGAATGAGTTCGGTGTTGAAGAATTTTACTGATCCAGAGCTCTGACCTCAACGCCGTCCAACTCTTTGGGGAGGATCTGGAGCGGAGATTGCGACCCAGGCTGTTAAAGCTGCAAACGGAGACCATATTAGTGTCTATGTATATGAATGCAGTGTCATTCAAGTCTCTGTTGGAATGGTCAGGCGTCCCAATACTTTTGTCCATGTGACGTATGAATCAGTTGGGTGTTAGAGATGAGTGGATGAGGGAGGCTGAAGGGTTGATGTTGACTATGTTTACGCTGCAGTGAGCACCATCACCTCAGTATTACTGGGATGGGGGGCTGTACTGGGATGTATCCCGGCATGCCTGACAGACAGGCGAACAGGGAAGGATGAAGTTAAGATGGCAGCTCAGCTAGGGGAGCTGCCTGGCCGAGATCAAGAAAAACAGAGAACGGACGGAGACAGCGGACGGCAACTTGTGTTTTTGAGAAACGACGGGTTACTCGACCGAAAATGAATATCTGGTGTAGACTGAAACCATGTTGTGATCGAGGCGATGGTTGAGCCTGGACGAAGAGGCTGATTTTGCCAGTTGCGGCTAACATTGACATTACGGAGCCGAGCCTAGTGGATGTAGCGACGCCTTTTTTGCACATATATCTCGGGTTTATGGGGAGTATTGTGTGCTTCACAGCGACTGAAAGTCCCTATTATCCCCCCAATTAGTGACTTATTGGTGTGATTTATGCATTGTTCCCCAAAACGATGATGTGTGCTGCTGCGGCAGCTGGAGCCGGCGGTGGGATTCTGTCCTCTTCTTCCTCCATGGGGCTGGGTGTCAGGGTCATATCTGGAGCTAGTAACGAGTTCCCCACTTTTGGTGCGGCCATGGGCTCGACTCCCACCCCGGGGGCCCAGTCGGACTGCCGGGGCCGATACCAGCTCCTCCTGTCGGGGCGAGCTTTGGCCGAGAAATACAGGAGGATTTACACCACTGCTGTCAGCGACAAAGAGCAAGGCTTCAACCTGGGGAGGTTAGTGACGCGTTTCGTAACCTTACTTTGGGCCTGTAGGACACTCTTATAGTCCTGTGGTCGGTGTAAATAGTGCACTGATAGATAAATAAACATGACATGGAGACACAGCGGGCTAGAAGGGGTAAGGGAGTCAAAAGAGAGCCCGGCCGACACGGTCTGGAGCCCCCCCCCATAGCTAGCCCTATAGCTTAGTGGGCTAACTTCCTTAGCTACGAGAGGCTACATAATAAACAGCAGACCGTTTGTTTTTCGAGACTATGCTTATCCTCAGAAAATGCAGTTGCTGGCAGCTCCCTCGAATTTACAATTCGTGTGCTGACACGATTATAAAACGAGGTTAACCTGTCTTAAAACCTCCCAAAGACAAGACAAGCAGAGCTAGTTGGTCAGGCTAGCAATTGGCCTGGCCCTCCGACGGTTAATTCAATAAGGAGCTACCAGGACGGACATGGCTGAGCTAGCCCAGCCCTTCTGGCAGACCTGCTTCAAGACATTATCGTTATCACAGCTAAGGCAACACTCTTGTTTTGACAATAACTCTTTTCCAAAAATAATATAATATATATTTTTACTGCACGGTCATTGCAATACACAGTCCAATTAGATCAGATCTGTAACTCTGTAGATGCTTATCTCTTGTAACTGTAGGTATAAAATATATAAAATAAATGTGTGAGATCAAGAGGAGACTTTAAGAAGATAAATCTAAGAAGATAATTCTGTGATAAATAAATATATAACTACAACTAAAAGTAAAATAAAAAAAATAAATTAAAAATAAATAAAAATAGCAGCTCTCAGTTTCAATAATAAATAATCAAGACACAGTAAATGGTATTGAACTATATTTCACTCAGTCACATTCACATTGCTCTGTCTTTGCTGAGTTAGTTTTTTTTTTGGGAGGGGGGTTCTGTCCAGGTTTAGAACAGCCACTGTTCTGGGAAGAACTGTTATCTCCTAAGGTTATCTCATAAGCTAGCCTAGCTAATAAGTATTTAAGCTCATCACATTGTTGGGGACAGCATAGGTTTAGCTAGCTGTAAGTTAGATTCTTGGAAAGTAGCAGTCTAAAGTCTATAAATGTGCCTCTAGCTTTCAGTTTTGCTGTCCAAGCCAGGCTTGAATGCTTGAAAGCCAATGGAATGCAGCTGGGCACGTTCCTAGTGCGTTATAGGGCCAATCCTCTTCTATATCTAACAACAGAAAAGGGTAAACTATGATATTTTGCTCAGTTAAAATGATTAACTGAATGAATCAGTGATATCTGGTGTATTTTTTTTTTGCTTCCTGGAGATCAATACACACAGGCCACACTCATTCTGGTAGCTTTGCAGGGGCTTGAGTGCGTTTGGTCTTACGTCACCCTCTTCTCATCCAGAGAGAGCTGAGACACACTGGCCTGTGCTGGGCTTCTGCAGCAGGACCTGCTGCTGCCATCTCCCTCACTCCTGCCTGTGACTTTAGGCATGGTCTGTTTATGGAATTATAGTATTGCAAGAATGATAGTAAATAAAATCTACAGCTGCAGAAGATGTCATGTAAACAAGGGCAGCTCCTCAGCACCACCCACATGAAATGATCTGGGAGCATCAGGCCAAATGCCTGGAGGATTCAAGTCTGTCTCTGCTTGATCAGGCAGAGTCTACATGGCAAATCTCTCCTGGCACAGAAGCAACACGCAGAGAGCCAGTAATCCCAGCTGGGATTGACCCTTGTGACAGCACCCAAACAAATTCACGTAGGCTTTGTCAGGCAAAGTGGCAGGTTACTGTAGCACATTTAAAAGGCAACAAAGACGGAAGGCATCAGGGATGTTTGGGCATGTGACATTGTTTTCTGAACATCTCTGTCCTCAAAGAGGACCTTTGTAAGAATAAATGTGAACAGGTGCAAAGAACCGGTAATTCAGCTTGCCACAGAAGCTTTATTATGTCAACACATCTAAATATATGTGCAAAATTACAGAGTTGCTGGAGTCTATGTGTGTTGTTGAAATGTTAGTTATTGAATGATTTTGCCATGATTATGTGCATGCAACATTCTGTAAGCAGTTTTACAACTACATCTTCAGAACAGAAAGTATGATCAAATGTACTTAAAATTGGCTAACAATGAAATGCTGTAAACATGTAGCTTATTTCGGTAAACATTTGCTTGTGGCACGATTATTTATTGCAATAAATGATTGTGGTTAGGCAGCCCTTTATTTTTAATCTTAAAGTATGCAAACTATTAGGCTGACAAGCTTAAATTGAGTCGTCAATTTGAAGAAGAGTTGAGATGAGTAGAAAATAGTAAGTATGAAAATTAAAGGTGTTCTTAGTAAAAACAAATCAACATTTGTTGTTGGAAATACAATATAAATAATGTGAAAATAGCACAACAGTGTTAACCAATACATTCAGGACATGGGGCAGCTAGTGGCTTAGTGGTTAGGGAGTTTTCCCTGAGATCAGAAGGTTGTGGGTTTGAATCCTTGGACTGAAAGTGGCACCACTGAGGTACCCTTGGGCGAGGTACCCTCACCACAAACTGCTCTGTCCCCAAACACTGCTAGGACTAGATCTGTGTCATATGGTACGATAAATGCTGTTGTTGCTAATGTTTTTAGTCTTTCATTAAATAATGAAAAATTGTGGGCTACAAGATGTAATGTTTCTTCTTGTTTGTTCTTGGGTTTAGAAATAGGCTACATTGTTATACATGTTATATGTGGGTTTCTCTTTATATGTGTTCCAGGGGCAAGAAAGCTTTGAGTAAGAAAAAGCTGAAGAGGCGGCAAAAAATCAGATCAAAAGTCAAAACAAGAACAAAGGTAAGGTTTTTGTCCACTTAACTGTGTGCTGTTATGTGCTGTTTATGAATATTTCACACAGGATAGGAAGTGTGTAAATTACAGATATGGCGGTTTGAGCATTACTGTCACTAAACAAGTTTCATATACCTTTTGTACATTTAGGGTAAGACAATACATAATAGATTGATTTGGGATGTAGATAATAGAGATGAACAATTATGTCAGAATCATGCTAGTATGGCGGATGTATGATTTCAAAAATATTGTCATAGATCAGGGGCCGTATTACAGAAACTTCCTATCTTAAGCATAAAGTTAAGATAGGATGATTTAAGATAGGATTTTTTTTAAATTTGGTGTTACAGAAGCAAATCCTAACTGGATTTAGGAATCCTATCTTATCTCGAATTAGGAATCCTAAATAAGTGATCTAACATTGATGATCGACTTTTATGTCTGTTACCTAGCAACTAACGTAACACATCATCTCACGAAGTCACTGTTATCTGCTGCCACTGTAACTTTACGAGGCTCCAGTCCGTAACACTGTATCGTCAGAGTATCTTCGTTACTATCTTCAAAAATATGGATATTAAACAACATACTGCACTAAACTTTAAACCAGAAGAACTGGCCAATATGAACAAAAGTACTGGGACAGAGCTGTCATACACAAATATGTGAGCAAAAGTATAGGGACACACACGCACGCTTTCTCTCTCTCTTTCTCACACACACACAGTCACCCACACAGTCACCCACTTGGCTTTGAAAATCACCGTAAGCGAAAAAACGAAAACGAAACCCATTTGTTGATTGTACCACAAACGAGAGAGCCCCGTGTCGACGGCTCACCTCTCCAGAGCTGGGCGGAGTTATATCGGCTAACGGCGGTATCACACGGCCCGTAGTCTAAATAATCAGCTGGCGACAGTTAGGGCAGCGGAGGGGTTTATTAAAGTTAGGAGAGTTTATTTAAGATTTTCTGAGGTTAGGATGCTTCTGTAATACTCCTTTCTTAACTGAAGTTAGGATAGGAAAATGGACTTAGGAACGGTTGTTCTGTAATAGCTTTTTTCCTAAATAAGATCCTAAACTGCCATTACCATGGTTACCACACAGTTAGGATAGGATTTTCAAGTTAGGAAGTTTCTGTAATACAGCCCCAGATGTCTAAATTTCAATGATATTTCAAACCTTTATTTCATTACTTTTGTATTCCGTTAAGGTGAAATTGGGTTACTGTGCTGAAATCTCTGCATTTCATTAATTTGACTGCATTTGTTACCCAATAGAAATAAATGTTATTTTTTTGTGGTGCTAATCCTGGTACCATTTTTTTTAACCTGGTCATTTACACTTTCTAAATATTTATCTATTGTTAGATAATTCAACATATTGTATCAGCTTTGCCTCACATATTGTTTTATCTATTCATGTGTAGCAGTTAACTTAAGTAAATGCTTTTATTCAATTCATGTGGGATTAATATAAACTGGGGTTATTTCTTTGGCTCATTTTATAGTAGGCAAAAGAATCCTTACTGACACAGGAGCACACATACTGTATAGTAAAATTAATCTAGTGTAGTACTTAAGACTTTTTAAGACAGTACACTGGATTCTTTAATACGCGGTGTAGTGAATGTTCTCGCCCTGTATAACACACATTTGGTACAGGTGTGAGTTAGAGACATAGTCTAGATTTATGCCTGATTTGTTTCAGGGGTTGATCCTCATCAGCGGTTGATTATTTTCGTGCACCCTTTTGTTCTGATCATATCAAGAAGACTGTTTTAATTAATTGTGTGAGCCGAGCAGATGCCAGTAAACACTTGCACACATGGAGGAGATTGGGGCAGTGACTGGGTCATGATTGGCTGTTGCTGGGCGACCTGTGTTGCACATCTCCACAGCAACAGCTTCCTCCATCTCCTGTGCTGAACACCTATAGTGTGCCTGTCAGCAGCGTTTTATGTCCGTATGTAGAGGGTCTCTCTGAACAAATCTAGCAGACCTTCATCCTAGATATATTTTTTCCCATTTCCGGTTGTGTCTGTGGAGGGTAATTCATGCCTGTGTTTGGATATTCCTTTTCCGGCACTTTTATTTTCCCCAGTTAGTGAGGATGGCTCACAAGAAGGGGCAAAGGAGATTAATGTGATTCTAGCAGACAATGCAGCAGTAATCGTCCGCTCTAAAGAGCCCCTGGCTCTTTGCTTCTCTTTCTTTCATATCTCTCTCTGTCTCTCTGTCTCTCTCCCTCTCTGCTACAGCATGCTTTGTTTGCTCCCAAACAGATTTGGGTGGAGTCTTTCACAGAGAGAGTGTTAGTCTTGACTGAAAATACAGTTTAAATAACTTGAGCGCTTCTGTATGTTTCTGCTTCGTGTTAGACACAGTGATAAAACACTGAATGTTTTAGGCAGACATAATGTTTTTTTCAGGGGAAGCTAAATGTCATTCTGTCTGATTTGACCTATTTTGTGTAAGCAGTTTCTAATTGCTCACTTCTTGCTTCTCGTTTTGTTAAAATCTTTGAATTTAAACATAACTATATCTGACATTACATGTTTGCAAAATCTTTGTGTAAATCCAAATAAAGCATGTAAGCTGTAATTAATGAATTTTTGCTGGTCAGTTTCACTTTTCATTCTTAAATATTTAGTGTGTGACTGTTTCGGTAGAGTTTCAGTTCTAACTGCATTGCAAGGTTTGGGTTATTGGTTAATTTGGGACCCATGTAACCTTATTCATGCTGTTCTTTCCTAGGCCTATTCTTCTGCAGTTCAATTGTAATGAAGTGGAAACATGTCAAAATGCAATATTTCAATTTCTCAAGGTTGTCATGGTTTTGCAGTGTTCTTTTTGGTCTACAAAAAAAAAATCATGAATAGATCCCATTCATTTTAGTTTGTGTTAGCGATAATCAAATTGTAATTTATCTGTGGATGCTGGGTAAAGCTTGTCAACAATCTCTACTGACCACTTGTAAAGGTGCCTTGATTGACTCAATTTCTGCTGCATTTTGATATTTTGGAATTTGGTATTACGTGGCTGTGACTGTCCTATATTTTGCAACTAGCCCACAGAAACCAATTGTTTTGAAATACCAAAGTATTTCTCCCATCAGTCAAATTTTACTTATTTTTTAATCACATCAAGCATCCAAGCTCATATGAAGTCATTCTTTTGATTCAGATGAACAAACAAATTAATAATAAGTAACCCACACCAGCAGCATCTCATGCATGTACATATATTTCTAATACACATTTTATGCATATAAAACTAAATTAAACGTTTGCTGTTACAAATGATGTGTTCTAAGTATTACTCTACTTAGAATCACAAGGCGAGTGTGTGCTTCTTTTAAAAAGATCTACTTTGTGTCTACAATCACTCTCTATTTTATCAGCTCCATATACCATATAGATGCATTTTACAATTACTGCATGCAATCTGTTACTTTGCACTGTTTTGCACCCTTTAATCCCCCTTCATTGCGATGTGTGCAGCACACACTAACAATTCACAACCATGTGAGCATCAGTGCTGTTATGAGAGGGATACCCCACTTAAGAATAGTTCCTCACTGGTGGTCTTGTGGGCATTCTGAACACAGACAAACAAATGCAGAGAAACTGATTAACCGCAATATGTAAATGTACATTACAGACTGCACTTAAATTATGTTTTATGGTAATTGGAGCTGCTGAAATTGACAGATATGAGTGCTGATGTAGAGGTAGGTGTACATAATGAAGTGGCTTGTCACTTCATGTATTTAATCCAAACAATAAATTCTGTTTATGCGGGCCTACCACTTTTTGTTGGCTACAGATGATTCTTGTGTGCTGTCAGGGATGTTTTGCTTCTGTTGTTTTGCTGTGTTCTGTATATTGAGTTTTGCAGTTTGCTTTTCAAGTAGCATCAAACCTGTGTTTTGCAAGGTCCTTGGCAATTGTACCCACTCTTGATGCCTTAATGGACATGGATTACAAATCACTTGTCTAATGTCCCTGTTTCAGATCTTATCCGTTTATGTGCTGCTGTTGTAACTGCATGGTCTGTAATAACTGGTGGAGAGCAAAAAGAACAGTTAAATATTTTATTCAGTAAAATTTTGATTCTTTGTTGTAGACCTATATGTCTCTGTTGATAATCTCAGAGCATATGATGTCCTTCACGTCGATTTTCCTTTATATGCCTGTAAGACCTGTGACTGTTGGATCTGAAATGAGCGGGATTTCGTTTGTGTAACTGGAGCATGACTAATTCCACCTTGGACAACCAGTAGTAGTCAGTAGTATCTTGTTTTTTCTGCTTTTTTTTACAATCAGAAATAAAAAATAAATATAGTTGTTTTTACTTTTAAATGACACCATTGCAAAACGGTGATGTGTGAAGCCCAAAAGACACAGAAGCTCCAATTAAGGACATACATTTGTGGAAGACCATATTTTAGCAGTGGTGTCTTTTTAATGCGCCGGAGCGTCAGTGGGTTTCTGAGGATTGAAGAAAGTGCTTATCCAAGCAGAAGTGGTCATAGACTTTCATGGGATTTGGATTCTTGTACAACATTGGTTGTTCAGTGAATATGTTAGTGCTGAAGGTCAAAGAAGCAAAGCAAAGTCAACCCTGAAGATTATACCATGGAGTTATAAAACTCTACTGGTTTTTACTGACCAGGTATTTGGTGACTGGTCAGTAAAAACCAATTGCTGCACTGACAAAATAATTTAGCCTTTAATATTCCTGCTAAAAACTATTAATGACTTGAATATACTTCTGAGACTCTGAGCTTGATTTTAGTGTTTATTGAATACTCAGTGAGTGTCGTTATACATGTGTGAACGTTTTGTGCAGGCAGTACATAGGTTGCTGCCGACAAAATTGAAAATAACGTCAATGTACGCACAAGGCGGCAGTATCTAAACTAGAAAATAAAGTATGAGGAAAATCTTGAATTTTTCTTCTATCTCTCGAATAGCTAATACTGTTATTTTTCATTCCTATTGTTATTTTTATTAATTATTTTATATTAATTCACTGTTTTGAATAGCAGTTTTACATCTTATACTAATTAACTCTTGAGCTACCCCATTTGGTTTTGGTTAAAGGTTAAGTTTAAATAATGTTTAGACTTCATCCTATCTGCATCGTCTCACTCACTCACTTACTTTCTATACATTTTTAATTAATATATTTATTGATATATATTTTTAGGAATTACCCCCACCATACTAACGACAACTGGGGTGTCTAACCTAACTACTTTAAAAGAGACTATTAATTCTGATATTTAAAATATTTTATTTTGATAAATGTAGTTTTCATCATGATTAAACCATACCAAGTTTGAATGAATGCCATTTGCTGCTTGGACAACTTGCTATTTGGATGGGCAATTTTATTACTGCTTGTGAAGTTGCTGTGCTCTTTGGTGTTTTTCTCTAAATGCCTAATTAAATGTGTGGTGGCCTGTAGTTTGTTTGTTTTTGGGTACTTTTTAATATATCTCAGTCTGAAGATGAATGATATAACATTGTAATTTCAGCCATAAAGAATCTGTTGTGGGAGTAGTGAGATGAACATAATAAAATAGAAAAGAAAGCTTTTATCTGATATGTGAACCTTTTCAACAGAATGCCGTATACTGATGCTTATCTTTTTAAAACTTATAATAAATCACAATTTTCTGCCTTTGTCTTGAGCGGCGCCAGCTGATTAACCTCCTGCAGACAGCCTTTTTTCACAGGTGCTGCTTTGTCACTCGTCTTACTTCATACTACATGCTGTCTGGCTGCCAATAAAACATCAATAGATTTCCCACTTGTTAGCATTAAGTACCTTCAGACTTTTGTTGGGAGATCTTTGATTCTCCTCTTACTAAGTGACTGAGTCTGCTGATTCAAAAATAAACGGATTTCACCCATTTGTGCTTGCATTGTCCTTTTTTCACTCCTTAACCTTCTGTATATCTGTCTCTATCCTGCAGACAGAGAACCTGGATGGAGCCTTCCCGGTCCCGGATATCAAGCTCCACAGTAATCCCTCCGCTTTTAATGTTTACTGTAATGTACGGCACTGTGTGCTGGATTGGCAACAGAAGGAGACCTCCCTGGTGTTGGCCTCTCGGAACTCTGTGCAGAGTGGAGACTCGGACAGTGAGGAGGAGGAGGAGTGCCGGGAACCTGCTGTCAAATTGCCCAAGGTTAGTAGGACAGATCGGTGCGTTATGGCTGCCTCTTGTCCTAATCTATGGCAGGGAAGTAACTGCTACTGCACTCTTAAAATGACAAATTATGTACATCGCTGCTCTCTCACACAGTCATGGCTCAAAACAGGGACTAACACAACTGCTTAGTCATGTGTTTGCCAAGAATGTACTAAAGTGTCATCAAGGCAGATGATGCTATATTTTTTCTGTGTGTTATTTTACCATTCAGAGATGGAGTATTTAGAAATTCTTAATATACAAGTATATCCAAATGTTTGAATGACAATAACAGCTTATAATGATGACAAGTGATAAGTTCGTAAACTGTGAAGCGATTCTTAATTTGAGTAAAGCCTTAGGACGTGTAAATGTTGTGTAGTTCTGTTAGAGGCTGTGCTTTTGAACTTGCCAGGGTAACCCTGTCTTCTTTTGGCTGGTCTAGTAATTAAATCTACACCATCAGAGGCTTTATAACAGTGTTTAATAAAGGATTAAAGGCCAAGCTCATCAGGCCTTCATTGTGAGTTTTTAGAGGCACAGCACGTAAAGAATTCTCTTCTCTTTGCAAGGAAAACCAAAGATGAGTTCTGCTGTGTAACTATAATTTGAGGCAGAATTGAATATCAAGCCTGTCTGAAGAGGAGTATTGTATAATTACAATCACAACATCAAAGAGCACATTTGCATCTCATGAAGAAATGACATAATGAAATTTTAATGAAATTGAAGGGGGCCACTTGCACTGTTTCTGGAAATCAGTACAAAAAGAATAACTTTTTGCATCACAGTTTTAGTGATATTAAACAGTGATATTAACTGTTAATTATTTAAATGGAGTAAGCCATGCTGATGAAAATGCTTTAGCTACTAAAAAGTTGCTTTAGTGTGTGCTTCCCCATATGCTGCAGCTTTGCTCAATATCTCTACAAGAACCTTTTTAAAACTTCTGACACAAAAAAATAGCAGCGTCCCTCGCTGTAATGTGATTACTCCGCAGAAGGTCAGTGAGTCTTGCATGTTTTCCTCACTACTATGTTGGTAATAACCCAGTGGTTAAAACACTTGCCTGTGGACCAGATGACCACAGAATTGCAGTTTCAAGCCTCCACTTTCTACCACCGTGTCCTTGAGCAAAACACTTTACCTTCAGTTGCTCCAAGGAAACTGTCACTGTGTCTAATGAATGTAAGTCATGCAGGATAAGAGTGTCTACTAAATGCCTTTACCTTTACTGTATTGTTGTCTAGTGAAAGATAATTTATTTTACCTGCTTGTCAATAATCAAAAGATTAAATGATTTGTAACTAGTGTCATAATGATACAAAAGCACTGCCTGCAGATTGTAGTACAGTGCTAGGATTGCACAACCATATTTACCTATAGCTTGATGGTGCCCCTTATAAAATTACACAGTTTGTTGATTTTCTAATTGATTTTCTAATCTCTGTTAGGAACAAAAAGTTATAACACACATGCAATGTTTATTTGCTGACTATAATATTTAGGGAAACAAATTGAACAGTTGGCTTTTTCAATAATCTGGGTGTTCTTTCAATCAGTACATCATATTGTCATCATCTAATTGCAGATTATTAGTAATATTCAAGAATAATTTTGATGTACATTTTGCATCATTATCTTCACAGTCTATTTTCTTCCTCAATTGCTTCATTGACATCTTTTGGGGTTTGTTGATGTTTAGTAGAATCCTTTCTTACTGTCACCCAATATTTACTGTGCTGTGGACTGTTAGACAAAATCATAATAGAACCACCCAATGTATAATAATTCTTTAATTGCAATGTTTTTTCTCCAAACTAACTTTTGCTTATTTTAGCCAAATGTTTAAAATTTGGCTTCGTTTGATTATAACGCCTGATTACAAAATTATTACAAATGGCTTATGTTTTTAGATATATTTTATGCTCTTCTTATTTAAAACAAGAGTCCTTTATTTTTAGTTCTATATCCTCAGTCTGCTTCTCTGACAAGCCCCATGGCTGTTCAGAGTAAAACACAACACCCTGAGAGGTCTGAAGAGTCACATAATTTACTTTTTCCATTTTTTTTTTCCAATTTCAGAATCAGAATCAATAAACTTTCTTTATCCCAGAGGAAATTGCTAGAAAATCCTAGAACTAAGAACCAGAACTAAAAATAGTTCTAAGGGTTATGTATATCTGCTGTTTTGGATGTTAATCTAAAATGCATAGTTGCAGTGCAGTACTGTGTGTCTTAAAGTAAAGTGAGGAAATACAATTAGTTATAACAGCCATCTTAACCTCTCAAATGTTCTCAATGCTTTTTTCTATTTTAGTAGATGTATGTCATATACTGTGTTAAATATGTAATCAAGTACAATAAAAGTATTGCTCAAAACTTAAAAACATTATTTAAAAAAATTATTTAATATTGAAATGTTTTTCACTGCTGGTAGGTCAAACCTTTGGACAAGATTTCTTAAAGGAAAGTCTGTCCATTTGACAGGACTGTTATCAGTGCCCTCAGGCAATGATTTCAGTTCATAAAAGACCAAGCTACTGTCCACTTAAATGAGGACAGACCTATAAAATTTAAACTGAATGTCCGACTAACATCTCATAGGCACATTTGAAATCAATAATAAAATCGGGCTAGCAAAAATCACCAATTTAGTGATTTGCTTAAGATAATGCAAAAACTTTGTGTTTTGATATTGTTTGTCTACTAGTCAACAAGCGGATCCTCTCCTGCTTATATGATTGGCTCTTTTTAATGAAGAACAAAACCTCCTGCAGCAGCAGTGTTTTTTCATTATGAGCTGTGGGGTTCCCATATTCCAGCCCACTCTGATTGCAGTGTGTCTATGCATACAAAAGTACAATATGCCAATATGTTTGTAAATGTCTTCAATTAACTCTCTAAATACCTATGGACTACACAAAGTGTGATGGCAAATTTACAAGAATGAATTAACCCCAGGCTGCCAGCAGACTTACAGTTAAACACAGATGTAATGGGTTTATAGAAGCTGCATAAACTCCAAAATTATTGACTGACTTTAAGTCATTTATCATGTGCAGTTTAACTTGGGAGTCATTTTCCTTTTTCCTTTTTGTCTGCGATTGTTCCAGTTGTATTTTAGCTGATTCTTACAACAGGTCTCTTGATATGTCATATTAGCAATTCTGAGATGTTTAATATTTTAAATACTGATATCAGCCCCGGTGTGTTCTTGTTCTTGTCAGATCATTGGCATCGGATTATGTGGGGTGTTTGAGCTTATCAAGGAGACACGGTTCTCACACCCTTCACTGTGTTTGAGGAGCCTACAAGCCCTGCTGGACATGCTACAGGGACAACAGCCTGAGAGCTTCCAGACTGAACCTCCAGATGTACTGGGTAAGTCTCCCTCTCAGGCTCACTCAAATGCATGCTCACACACGCAGACACACACGCAGACACACACGCAGACACACACGCAGACACACACGCAGACACACACGCAGACACACACTTTTGCTAAACACAATGTCATTTTTGATCCCACAGAGTCCCTCTTCCATCTGCTACTAGAGACAACAGTGCGAAGTACAGGAATGAATGACCCTACTGGTCAAGCCCTGACAGCTTTGTCCTGTGCCTGTCTGTTCAGCTTAGTTGTGGCCTGGGGAGACACTGGGAAAACCCTACAGGCTGTATCTGCCATCCTCACCAACAATGGCAGCCATGCCTGCCAGACCATCCAGGTGAGAGCGGCAGTGTGTTTGAACGTAAAACGTTTGAGGTGCACTTTGCAGACAAATGAAACCACAGACGGATGTATAGATATTGTAATATTATTGTTTATCTAAATATATAAATACATTGTGTTAATGTGTAATGCTGGCAGCTTTACAATACTTGTTAAAGTGGCTTAAAGTTGATGATTACCTCTAGTGATATTTGTTTGTCAGTCTATGTTTTTCATGAGCTGCAGAGGATATTTCTCTTATTAGTTGTAAAGGAAAGTTTAGTTTGACTCTATGGTTTCTAGTTGAAATGATCTGTGTCTGACCTCAATGAGGCAGACTGACCCTCAGCTACATCTACATAACCCTGCAATTGAATTGCTGAAAATGCCAAAGCCCTCTTACCTCCAGTCTTATGATGCTACTCTGCCTTGCTGAGAGTGGCTCTGCCAATTATGTTAGACCCTCTTTCAGAGTTTTTGTCTTTCTGCATGCCTAAATTTGGCTTAATGATGTAGCCTGTAGTATCATGGCTGGATATAAAGAATAGCCAAGTCAGAGTTCATTTGCTTTAGTTGCTAAGAAGGCATCCGATGGAAGCATCTGTATTATGCAAGGCTTTTTTGGTGATCCATTGTTGCCGAGTGTATATTTAGCACAAATTGGATTTTGTGATCGTGTGCAATATTCCATCATCCAGTCATACTCTCTAGACAGTGCCAAATGTAATATTTATTATCCAACTTCTTAGCTGCATTTATATAAGGAAATAACTCTTTATATGTACAACAAACAAGCCATATGAATAAGTCCGTAAATTTAAGTTGCAGCAAATATTGAGTGATTGGTTGCATTTAACTGAATAATGGTGAAGGGTGTTATGTGTAGTGTTCCCCATCTGTTGTACTGGTGTCTGGGTTTAAACTGATACTTGGGCATACTGTATTGGCCATAAAGCATCCTGACAACTTACTGAAGCAGCAAGTAGTCCAACCTTCATACTGGTATCCTCCAATGAGAGGAGATATGCCTCACGCAAACAGTGCAAAACATGACAGTGTTAGCCCCTTTAGCTGAAAGGATAAATTGGGCATCTTTGAGCAATTCTTATATCCTGCTGTGTAGTCAGTAGCAGTCTGAAGTAATGTTAGTACAGGTTGTTATTGAATGAGTTTAAATAATGAGTATAAATGAGTGTGAGATGAAAGTATAATATATTGATCTCTTGGGGTAATGATAATCTTTAGCCTAGTATCCCACTGGCTTAGGAGCTGCAACATATTAGAGCTAGTGTATGATATGGACAACAAAATGAGAAGAAACACAGATGATGAGAACAATGTTATTTAATTTTCTGGATATTAAACCCACTGATAAATTTTCTGACATCTAAGTCATCAGACTTGACAGGTACTACAATTGATTAAATCGTTCTCAGTGCTATTGTGCCCAAGACTGTGGCAAAGTAGAGTGAATATATTGGTATGTGTCTTGGTGTTTTCTTGGTGTTTTATTAGTGTGCTTGCTCAAGCCCACAGCAGCAGAGAGCAAGCACATGATTGTTCTTAAGTTTTATTATCTTCATTATTATTCCTTTCTCCCGTTTTTTGGCCCCCTACTCCTCCCAGGGCTTTCGAGATAGAGACACCGTTCCAGTTCTGACACATCGGGGCCGAACTGGAATAGCGTGCTTGTTTTTGCTACATCTTGTTGTTCGTGCTTTATTCCCGTTTTCCAGCAGAAAAATAGCCCATAGTAATGAATAGATAGAAATTTGGAGCGTTCGTGTCATCCACTGTAGCAGTTAGAGTAAGAGCAGCAATAAACCCAGGATAAATTAGGATTTTAAGGTTAAAATCCACATTTTAAACCATGTAAAACCTCTGAATTAAGATGAAAAACATAGATAAGGGGAGAGAGGACATTCTGGCAATGACATCTGCCTTTTAAAAGAGAAGCGTAGATAGCTAGCTAGCTAGATAGACAAAGTAGGCCGTCTAGAAGTTAGCAAGCACACTTTACATTTTCTCTGCAGAGATACAGTCTAGTTCATTTTTTTATTTAATTTATTCCCCACTGATCATAAATGTTTGTGCTGCGATCAACTGGGCATTGTGGAGTCATTAAACTGGCTTCAGGCCTAAAGCTGTCAGTGGGCAGCTTTAGTGTGAAGGTTGATCAGATAGACACTTGAGCCTAATAGAAGGTAGTCGCATGACGGGTAATGAGAATGTGACTCTCTTCATAGATACAAGAGAGACAAAAACAGGAAAAATCTGTTCAGCGTATTAAAATGTCTGGTACCTGGAAGAGATATTGAACTGGGTAGCTAAATGAACCATGGACTACCAACTTTAACCAGTAGTCAATAGAAATAACCACTGGTTATTTTAATTCTGTGCAAATGAACAATTTGGCAACATGGGAACATGTTTGAAAACTGATTAACAAGCCCATTTCCAGAAAAGTTGGAATGCTGTGTAAAATATACATAAAACAGAATGTAGTAATGTAAACCCTTCATTTAATTTAACATACAACAAAGACATCACAGTTTGAAAGTTGTATTATTTTATAAAATAATTATGAGCATTTGAATCTGATGCCAGTAACATGTTTCAAAAATGTTGGAACAGGAGCAGCAAAAGACTAGACTTTTGTTGTTGATGCTAAAAAAATGCCTGAAACATTTCACTGCGACGGAAGAATATGCAGTAACGAGAATGAGTTTTACTTTTTCTGTGGCTTGTGGCTTAGTTGTGTTTTTATGATTTCACAATTGTGTTAGGACAGGTAAGTCACTTAGGTTAGGGTGTGTCTCAACTTAAACAAAAATTTGAGTGACATCACTGTCTGTGGCCTAACTCGAGGACTGACTGTGTGGGCAAATATTGCAAAAATTTCAAAATAACATTGCTTAGTGTAGAATTAAAAAGAATTTGGGAATTTAATTGTTTACATAATATCATTAAAAGACAGAGTCCTGATAAATCGGTACGCATGGGACAAGAATGGAAACAAATATTGGATGTCTGTGAGATATAGGTCCTCAGGTGGCACTGCATTACAAAAATCAACATGTTAGTTGTGGAAAACCCTGCATGGGTCTAGGAACACTTCCAAAAACTGTTGTCTGTGAACAGAGTTCATCCCTGCATGTTAAACTCTGCTATGCTTAGAAGAAAACATGTAAACATGATGTCTTCCTGTGTAAAAAGAAGAGGGACTGTCTAGCTTTTCATCAGCACACAGTTCGAAAGCCATCATCGATGATGAAATGGGGATGCATTAGTGCACACCTGCAAAGGCACTGTGAATGCTAAATCATATTCACAGGTTTTGGGGTGCTGCTATCCACACAACATATTTAAGGGAATTTCAGGGTAGGCTTTGCTTATTTAGTCAACGCCAAACAGCATTATACAAATATTACAACAGTATGGTTTCATAGTGTAACAGTCTGCACAGAGTGTTTGCAATCCAGACCTGTCAGCCAGGAAAACATTGTTACATCACCTCCACATGTGAAACTAGCCCTAATAGATTTTAAAGCATGTGCAAATTGAAAGTTTAATTGGACTCATGTTTTTAGCTCTACTCTTGCTGTACAGATTAGTACACTTAAAGCAATATTTCTCAATGACGCAGAGAAACCTCCATTCTTTTAAACTGCAAGATTTTCTGGCACTGCCTGTTATTGCATCAAATGAGTAACTAGCTAAAAAACTGAGACTGCAAAGCAATACTGATGCACTGTATTGCTATCAGACCCAGTACTAATACTGGTCACATGTCTGTTATCAGGCTTTATTTTTAGCTTCTGTATTACAGTTTACTTTTTTTTATACCTGACTGAAAATGAAGACAAAAAGCCTAGCAGGTGATTATTCAATTAAATCCATTTGCAGGCTGCGCGTCTGTGACAGAGCAGTTCCCGCTTAGAAAGTAGGTTGTCTGCAGCTGGTAGACTAACTGGCACAGCTTAGATAATAACACAGTATTGTTATGTATTATTGAAATGTTTGAAAAGATTTATGTAATGGCAGTAGTGAAATTTATATGGGGCAGACTCTGAAGGTGTTACTAATGTCCATAAATAGCAGATTGACTTAAATAAGTTTCTTAAATGGTCCCTTTCTGCCTCCTTACAAAACAGACCCCAGTGAAATCTGAAGATGGTTAAATTGAAAATGTAATTATTTCCTTCTGATGGCATATGATACTAGCCATCCTGAGTTATGAGTCTTTGTCTGTTATGCTAGTATTTCTTTATGTATTCAGAAATGGGCGAAAACGCTGTCTGGTCCAGCCCTAATGCTACTGAACAAGTAGCTTGTGTGGACCATCGAATATTTAATTAGGCATTTAAAGTTAAACCATGCGAAAAACACACTTTTATAGATCTTTGAATTCATTTAAATGGAAAATTTGGTATCATTTAGGAAAGTTTAATGGGTACTTTTGGGACCATTTCAATATCATTCAAGATTCTTTATTTGTCACATACATAGTCATACAAGTACAACACACAGTGAAATGTATCCTGAACCGCTCCTTTTTGACTGTGCAAACATTATAAACAATAAGTACATTTTAAATAAAATAAATAAATCTGGACATTTTCTGAAACCCAAATAAAATAATGAAATGAGTACAAGTAAATATAAGAATAAATGTTAGTAAAATTTTAATTTTTTAAAATATAAATCTGAAGTTTTCTGAAACACAAATCTAAAGTAAGTACCTTATTTATAAACTAGAATGGTATAAATGTTAGGATTTGTAGGCCCCTATGAAGTAGTTTGGATAGAGATAGAGAGCATCAGTACCCGCTACCCGCAGATACTTGAGGATCAGTATTGTTTTAGAAAAGAGGTATGATATTGGTGCATCTGTTTTTGGTTAATGAGAATCACAAAATCTTCAAACAGTGTTTTCTCTTTGATTCTTGGGCTCATTGTTGCATATTAACAACTAAACAACTAAACTTTTAAGCTCTCTAGAACATACCAATTGGCCAGACTGAATTTGTTGAGGTAAAGGAAAACAGAAAAAAGACGCAGAACATGTTTTAAAGGCCACAGACACAGTGTGCATTAGTATACATTTATTGGAAACAATGGAATTATTACATTCACCATAACACCAGATTACAACCTTATGTTTTAAATGACTACATCCTAGATCAAATGTAACAGAATTGCTTGATTTTTTTTATCTTGTACCTGTATGATATAGGTTCCAACTATCCTGAATGCTCTTCAAAGAAGCGTACAGGCAGTGCTTGTTGGGAAGATCCAGATCCAAGACTGGTTTGGGAATGGCATCAAGCGAGCAGCGCTGATGAACAAGTGGATTCTGAAGGAGGTGAGCATTGATGAAGACGAGCACTGCCTGTTGCAGACTGATGGATCCTTCCTCTATCTGCTTTGCAAGGATGGCCTCTACAAAATAGGCTCAGGGTACAGCGGCACCGTCAGGGTAAGACATCCTTTTATTCTACCAAACGTCAACAAAGAATCGGCTATACATTTATCTCTTTAACTTGTGGGAGTTTATAAATCGGGGCATGCTGAGTAAGAAATAATAAGTAAAAAATAAACATTTATTGGAGTCAGTGAAAAGGAGTTTTCTCTTGAAATGTGACAGCATTTGACCTCTTCTGGAGTGTTGGTATATTTCTTCCAGTCGCATATTCCTGTGATTTATTGCTGAAACTGTGAGATGTCACTGTGCAAGTGTGCTCATGGAATACTAATTATTGCAGGGCCACGTGTACAACTCTACATCACGCATCAGGAACCGAAAGGAAAAGAGGTCATGGCTTGGATTTGCCCAGGTAATGGACTACTTTTGTTAACAGCTCCTCAGAGAGCATTTTTATTCTTTGTAACACCCAGTCACATTCTAGCTGTCTGGTATAGGGCTTGGGTCACTTATTGATGTAGCTGTTAATTCATGGTATGTAGCAGGTAGCTTTTACTGATGATTAAAAAGCACAGGTGATTTTTTTTTTATGAACTGAAAGTTTGCAAAGCTGTTATTAAAAACTAATGTTAAGAGGAAGGAGCCATCGAATTAATAATAATAAATGATAATATAAAACAATCAAGATCCAATTAGAGTGCAGCATGCAGGAAATTATTGGTTTATTAAATTCTGTTCATGTGGTCTACTGTAAGGTCAGATCTCCTAGCACCAAAAGTGTCTTCAGCAGTTGGAAAACTTTCAGAACAGAGGTAACAGATACAACTAGCTTAGCGCTTTGCCAATGTGGCAGTGAGAGGATATGATTTCCTCTGCGGTGCAAGTGGGTCGGAATCCAGAGATAGGCAGTCCTTCGCAAAGTGCTAGACAACCTTCTCATTTGCTAGCTGCAATGTTGACATATATCTCTCCTCAGTTGGCCATAGTTGAGGAGATGGTGGGAGGAGATGTTCGAGTTGCCTCTGCGTTGGCTCTCCCTGAGGATGAGTGGGCTCCTTCTCTCTGTGAGAGATAATGTTGATAATGTTTTAAAGTTTTAAATGAGGGCGAACATAGGCTTTAAAATACTGTCAAGATATTAACTATTCACATAATGACAGGCCTAAAAAGCAGGATTCAAGTTCCTGTACATCAGATTCACTCTGATGATAAACGACATACATGCCTATGGTGACAGCACAGAAACAACATCTTGGTTTTCAGAGGCAGAATTATTGAAACTGATAATATAGTTTCATTGCTCATCACTTTCTTCACAATTTACAGGGGTTTAAGGAGTTCAGTAACCACCTCTGCAACTCTTACATCTTGGTCAGACCATGCAGTTATGTTCTTCAGGGCCTTTTCTGTCTGCTGAATAAACAGCAGGTTTTTGCCACGTTCTACAGCGGAACTACAGAAAGCATTTTCTGTAGCTTCACTAATTTGACAATTATTATTTATTGTCTACCTGTTTTTTTTTTTGTATTAATGCAAATGTGAAAACTACTTGATCACAGTATCTGTCATAAAACTGTGTTCATACAAATGTCAACTTCACTAAACGTTTTCTTGTCCTGTTTTTTTGGTATTTTTTTCTTTTTGTTTGTTTCTTACAGTCTCTCTTTTGCTCTCCTTGTATTCTGTGTATTTTGTCCTATCTGCACTTATGTGGTCTTGTGGTGTTCTGTTTTTGTTCTTGTGTTGCACCATGGTACTTGAGGGCAGTTATTTCATTTTACTGTGTAAATGGCTAATATACATCGTAAAAGCTAATGCTTTCAAGCCTGCATCACTATACATGTGCTAATGCGGTCTCATAGTTAGTCCTCCGAGAGGAAATAGTTTTCAATTTTAGTTCTGCACACACCAATGTAGAAGGGAAGGCATACGGTATCTGGTCAGTTATCACTTTGCTCATCAATGTTTCAATCATTTTGCCATGAGATTATTGAAAAAACTGAACCAAACGTCATTTACTAGACAGTACAGTACAAATATGTGTAAAGTTAGACCCCTAACAGCTCCTGAAAGTCATTACTGACTGACCTCTGCAGCTGCTATATTTGGTGATGTATTTCAGTGTGGACCTATGAGCACTGAGAAAAGCGAGTAAACCAAAAGCAATAAATGCCAACAGTAGTGTTAATGTTGTGTGTTAAGAAAAATGTTGATATATTGCTGTGTTGCTAGAATTGCTACTAACAAAATGTTCATCTCCGATGTTCAGGGTGAGATGTTTAAAACATTCTCTTTATTTGTAGGGTTCCCTGCTATATCGAGACATGAACAGTCACAGCATGGCAGCCATCAAGATCAACCCAGAGACTCTGGAGCAGGAGGGCACGATTACAATGCCTGGTAACACCTCTTGTATCTGTAAAAATACATGCAGCTGATTTTTTTTCTTTGTGTTTATAAATCGTAAATAGCCTAAGTAGTCTATTTTGTTAACTACAACTATTCTGTCTTCGGGATTGTTATATTCCATGACTTTACTTCCACATAAGGTTTTATTTGAGGAAAGTTTTATAATATATAAAGTGTGGGACACACAAAGCCAACTTCTAGCTGTTTACCATTGTCACATAATTGTCAGCGTGGCCTGTACTGAACCTTTGACTTTACTTGGCCATAATCAGCTCTTTTCTGGCTGGTTGAGCATGTTGCTGGTATGCTGAGGAGGGAAATGAAGGAACAACGCAGGCTAATGGCACTCTAAGAACACACACAGAATAACACCCATGAAAGTGGCAGAGCTTTATCACTAAGACTAGGTATTTCTTCTTTCTGTTTTTTTTTTTTATTTCTTTCCAAAGGTCTTCAAGCAGATGGGCAGAATATCGTATTCACTGATGGAGAATATATCAACCAGATAGCAGCCTGCAAGGATGTAAGTAGGGATACTCAGTAGTACTTATTTTTGTGTAACCATATAAGGTTACTAATACTGTTTTTCATATATTTTTCAGTTTCTTTATTGCTGTGCCACATGTGTCGAAGTTTAGATTATCTGAATAGCATGCCATCTTTCTCATGTGCCAGTAAACTTGGTGACAGAGTGATGCATCCAGTCTGGGCAGAGCCTGCTGTTCAAATGCCTTTGCTAAACAGCTTGGAGGCGGAGAGTCTGTTCACTTCACACTGAAATGAAATTTCTGTAATACAGGGCAAACAGCTCTAACCACACAAAAGTTTGTCACTTATGGCACAAAAGAGGGCATACTGTTACACACACACTCAACCAGTGGTGACAGAATTAGGTGCTTAGAACAGCCAGGATCACACCATCTGAGAGAAAAAAGGATTATCTTAGGACCATAGTGTGTCTGTGCATGCATGTGTCTGCCTTAAGAGTGTTTGGTGAGAAGTGGCTTATGCGTGCAGTATGTCAGAAATTAGCTACGCATTTGCACTGTGAAGGCTGAGAACTGGTGCACATTTTGCTTACCACTTACGTCTATTCGTGGTTGCGTACCACTTATGTCAATCCCTGTGTGTGTGTGTGTGTGTGTGTGTGTGTGTGTGTGTGTGTGTGTGTGTGTGTGTGTGTGTGTGTGTGTGT
>JBBJLR010000002.1:11989958-12005774 GCA_037577145.1 Brachypetersius gabonensis | reverse complement strand
ACCCCACATCTTTTCCCTCAGAATATTTTTTACAGCCAAAACAGGTGGGCGGAGCTACCAGGCCAGTTTCTCCTCCCACCTACACGCCGCAGCTTGTGAAACTCAATGAAACCAAAATAGAATATGAGCATTCGTTATTCGTTTTTTACACCTGCTACCTACAGTAGCTTCAACAGCCAGCACATCCTTTTAATTCAAAAATGATAGCTAGACGTTTTATTTTTCATTTCAAGTCATTGTCTTTTTGTTTGGATATATAATTGTTTGGATATATAATTTAAAAATACTAGAACAATGACTATGTTTAGGGTGGCTTGGGATCATTTGGGGGGAGGGCTTCCGACCTTCAGCAGAGTTTTAATCTAGATTAATCTAGATTAATTCCAAGATTCCAGTGAGCTTAATCTAGATTAAAAAAATTAATCTATGCCCACCCCTAATTTTTTTCCTGCAATGTTTTGAAGATAAAAAGTTTTTGAATAACAGTGACAGGGTTGCATTTGTTTGTTGCATGGCTTAGAGGCCTGGGTGAGAGCTTGGTGCTAATGGTATAATTAAAAAAAATTTTTTTTTAAACATTTACGGCATTTATCAGACGCTTTTATCCAAAGCGACTTCCATTCCCTAACTACAGGGGGCAGTCTCCCTGGAGCAACTTGAGGTTGCTCAGGAACCCAGTGGTGGTGTGCTGAAGGTAGGATTCTAACCTATGACCTCTTGGTCCAGAGGCAAGTATCTTACCACTGGGTCACCACCATCCCCTGCTACATCGATGGTCCTCTGTGGACTGTGCTCTCATCTATGGATTGGGTCTGGGATGTATTTTCACTAGTGTAACGCATTGAACATGACGTGAACACAAAGAAGAAGAAAAGTGTAGATGTATAGTGTACAAAAAGTGTTTTATTTATAGCCCATTTCCTGCAGAACAGGTTTGGATAGTGTGTACATCAAATTGAGCTTATTTGTTCTATTGCAAAAATGTAATGATGTCAGGAAAAAATTGAGCTCTAACAATGCCAATTATTTTAATGCAGGATGGTTTTGTGGTGCGGATCTACGCCACCAGCACAGACCCAGCCTTGCAGCAGGAGCTGCAGCTCAAGCTGGCTAGGAAGTGTCTCCATGCCTGTGGGATCTCCCTTTTTGACCTGGAAAAAGACCTGCATATCATTAGTGAGTTCTACAGTACTAGTATACATTTTTTTTAAATGCTTACCAAAATAATATGTAAAAATATGCATCTGAATTTGGAACGTTGATAACTACCACTATGTCTTTCATTCTCACCCATCTCACGCTGTGTTTCTGTGCCTGTGCTTTTTCTTTGCTTTCTTTTTTTTTTAATCTGTGATCATGTCCTCAGGCACAGGGTTTGATGAAGAAGCAGCACTGCTTGGAGCTGGCAGAGAGTTTGCCTTGATGAAGACAGCTTCTGGGAAGGTACACTTCTACCTTATCATACACACTAGCAGTTTGCAAAAGCATTTTATGTGATTTTTAAGAAAGCCTTAAACTACCAATTCTGAACTCATTCTGAACATTTATGAATAGTTGAACCATTTTTAAGAGTATAGTTACATGAGATTTTCATGGGAACTTGAGTGGTTAGAGAATGTTTTTACTGGAATATCTGTGCTGGTTGTTCCCATGAGTGTATTATATTCAGCCTAGTCAGTGTTGCAGTCAAAATAGATCTGATTGACCTTTGACACAACAGAAGTCTTGTCACTGCATTGTAATAAAAACAGCCATACAATACTAAATTCTATAATCTGTTATTAGTAGAAGTGCCTATAGATGCCACTTGTTGTGATAGAAAAACGCATAACTTTAAGGAGAGCTTTTGTTGAGATAGAAAACCCTTTACTTGACAAGCCTTTTCTGTCCTTTTGCCCCTCACTCTAAGATCTACTACACCGGAAAGTATCAGAGCCTTGGTATCAAGCAAGGTGGCCCATCAGCTGGGAAGTGGGTGGAACTGCCTGTCACCAAGTCACCCAAAATCGTGCAGTTCTCTGTGGGCCATGATGGATCTCATGCCCTCTTGGTGGCTGAAGACGGCAGCGTCTTCTTCACTGGGTCTGCCAGTAAAGGAGAAGACGGAGAGTCAAGTAAGACGGCTTAAAATGGTTGACAGTGGTGGTGTGATGTTGTTTTTTTTGTTTTTTTATATATATAACATTGTCATGTAAAGTATTTCTTATATCTGAGTCAATTGAACTGTGGATGTCTATAATATAAACCTCTGCAAATTATGACACAAAACTTGAGGAGTATTTTTATCATATTTTGTAGTTTAATTGCAAAAAAATATGAAATTCTATAATATTGTCAACTTTTTCCTTCAGCGAAGAGTCGGAGGCAACCAAAGCCCTATAAACCCAAGAAGATGATCAAGCTAGAGACAAAGACAGCTGTATACACTGCCTGCAACAATGGCAGCAGCAGCATAGTTACTAAGGATGGCGAGCTCTACATGTTTGGCAAGGATGCCATTTACAGTGACAGCACTTGTAAGTGTCTTCACCAAAGACCATGTTTATAAAAGACATTTAATAATCTGTGGCCTATTCTTCCATTCTCCTTGCACCTGTTCACACAGGGATCTGGTAATGATTCCTTTGTGTATAGGAATTGTGCCAGACCAGGCTTCCCATTGGGGCTGGACTGATAAGCAGTTTTTAAAAATATAAGTAAATATTACAAATCAGTTATTTTACAGTAACATTCGGTATATCTACGGCAGTTTCACATTTGTGTCAGAGAGGGACAACAAAACCCATTGCTTTTTCACACCAAGCCTTGAGTTTTACAGGTGGAAAACAACAACCAAAAAAAACAATAACGCTAATGTAACATGAGAACTAATTGTTGCGCTTGGTTTGCTCACAGCTTGGTTGTATACAGCTTGGCGATAAAGTTTTGGCTTTAATACGTATAATTGGAGTGAACTTTTCAGTGTTTTTACAATCTCATCTACTTTTTATCTGTCAAATTTGAAGTCATTTCATTGTGATGAAACATTAACTTTAAGACCTTTTTATCCATGTAGGTGCTTGACAACTCTGTCATTGGACAACCTATTGCAATATAAAAAAAGAAAGATTTAAAAGAAAAAGTAAATAATTTAACCCTAATTTATGAGAGATTCGTCTGACCATTACTTGAGTGGATATTTCTACTTTGTCCTTTTTCCGTCCTCTCTGTGGATGTGGTTTTGAGGAATTTATTTAAAACGTTTTTTGTGTTATCTTCTTTCCTTCAGGCCAGGTATCAGATCTGAAGGGTCACTTTGTAACTCAGGTGGCTATGGGGAAGGCCCATACCTGTGTACTGACTAAGAGTGGTGAGGTGTGGACGTTTGGAGTGAACAACAAAGGCCAGTGTGGACGGGACACAGGGGCCATGAACCAGGCTGGGAAAGGTAAGAGTCAGTCATGTATGAAGCTCTTTGGTGGTCCAGCCAGCCAGACTGATCAGTCATATTATTCTTTCTGGGCTTTGGGTGACTACCACTCTCAATTTTTAGTGGAACATCAGTGTGTTGTCTCCACATCAAAGCCTTTTGGTTGCTTTTTACGACCACGCATGAGGTTTACAAGTTTTGTTGTTGCAGCTTTTGGTGTGGAGAACATGGCCACAGCAATGGATGAGGACTTGGAAGATGAGCTGGATGAGAAGGAGGAGAAGTCTATGATGTGCCAACCAGGCATGCACAAGTGGAAGCTGGATCAGTGTATGGTGTGCACCGTGTGTGGAGACTGCACTGGCTATGGAGCCAGCTGTGTGAGCAGTGGACGTCCTGACAGGGTGCCTGGAGGGTGAGTAATACCCTCTTACCCACAGTAGTGCAAACCACATTGCAAGTTTCTGCTTTATGAATGTGCTATAATGTCTTTGGACATGTTGTTTATATATGCACCAGGTATGTGTTGTTTGTTCATGTACAGGCGTGTGTGTATGTTCTCTTCAGAATCTGTGGCTGTGGCTCTGGTGAGTCTGGCTGCTCCTCTTGTGGCTGCTGTAAGGCCTGTGCTCGTGAGCTGGATGGTCAGGAGGCCAGGCAAAGGGGAATCTTTGATGCTGTGAAGGAAATGATACCACTAGATCTGCTGTTAGGTACAACATTAGATTTAATCACCATCAGTCCTTCCTCATAACTGGTTACAACGACTACCATCTCCAACATTTGTATCATGTTTATCATTTCATGGCAAAGAGCTGCTCTGTAGAACTGCTATTGTTTGCCTGATGTCACCGTGCATGTGCACTTTGTGTCTGTATGTGCGTGCATGTGCATGTCCACTGACTTACATCGCTTTTCCATGCTCATCATTCACCCTGCCCATGTTGTCTCTCGTTTGTCCCCTCTTTTGGCCCTGCCCATGCTGGACCATTTTTATTTTAGCTGTTCCTGTCCCTCCCCCTCCAGGCGTCAATATAGAGGAGCACATCCAGATCCGACAGGAAGAGAAGAGACAGCGCATCAATCGCCGCCACAGGCTGGAAGAAGGCAGAGGTAAAATGCAGTCATTCACACACACACACACACACACACACGCACACACGCACGCACAGACACGATCCCTACACTTCTTCAGAGCAAAACAAGTCTGGAGCCTTATGTTTGAGGCATGACTTTTTTGCATGCAGCCAGTAGGCTTGTGAGACTGCAGTATACAGTGTCCAGTTATGTCCATAGTCACCTTGCAATGGAGAGGTTATTTATTAGAACAGCAGGCAACTTTTTATGGCTAATATAAAATAAAAGAAAACTGATTGTGAGCTAAATAATTTTAGAAAAAGGCTTCATTAAAATAATTCAACTTGGTGGCTATTGCTGTTCCTAGCGGCTTTAACCTTGTAGCCAAGACGTCTTATTGACTGTGCTTAGAGGATTTGACTGATTATCATCATGCATAGCCCTGTCATGATCATGACATTTTTACAGATGATTATCATATAAATCATTTTGATTAATAGGATAGGCTCTGGGTACCTGCAACCTTAGTGAGGTTTAAGTGGTTACAGAAAATGAATTAATGTAATTGTGCTTATTTGTTTAATTTATGTGACCATTATAAGCCACAGGATAAGCCACAGGTGTTGGCTGCCCTGCTTTACTTTGTAGCTAAAATGAAGTTGTGCTAACGTTAAATGATAAATTGTTTATGTGCACACACAAATGTTTGCAAAAAGTTGCAATGGATCACGTGTAGTCAATCTTGCAATGCCTAAATGTGTCTAATGAGCAAAATTAGCTACTTAGTTAATAAATTAACATCACTTAGTGCTACCCTTTAGGTGAGTGGTTCACAATCTTTTTTCCTTGAAGCTTCCCTTGCCTGTGTCCAAGACAAGCCAGGCCCCCCCAACTCCTACCTGCATAGACGTTCAAAAAGAATAAAGTGATTAAATACAAACTTTTATTTGCAAAAAATAAACAATGGTTGTAGGTCTTTGTTCTTATACTCTTATATACACACACACACACACACACACACACACATATATATATAAATTTTTTACGTTTCTCAGACATTGGGATTTTATGAATTTAATGTGTACAAATATATAATTTTGGTAACCTCAGTGCAGACAAAATTGTGCGAACCCTCTGCGATCTCTAGCGCCCCCTAAGGGGGGCACGGACCCCAGGTTGGGAACCACTGCTCTAGGTAATTGTGGAATTATTTTGGCAGGTCTTTTTATGCTTTTGTCTAAGATTTGCTTACAATAGTAATAACTTTTAAGGGACTCATTCACAGAGCTACAGCAGTTACATCATCCTTCACATGTGCTTGTGTTATTTGTGGCTGGATTGGTCTTGTGCAGGTGCTTCCCATGCTTGTGTATCTTTTGATTTGCCATGTATTGTATACTGTTATATTTTTTCATTTGTGAGATGCTTTGCCCATGCATGTGAAAGTTTTTTTCTCCCCCTCATAGGCCCCCTTGTATTCCCTGGCCCCCTTTTTATGAACCAGCGTGAGCAGGCCCTAGCCAGACTAAGACCCCTTCAGGCCTTTAAGATAATGCGGGACAAACTCAAAGGTACTATGGTCTTCACTATAGACTCCACTTGGAGCTCAGCTGCCCCCTGCCCTCACCAGACACTGCTCTCTTCTCTTTCTTCTCTTCTCTTCTCATCTCTTCTCTTCTCTTCTCACCTCTTCTCTTCTCTTCTCACCTCTTCTCTTCTCACCTCTTCTCTTCTCTTCTGACCTCTTCTCTTCTCACCTCTTCTCTTCTCTTCTCTTCTCACCTCTTCTCTTCTCTTCTCTTCTCTTCTCACCTCTCTTCTCTTCTCTTCTCTTCTCACCTCTTCTCTTCTCTTCTCTTCTCACCTCTTCTCTTCTCACCTCTTCTCTTCTCTTCTCACCTCTTCTCTTCTCTCTTCTTCTCCTCTCGCATCTTCTCTTTTCACCCCACTCTGCTTGTACACTGTGGTTGTAGAGGAAGAGAAACAGCCCTGTGGTGCTCATTTTCATCTAAATATCTGAACTCAACTTTTCACTATTTTATTTTTAATAACAGTAGCAATCAAGCTAAAGATGACAATCTCGTTATGGAAACAACAGCTGGCACATTTGACAGTAGCGCTGAAAATAGTGTGAGGAATTCTTTTATTTTCATGCAATGTTTCAAACATCACTGTTCACTTTAAAGTGAGCGTTTGAAGTCCTTGCTATAAATAGAATGTGATGCACATTATTATTTTAGGAAGAATGAAATAAATAATAAATTCCACTCTTATTTTTGCATATCCCCTAATTCAGCTAGATTAACTAATCTTTTTTAGTGGTTAAAAAGTCCTTTTTGTTTTTTAGATTAAATGCGCTAATGTAGTTTATGTTCTCTGTAAGGCAGGATTGGGCAATGATAATCATTAGAGTGTTCTATAGAGTGTTTTATTTGTTCAATAAATGTTTTAATAAATAATGCCCACCTCTACAGTGAGGTTGTTCACTGAGTTAATTTACTCAGGGGTAAAATTAAAACTTGCCCATTTTTGTTTTGATTAAACACTAGCACTCATGGTTCTGATTGTTGACAATCAGTGATTGACTTTTTAACCATCTGTTATGTCTGTTATGAAGCTCTCACTTTTAGATGAATTTTTTTACTGTCACATTTTTTATTGGTTTACTCATTTTCATTTACTGTGCATGCCTTTTTTCCTTCATTTCATCTTTCTCTTGGAGCTCCAGTTCCTTCCTCCCAGGTGACTGATGGACCCTAGCCTCCCACGCTGGTTCAGATATCTCTCTGAGTGAGTTTGTCCCTCTAGGCTCTCTCCATTAGCATCTAACCATGCTCTATATTATAGATGGCAGCAGTGAACGTGGGGAAAAAGATGCAAGTAAGATCACTACCTACCCTCCAGGAGCTGTGCGCTTTGACTGTGAGCTCCGTGCTGTGCAGGTCAGCTGTGGATTCCACCACTCAGGTAAGCACCTTACAAAACACATAGCTTGTTGTATGTGACAAGTTTGTTATTAGAATAAATGCACTAATCTCAACAGTTTGTAATCTGAAATTGTAAACATACAAAATGCTACAATTGTTTTTGTTGGTTATAAAACTTTTTTTTTTTTACCTTTTTCTGTGAATGGTGTTTTACTTTTCCTGCTGCTTTGAAACTACATTACATAGGACAAAGTACACAACTTTTTCATAATTCCTAATTTTCTTAATTCCTTATGTTTATAGTGCAGTTTTACCTAGATACAGATAGTCCTGTTGTTCCTATTTAAATGTAAAGGGCTCATATATAACTCTCCTATAGTGGTGTTAATGGAGAATGGAGATGTTTACACCTTTGGCTATGGGCAGCATGGGCAGCTAGGACATGGAGATGTTAATTCCAGGTAAAGATGTTCCATGATATTTCAACATTTTTTTAATGTGTTTTGCCTTATGTCAAATTATATTGTTAAGTACTTTGCACATATGGCAGTACTATATACGGTCAGACTCAGACTACTGATGCTTTTTTTTGGTTTCAAAAAGGGGATCTCCCACACTAGTGCAGGCTCTCCCTGGTCCCAGTGTTCAGGTGACAGCAGGCAGTAACCACACTGCAGTTCTCCTTATGGATGGTCAGGTTTTTACTTTTGGAAGCTTCTCGGTATGTTGGTCGTTCAGTGTTATTTTGCATAAAATTAATAAAATTACTAATACCATTTATATATTATGTTAGTATGCTGACTGAAAGGCTAAAAATTTCTTGTATTGTGTCTTCAGAAGGGACAGCTTGGTCGGCCCATTTTAGATATGCCCTACTGGAATGCCAAGCCTTCCCCCATGCCCAATATTGGTGCCAAATATGGCCGCAAAGCCACATGGATCGGTGCCAGTGGAGACCAGACCTTCCTAAGGATTGATGAAGCGCTAATCAACTCGCACGTTCTAGCCACTTCAGAGATCTTTGCCAGCAAGCACATCATTGGTACTTTTCCCTGCATGACTCACACTCTGTATTTGAAAGTCTATTTTATTTTCTGGTGGAAAATATCCTTGGCTGTCCTAAAGTAATTGTCTGTTCTCTTTAGGATTGGTTCCTACCTCTGTATCTGAACCACCTCCCTTCAAATGCCTGCTGATCAACAAAATGGATGGGAGCTGCCGGACCTTCAATGACTCAGAGCAGGAAGACCTTCAGGGCTTTGGTCTCTGTCTAGACCCTGTATATGATGTCATCTGGAGGTAAGGATTGAGTTACACTGTGTACACTAGGCTCACTTCCTTATTGCAGCAAAAATGTGCTGGTGCCTGAAGAAAAGAAGAAAACGAATAAAGGACACAATACACTGCACAGTAATCTGTCTGTGTTTTCTGAGTTCTTATTTATTTCTTACCTTACAGTATGTGTAACTAGAAAACACGAACAAAAATAACAGGACAGACTAGGTCAGTTTTAATCAACGTGAGCTTCTTGCTTCTCTAGGTTCTTGCCTAGCACACAGGAAATGTGGTGCTATAATGCTGTGATCGCAGATGCTCGCATGCCCTCTGCCTCGGACATCCAGTCTCGTTGCTGCATCCTGAGTCCTGAGCTGGCCCTGCCCTCTGGCTCCCACACGACCACCACACGCTCCCACGGAGCCCTACATATCCTTGGTAGGATATCTTGCTTCCAGTCAGTCACTCTCTCTCGTTGTCCCTCCAACTCTGTCAGTCAAACTGCAACTTCACCTTTTCATATAATTTCCTTATTCCTTATTTTCATGTCCTTATGACTGCCTCTCAAGTTCGGTCTGAACTGAAAGAAAATGTTTACACAGAGTGATGAATGAGCTGATTTTCTGCTGTCTTATTCACTCTAACTTTTTACAGGCAAAATTTAGCTATTATTTCTGATGAATGTGTCTTAGGTTAGATGTGTCTTTCATAAGTTAGCCTCACAAGTGGACTCAAGGTTGAAGTTTAAATCAAAATGCCACAATTTCATAAGAAAAGTTCAATCAGTTTTCACATATGAACTCTGGACAATGTCCAGAGATGCCCTTCAACACAGACCTACCAGAAATACTCCATTTAGTTGAAATGAAGGAGGATGTCAGGGTAGAGTGTGCAGGAGGCAGGACATGACATAATCACGTAGTGAAGTTTAGGCTTTGCGAGATGATTTTGGCATTAGACTTTACCGACAGACATTCCTGAATCTCATCTCCTCTCCAGGCAGACATTTTAATTGGTGGCTTTGTGAAAGTGACCCTTTGCAAAAAAAATGCATTTGTCTGGTTTTGTGCAGTCGCATTGTAATGATTGGATTTACCAGTACAGCAGCAGTTATTTATTTTTAAAAAAATCACCTTCATAAAAGAACTGAAATGACTCTGGATGTACAGGGTGTCTGGATACACTAGCAGCCATGCAGGAACTGAAGATGGGTGTGGCCAGTTCTGAGGAGGAGACACAGGCAGTGATGAAAGTATACTCCAAAGAGGACTATAGTGTGGTCAACCGCTTTGAGAGTAAGTGCACACTCTGTGTGACACCATGACAGTTACACTGGAAAGACACTGAAACACTGGAAAATGCTTTACAGGTTTTGCCAGTGACATTAAAAAGAATGTTGCAGTTTCTCAGTGTGCTGTGTTATTGTCCAGGTCATGGTGGAGGTTGGGGCTACTCTGCTCACTCCGTAGAGGCCATTCGCTTCTGTGCGGATGCTGACATTCTACTGGGTGGTTTGGGGCTATTTGGAGGCAGAGGAGAGTACACTGCTAAAATCAAGGTATGCTGTTGTTTAGAATATAAGCTCACTCCTGCCATTAAAAATCTTTTCAGTTTACTTACATTTAAATTCTTAAAAATGTCTGTGTTGAATGAATGTCTGTGGTGGATGATTGCCTGTTTTCTTGCAGCTGTTTGAGCTGGGCCCAGATGGGGGAGATCATGAAACAGATGGGGACCTATTGGCTGAGACAGACGTTTTAGCCTATGATTGTGCTGCTAGGTACTCAAAGCTATGTTTGTTTTTTCCTCCACATAACAAGTATACAATTATTTAATCACTAAAATCAACGGGTTCTTATTAAACAGCTTAGTTATAAGTAACAGTGCAGTAAAGCACAGACTTTGAGCTTTAATAACATGTACCACTGTGGGGCTACTCACTGTTGGGTACTTGTCTATTTTGCTTTGTTGCTAATGGCACTGTTAAAGTTGTGTCTGATTACTTCTGTCAGATACAGAATATGCTCTCCTGTTTGTGTGTTTGATGTGGAGTCAGAAAACCCTTTTCTTGAAGAGTTCGATCTGATTGTTTGTCCTGTCTGTCTTTGTAGAGAGAAATACGCCATGATGTTTGATGAGCCTGTGCTGCTACAGTTGGGCTGGTGGTATGTGGCCTGGGCTCGAGTGTCTGGGCCCAGCAGTGACTGTGGCTCGCATGGCCAGGCAACTATAACCACTGATGATGGGTACCGGTCTTTTTATTCTCTCCAAAGATTGGAAGCATTAATCCCTCAGGTTGTGTGAAAGCATGTCAGTGACTTTGTCTGTGTCACTTTGCAGAGTGGTGTTTCAGTTTAAGAGCTCCAAGAAATCAAACAATGGTACTGATGTGAATGCTGGGCAAATACCTCAGTTGTTATATAGGTATGTGCTATAGACACTCATTTGATATGTGCCCTGATGCAGTATTTTTCTATACATCTCTATGTTAATCAACGTACGAATTTCCTTGCTTTTCTCAGATTGCCATCTAATGATGGTAATGCAGCAAAAGGAAAACAGCAGACCAGTGAACCAGTTCATATTCTGAAGCGCTCCTTTGCGAGGACTGTCTCAGTGGTATGCTTGTACACCGTCTCACAAAGAAAATATATATTCATACACTATAAATAAACACTTTTGTAATGGGTTCAATAGAAGGTAACAAATCAGTCTGGTTTAGTTTTATCTGTTTTTAGAAATTTAAAGCATATTGTAGAATTATTTATAGAAAA
The DNA here is from genome assembly GCA_037577145.1 of Brachypetersius gabonensis. Classification (NCBI taxonomy): domain Eukaryota; kingdom Metazoa; phylum Chordata; class Actinopteri; order Characiformes; family Alestidae; genus Brachypetersius; species Brachypetersius gabonensis. The sequence continues at coordinate 11,994,312 of JBBJLR010000002.1, read as the reverse complement.
CAGTATCTTGGCTAGAATGCTGACCTCCTAAACCATATTTTTGAATTCTAAAACCTGTGTGTATATTTTCTTCTCAGGAGTGTTTTGAGTCTCTACTGAGTATCCTCCACTGGAGCTGGACTACACTGGTTCTAGGCGTGGAGGAGCTCAGAGGACTGAAAGGCTTCCAGTACACGGCCACCTTGCTGGACCTGGAGCGACTACGCTTTGTGGGCACATGCTGCCTACGCCTTCTACGCGTTTATATCTGCGAAATCTACCCTATCTCTGGTAATGTTATCTATGCAGAGAGCTGGAACAGGGCACAAGGTTTATAGCTATAGCTGCAAAAACAGTTTTAAGGTTATTATCTAGGGGAAACTGCCATTTTTACTATTCCATGTTATTATATCACCACCATTATTAAATCTGCAAAAGAATTGTTATTTAACACCACTTGCTGTCCCAGTGTACTCTTAATGCAGACCCAGTGGCTCAGTATATTTGTTTCTGGACACCAAGTACATATGTCCTGTTGCTATGAAAGGTAGATAACATCAGTTGTGGAGTTCCTTCAAACTACAAAATAAAATCACAGTTCTGTGGCACAGTAGTCCCATAAATGCAAGTAAAATCAGAGGCAGTACTAGCAGAAGCAGTAAGCTCATGTTCTGTGTGAATTAGGATTGCAATGATCAGTGTAGTTTTGGTTTGATTTCATTGTCAATTCTGGTATATAAGGTTTTTTTTAAAACCCTAAATAGAGAACCTGTATTATTTGAGACATAAAAAACTCACATAATGTGGACGCATTCATAGAATAACTCCCTCCCCACATGTTTTGCTCTAAAAGGATGTTGCATGCTAAGTTTTGATCATTAATACTGGTTTCCTCAGAAGAGACTGAAGAGCATATCTGCGATTCAGATTTAAATGTTTGCGTTGAAATTGTTACATCCTGTGTAATATGCACTGCAAATAAGCTTCTGTAGATTATGTTGAGTGTCCAGTGTTAACATCTGTAATTCTAACAGAGCTTATTTGTGATTCTTGTCCTGTTCAGCTAGTACCAAGGCAGTTGTGGAAGAGTCAAGCAAGCTGGCGGAGTGTGTGGGGAAGACACGCAGCCTGCTGAAGAAAATTCTGTCAGAGGGCATGGACAACTGCTTGACCAAGCTGGATAATGACCCACAGGGCTACCTTAGTCAGCCGCTCACTCTCCTGGAGGCGGTGCTTCAGGAATGCCACAATACCTTCACAGCCTGCTTCCACTCCTTTTACCCTACCCCTGCCCTTCAATGGGCCTGCCTTTGTGACCTGCTTAACTGCCTTGACCAGGTAAATGCCAACTCAAGCTTTTAATGAGACATTTAATGTCCTTTTACTTCCATTGCCGAACTTAATGTGGGGACAGAAATGTGTATGTGGAACCTGTTGGACCACACTACATGCCCTCACATGACCAAAACCAAAGGTTCAGTTCCCTGACCAGGCAGGAAGGCCATAGTTAAAGTCTTTGGGTGAAGTCCAAATGCTGTATACTATTGTGATATAGTTTAGTAAGACAAAAGTTAACAGAAATGTTCATGGATAGGTAATTAAATAAGTCAAGTTTTAGCCTGAATTATTCTCAATGCATATATGTATCAACAGTTTGAACTTGCTTTGCGATGCATAAAATGGGGATTATGTGAATTCCATTCTGGTGTGTCCCGAGTCCTCAGTGTTAACATTATTCTTGAGAAGCTGAACCACTTTCAAGCACCAATACATGCAGAAACTAAGCCACTTGACAGATTTAGGGCTGATAACCCTGTGGCATTTTGGTCTGAAATATCTCTGGTGACTGGCTTATCTGCTCTTAGTCTTAGCTCCACACTTGCAGTAAATCCAATATCGATATTTCAGGACATCCAGGAGGCAAACTTCCGCACCTCAAGCAGTCGTCTGCTGGCAGCAGTGATGTCTGCGCTGTGTAACACATCGGTTAAACTGACCTCCATTCTGCCTATTGCGTATGATGGAGAGGTCCTGTTACGCTCGCTGGTTAAACAGGTTAGCACTGAGAATGACTCTGCCCTTGCTCACCGTTTCCCTCTGCTGGTGGCTCACATGGAGAAACTCAGCCATGTAAGTACTGCCAAACATTCTATATGTGGGTCCGTACATCACATTTTGCAATATGTTTCATGACTGTGGAAATAATGCACACAAAGATTTATTCCCAAATGTAATATTAGATACTATTTAAACCTAAGTAATAAGATGTTTGTATTGCCTATAATAGCTTAATAAAATGTAAACTTTTATAACATAAAAATGTTCTGTTGTATGTTTGTTTGTGTTTGTCCAGACCGAAGAAAACCTAATGGGGATGACAAGTTTTCGGGAAGTGTTGGAGAAAATGTTGGTAATTGTGGTGCTTCCAGTGAGGAAAAGCCTGAGGAAAGAAATGGAGCTGTTCTCTCCTCATTTGGTGTCCAATACCTGTGGCCTGCTGGCCAGCATCGTGAGTGAGCTCACCGCCTCTGCTCTTGGCTCTGAGGTTAGATACATGGTTTATTCTTTTTCTGACTAGCACTTTGCTTATCTTTGCTTACTAGCTTATTTCTTTTATTACTAGCTTGACTTTTATTTCTTTATTCTTCGTCTTTCATCATCCTCTCTTTCCTGGAAAAATAAACATTCTCTCACCTCTGTTTAGATTCAACTGAGCTCTGCCCCTCTCCTCTAATCATATTACAGCAGCCTGCTGGCCATAAATAGCATTTGGCTGCTGCATGAGAGATGATATCACTCTCTTCAATAGATATAACCTCCCCACTCTGTTCTCGTTCTCTCCTCTTTGAGTATTGTGCTGTAGGAAGATGAGTCATGGGCACAGGTGGGTTCTCCACAGGACTGTGTCGCCCCTCTATTGTCTGTTTTTCTGCTGTCCGTCTTACTATTGCTTAAGAAACTGCCATGGATCGGTTGTCATGGCAACTGAACAGCTGTGCTGGCACTAAACTGCTTGTAAAAGAGAAAAATCATGTCTCTGCTCCTTTCATGTTATGTTTTTAGAATATGTGATTTAATATGCTAAATTGAATGATCATAACACATGGACTTCTGTTAAAGCTGTGTTTCAAGCAGGCAATAAGAAAACCATCTTTGAATTTCTTTTATTCACAATACTGCCATCCAGTGGTAAATGTGTCAGTGCTATAATATTTATAATTTGGTCTTTTCCCATTACTTACATCATTACCTTTGTGTTTTTTAAATAAATGTTTTGCATATTAGATTGTCGTTACCATGAATGCTGTGCACAATAAAAAACAAACCAGTCAGTATTGCATAGTTTTAAATTGCTCTGTTGTAATTTACTTGCTCAGGTGGATGGGCTGAATTCACTGCACTCTGTAAAGTCCACTCCCAACCGCTTCACTAAGACCAGCCAAGGCCGCAGCTGGAACACAGGCAACGGCTCCCCTGATGCCATCTGCTTTACTGTAGACAAACCAGGCGTAGTGCTGGTTGGTTTCTGCGTCTACGGGGGTGGAGGTATCCATGAGTACGAGCTGGAGGTTCTCGCTGATGATGTAAGCAGTTTCTTTAATTTGGTCATAAAATATAGCTGCTTTTATTTAATTTCACAAATATATCATTTTTATTACATATAAGTAGCACCCATAGCAACACCCCTTATTATGATTGAGCCTTTTTTCAAAATGAATTTTTATAGGAAAGCATTGTATAATTGTTGATGCACGTTTCAGGCACAAACAGAGCACCCTGGAGACTCGGCTCACTCCCACAGATGGACCTCTTTGGAGCTGGTCAAAGGCACTTACAGCACTGATGACAGCCCTAGTGACATTGCTGAGATCCGGCTGGACAAGGCAGTCCCTCTGAAGGTGACTGAATAGAGTACTTGTATACAACCATAAACCTCCTTTAATTGTGGGGCCTGCCTGAAGTCTGTTCCTCTGTTTTCTACAGGAGAATGTGAAATATGCTGTTCGTCTTCGTAATTATGGCAGCCGAACGGCCAACGGAGATGGAGGGATGACCACAGTACAGTGTTCTGATGGAGTAACATTCACCTTTAGTACCTGCAGTCTCAGTAGTAATGGCACAAACCAAACCAGAGGCCAGATTCCTCAGATCCTTTACTACAGGTTAGATATTATATATTCATATACAGTGGATCTAAAAAGTCTACACACCCCTGTGAAAATGTCAGGTATCTGTGGTGTAAAAAATGAGACAAAGATAAATAATGTCCGAACGTTTTCTACCTTTAATGTGACCCATGAACTGTACAACTCAATTGAAAAACAAACAGAAATCTTCAAGGTAGAGGGAAGAAAACAAAAAATACTAAAATAAT
>JBBJLR010000002.1:11975703-11989858 GCA_037577145.1 Brachypetersius gabonensis | reverse complement strand
GTTTCACCTTTTGAATGGAATTGCTGAAATAAATCAACTTTGTCATGATATTCTAATTTTATGACCAGCACCTGTACCTTTGGAATGTGATAGATGATGTGTGATGGGTGAACATTAACATTTCATATATATTTTGACATTCTCTTTGGTAATTCTACAATACAAAATGATATTCCCTTTACCAGTGTTATTACATGATTTTCTTCACAGGAGTGAATATGATGGAGATCTGCAGTCTCAGCTGCTGAGCAAGGCCAATGAAGAGGATAAAAATTGTAGTCGATCTCTCTCAGTGGTTAGTGCTGTGGTACGAGCAGCTAAGGACCTCCTGCACCGGGCCTTTGCTGTTGATGGTGAGCAGTATGATTTTAGTCTTGATTGTCTACTGTGTTTGTGTGCATTACTATAACAAATGTGTTCTGTTTTGCAGCTGAAGACATTCCAGAGTTGCTAAGCTCCTCTAGTCTTTTCTCCATGCTGCTTCCTCTCATTTTGGCCTATATTGGTCCTGTGGCAGCCTCAGTACCAAAGGTGAATAAATGTGCTGTTTCTAGAGCTTTTTTCTGCCCTTTTGGATTTTTTATTTTCTTGAACCCTGCCTTTTTTATGTTAGGCTCCTGAGCAAACTGAGCATCTATTGTAATGTTGTACCTCCTTCTGCCAGGCTGCTGTGGAGGTATTTGGTTTGGTGCAGGAGCTTCTCCCTGCTGTGTCTGCATTAAACCAGAAGTACGCCCCTCCTGCATTCAACCCTAACCAGTCTACAGATAGCACCACTGGTAACCAGCCTGAGCAGGGCCTGTCAGCTTGCACAACCTCCAGCCACTACGCAGTTATAGAGAGTGATCATCCCTACAAGCAGGCTTGTGTCACCCAGTACAAGGTAAAGCATTAATTCTAATTCTGGTGAAGAGTTTGGTGCTAAATTAAAGAAGAAACCCCATAATACACAGTTTATCAATCAATGTATATCAAGTTATCCGAGGATATAAACATATTGTTTGCATCTTATGAAACCAAAAGTAATGTAATGTAGTGTACAAAACTAAGAAACTGTTGGTTTTGTCTTGTAGGTATCCTTCCCAGACTGTGTGCGTTGGACCACCATAGAGTTTGACCCCCAGTGTGGCACAGCCCAGCCGGAGGATGTCTTACGGCTACTCATTCCCAGTCGATCCCTGCACTTCTCTGGCCTAGGTTCCAGGCCCCTGGCCCATGAGACTATCAATGCCTGGTCTGAGCTTAAGAAGTTCTCTGGCTCTACTGGCTGGCCTACCACTGTTCTTGTTTTGCCAGGTAAGATCATAATCTCAAGTGATTTAATTCACACTTCACAATTACTGACACAGCAATCCCTGACAAAAGCCACTGATCAGAAGCAAATGGCCTGTACAGTGAAAAATGTTGATTGGCAATGAGGTAATGAGAACACAAGACAGGGGTGAGGGGATAACCCAGAAGGGGTGTTTTTCCTTATTTTTTGTGTTTTATGTTCCTTTCTTTTTCATTTCTTGTTGAAGTTTAATTCAACAATGCATGGATTCACATTAGTTCACAGCAACAAAAACTGGGCAGCAAGTGTAGTGGGAACATTACAGTAGTCTTTCAAGTCTTCTGGTGCACAAAGGAATTAACACACTGTTCAGTTCTTGTAATATACTGACCAGTCACAAAACTGGCATCTATCAAGAACTAGCTGAGCCAAATAATACAAAAGAAGCAAATATTTACCAGATTTAGTCTTTTCCAGGATTTATATATAAAATTCTACTAATATGTGCTATTAAATCTAGGTCTCAGACAGTTAATTTCTATAACTTGTGATTTGTTGAAGCTCATCATACTTGATTAAAACTTTATATATTTACTTACATTTTTATAAAGTCAGTTAATGTTTCACCAATGCTTGTAGCATATGCAATAATTTCCATCAAGTGAAATCCAACATTTAACAAGTAATGTAAATTCTTCAGTATTTAAAGTCTCTAACCTTCTTCTTTGTAACCATCATTAACTGCTTTTCATGTGCTTTTCTTCTTTAATATAAGGTAACGAGGCCCTGTTTTCCTTGGAAACAGCATCTGATTATGTTAAAGATGAGAAATCTTGCTTCTATGGCTTTAAATGCGTGGCTGTAGGCTATGAGTTCAACCCAGGTCCTGATGAGGTAAGGAATTACATTTTAATTTCATTGCTTTGGGAAGCAATAAAACCTTCTTTGTAAAACAATACTTAAAAATAAAAATTAATCTGAAAATGTCTCAATGTCATGCACTTTCCACTTCCTTATGTTTAATGTAGGTAGCTGCATACACATGACTGCTTCTTAGTTGCTTGGATACTTAGCTTAGGAAAAGGTTTTGTTATCCTTTTTTTTTTTTCCATTCATGCATATTAACTGAGATTCCACCTGCTCGTGTCTCTCAGGGCATCATTCAGCTGGAGAAGGAGCTGGCATATTTGGGAAGTATGTGTGCTGCTGCCCTCATGAAGAAGGATCTTGCTTTGCCTATTGGTAAAAGTATTTTTTTATCACAGTATGTTCATAATGTTTCTTGTGTTAATTATGCCCAGTTTTAAACATAACTTTTTTTATTTATGTTTAATGTGGTATCTTTCCTCCTCATCTACAGGAAATGAGCTAGAAGAAGATTTGGAGATCCTTGAGGAAGCATCACTCCAGGTATTACTTTTCAAAAATAAAATTAAATAATAATTTGGGTTCATTAGGATAAAGTTGTAATTTCACTTTTGTAATTGAAACTATATTAGGTATGTAAGGCTCATTCGGGGATCCTAGGAAAGGGTTTGGCTCTCTCTCACTCCCCCACCATTCTGGAGGCTCTGGAGGGCAACCTTCCCCTGCACCTGCAGAGCAATGAGCATTCCTTCCTGGAGGACTTCATCACTTGTGTGCCCAATTCAAGTGGAGGACGCCTGGCCAGGTCAGGTTTCTCTTTACACTAAATAGCAGCAAAGACAAAATAAAACCAACTCATGTCTTTATAAGGTGAGTTATAACTTGCCTTCATCTTCAGGTGGCTTCAACCTGACTCCTATGCAGACCCTCAGAAGACCTCCCTCATCTTAAACAAAGATGACATCCGTTGCGGTTGGCCAACTACAGTGGTTGTACAGACCAAAGATCAGTATGGGGATGTAGTACATGTGCCAAATATGAAGGTAAGCCCTCTACTTTTACAAATTAAAGGTATACTGTTTACTGTCTATAGCTCATTTGTAATATGAGTCTTTTGAAATGTGGTCTGCAGGTGGAAGTGAAAGCTGTGCCCGTGTCTCAGAAGAAGTCCATTCACCAGGACAACATGAAAAAACTGCAGCGACTGCCAGGAAGTTCCGCTAACTCAACATTAGGATCAGACCTCACCTTCGGTGGATTGCCCGCACCAAAACTGGAGGCTACTTATGAACCCATGATCATCAAGGAGGCTCGTTACATTGCCATCACCATGATGAAGGTTTGCTGCAGCTCTTGTGTATATGCTCAATTGTGCAGTACATGTAACCAGTTGGATTCATTTGTTTCATATTTGAGTTGTGGCCTTTTTGCCTCTCAGGCATACGAGAATTATTCCTTTGAGGAGCTGCGCTTTGCCTCACCCACTCCGAAGAGGTAAAGATGAGTTATGTCGTCTTTTAATGTTCTTTATTCTAATAAGTGGTGGCACCCTTTTCACAGTATCTCCCCGCATTTTCATCAGGCCCAGTGAAAACATGCTCATCCGGGCTAACACAGACGGCACCTACAGTGCCAACTGGACTCCTGGTGCGGTTGGGCTGTACACCATCCATGTCACCATAGATGGCATTGAAATTGGTAAATGGACCTAGAAAATTTTAGCATATATCGATGTATCAGTAGCCATACATGGCAAAGAAAGAGTGTGGCTTTGGATTTAAAAGACTGTCTTAATTTGAATAGATTTATAAACTTTACAGATGAATAAGCTTTACAGGGATATATTTCAGTTAACAAATGATCCATTAAGAGATGATTTGTGAGGACTAAAACCACAGAGCTTTCTGCAGATGCTGGATTGGAAGTGGAAGTGAAAGACCCACCCAAAGGAATGATCCCTCCAGGCACACACATGGTTAAACCCAAAGCTGAGCCACAGCCCAGCAAGGTGAGATTGTAGCTTACAACAAGAAGGAGTTGCTGGAGTTATTTTTGCAACAGTTTTCTTTTTATTAATATAAACTTCAAACATTCTTTGCGTTTGTTCGCCTTTGGTGTATTAGAAATAATCCTTGAATTAGAATTGTTACTTATTACAGAGTTCCCTGAGCCAACATGGGAACTGACTCATTCTTTAAAGCCGCGCTTATTTATTGTGAATTTAAGCTGGGAAACAAGCAACACAAACACCAACTGCTCATAATCATGCAAACTTTTTGTGCGTTGCTGCTGGGATCCCCATTTCTGTCTAAAACTGCAACATATCCCTGCTGTACGTTTATCTCTCCCTCTTGTGATTTGCAGTGCTTTGCTTTCTCCTTCCATCTGCTCGCCTGTCTCACTGTCTCCCCGTCTCTCTCCCTTTTGCTTCTCTCAGGTGCGCAAATTTGTCGCCAAGGACAGCGCAGGTCTGCGCGTGCGTAGTCACCCCTCTCTTCAGAGTGAACAGATAGGCATAGTCCAAGTCAATGGCACCATCACTTTCATTGATGAGGTAAACCATTGTAGACTAGGGACAAACTTAGTCTGTCTGTAATGTTTCCAAGTACTATGTCCTTTTCTCTCTGTATTTCCTTTTCATTTAATCAGCGTGAGCCTGGTGACAGTAATTATGTTTAATTCCTTTATTATTCCTCAATTCTTAAATCACAAATAGTGTTAAGCTTTTTTAAAATGAGTTCTGCTACTCTCTCTAAGCTTACTTTTTTGGTTTGGTTATAACATTTCTTTGCCTTTCTTTTGCTTCGACACATAAGAGACTTTGAGGCTGCAGTTCTGCCCTTAGCTTACACACATTTGTTTAAATTAGTCAGAAGGGACTCCTGGTAGGTCCTGTTTTCACATACTTCGGCATCTTAAATGCTTAAGTGATACTGTTTGTAGTAATTCAACATTGACATGCTCTGTAGATTGCTGTTAACAAATTAAATGTAAAATCATTTTTCCTTATACAATTCTAAAACTTGTACTATACCGCAGCCTCTAAGGATCACGCAAAGGCGTATTGGCAGTCACAGGAGGGCATGGCTCTGCTCTGTTGCTTGTTTCCCATAGATCCACAATGATGATGGTGTGTGGCTCAGACTGAATGATGAGACTGTAAAGAAGTATGTTCCCAACATGAATGGGTACACTGAAGCCTGGTGCCTCTCTTTTAACCAGCATCTGGGCAGAAGCCTTCTGGTCCCTGTTGACGTAAGTAAAGGATATAGACTAGCTGGAGCCCCTATGCTGCCCATTTGGGATCGGGAATAATTACCTTCAAGGCTAACTGAAACACTATGTCAAACTATTCTAGTTTTACATTTACTCTTGAGTGCAGAAGTGCACCCAGTAAACCGTATCCCAAATGCCCAAAAGCATGAAGCACTGATAGCTTCAAAGTCACCGAAATATGTTCTTGCATGTTATAGCTCAGTGGTGTAGCACTGTGGCGTTTCCTTCAAGATTTTCACTGGGACTTAAAGAAAGCATACGGACAGGTGCATATGTACATGCATTTGTTTGAAAGATACTAACACTTGCATAACTGTTATGTTACCCATCATGTGTGGTGTGGACAAAACAGCATCTTGATGTTAGTGCGCTGTACAGTGCTGTTTACTGATTGTTATAGAAAGCCACTGGATCAGTGTGACTCAGTGGCTCAAGCTTCCCTACAACTAAACCATTGCACTTCCTCCCTCTCACTTCACAAAGCCTAACACTACTGCATCCAGTGCAGTCTGTAAGTAATTTTTGTTGTTTTGGAGCTATAGACCAGCACATTGACAAATTACTTTTCAGGTCTAGCCCATCAGTTTTAATTCAAGTTTATGTACATTCATATCAGATGCTGTTTAGCAATCACAAAACTCTGAGCATACTTTAGTTCTATATTTTACCTAAGCTAGATAATGATCTGCACTGTTGTTAAGATGTCATCTGTATTGTTCCATTGTTTCAAAAGGAGTAATGAAAGATCTGGATTTAATATTGGAATTTGAAACTATTGTTTTTGTCTCAATGTGAGAACCTCCTTTTCTGATATTAACTCTTCATTGGATGTCATGGGACTGGGAAATTTGAAAGAAACAACTGGAACACAAAATGAATGCATAGCATATAGGACCACATGATGGAAATCACTGGAAACCACTCTCAATTATTTTTTTGTCCTTTTGATTCTTGCATATCTGATGATCCTGCATGTTGCATACATCATCATACATTTAATTTAAAAAAATACATACATATCTTGATCTAAATGGAGAATTGCAGTTTTCCCAAGAAGCAAAAAAATTAATACAGACAAAGCACTGTTTGTAATCCAGAGCACAACCCATCGTGTGTACCATAATGGCATTTGAGCACATGGTTGCCAGTAGAACTGACTCACTTGACAGGAGGATGGGTTCTGAAATATAAAGAAGTACCAAAACAATCTGCTCAGTAGCAAACAAAATAAGGAATTGAAGTTGGTCAGTAACTAGAAACATTCAAAACACCTGTGGGCAGCTGACCTGGTTCATGCAGTGTGAACGTAAACTCAGCACCAAATCTGCTCTTCAGCATCATAGACATTGTCACGTTTCAAAATCAATGTGCGAAAGTACAGAACTAAAACAACAAAAGAGTTGTCAATGTCCCATTACTTTAGGACTGCACATTGAATCTGAAGGTCATATTAACAGATCAAATGCATTTATTACATTTGCTTCATGGCACAGAAACCTACAGGTTAACATCCTTTATTCATGATTCTTTTATGTAACAAACAAAGAAGCAAGTGACACATTGTTTTCTGCCATGAAACAACTGGCTATGAGAATCCTGCTTTTCTGGAAAATGTGCCATGGTTCTGAAAGCAAATTTACTCACTGATTTGAAGGACTCTTATTAGGAGTCTCAGTATGAACAGCATGACACACCACAACTTTTTTGGAAGATTGTTTATGATGGTGTAATTGATTGTTTACTAACTTTTATTAAAGTATTTTATGTATTTATGTGTGCCTCATATAATGCTGGAATGAGTGGATTGAAAAGCACAGTTTATTTCAGTTGCAGTTAATTCAGAGGACCTCGATAAGCCAATCTTTACTTAATGTACTAATATAACATAATATTTTATGCAAAAGCATCATAGCAGCGGATACCTCTCTTCCAAAAAAAGAAAATCCATCCCGTCAGCGTCTTTTCTCGTCTAAGTGAATCCCTACCATGATTTGACTTTCTTACAATCTGTTGCTCAGAATACCTTTAGCACTAGCCAAGGAGTCAGAGATATCGACTTTTTGTCTTGGACGACCTTATCTTGTTTCCCTCAGGTGAGTTGTCACAAAGAGAGATGTGTATGACTTGGCTGCTTCTATGTTTCCACCAGTGTTTGTCCTTATTTGTCTTCTTGAAATCAAATTCTGCAGTTCATGTGTAGTGTCACAAACATATTCAAACACAAATGCATGGTTATTTTGTTGTCACAAGGAAGGCTCAAGATACTATACAGGACATACCAAGTGGATGCCTTTTTATGCTGTTGTAGTTAATGATACATATTTACTTGCAGATAATAAAAGTATTGTGTGAAGTGCCTTCAGGTTATAGGTCATTTGCATGACATTTTTATTTATTTATTTAATTAATTAAAATAAGAGGGAAAAAAATGCATTCATTAAATGTCCAAAAGTTTGTAGACACTTGATTGTCTAACATTTCTTCTGACAGCAAGACTTTTAATAGTGAATACGTCCCTCTTTGTTGCAGTTAAACTTCTGCTCCCAACATCATTATACTACATGTATAGGTTTTGATTGGGTTCAGCCACAAGTACATTAGTATCATCAGGTACTATTGAATGAGTTGTTCTGAATCACAAATATTACTCCAGCTCATCCTGGAGGTGTTCACTAAGGCTCCATCAGTACACAGAACACAGTTCTACTGCTCCACAGCTCACCTCTTGGGGGCTTGGTACCTCTGAAGATTTGGCATTGTGCATGGCATCCTCAGGCGAATGTGTATCATCCTATTCTTTTGCAGTTTTTATCTGTGACGACTATACACATGCATGTGCAACTGAATAGGTCCACCTTAGAAGTGTCTAGATACTTTTGGACATATGGTGTATGGCAGCATGTCTGTTTGACAGTCAGCACTACTTTGAAGTGGACCACATGGCTGTTTTATGTAGATTTAACATTCAAATGTTAAATTTACATACACCAGTGAGATGCTTATGTTTACTTTTCATGTTTTATTTATGTTGCATATATTGTTATGGATGAGCTCCAGTTAGACAGTTCATTGAGTGTGTGTGTGTGCTGACTCTGATAAATACAGAAGTTGACTTCTGAGGCAAACTTTTTTTTTAATTTGACAGCCCATATGAGCGGCATACATGTAAAGTACCAATCACTCTTGTACTGCAGACATTGACCTATAACCTTTGATTTTGCAGGAGGCCAGGCCCCAGTCAGATGAGTGTATAAGGGAGACCAATGGCCGCCCCACACACGAAGCCCCCATGCGCAACCTGGACAGGGTGGGCCTGGGTGGCGGACCAGGTCTTTATAAGGTAGTGAAGACGGGACCCTCGGGTCACAACATCAGAAGCTGCCCAAACCTTAGAGGTATCCCCATTGGAATGTTAGTTCTGGGGAACAAAGTCAAGGCAGTAGGCGAGGTATGGACTCCCAACTGTGTTCTTTTGGCTGCTAGTAAATAATTTAGTTCCCAGATTTCGTGCTGTCTTGACCAGTGCTACAGTCACTGCAACACCAGTTTCCTTTTTCTTCTCTGTGTCCCTTAAAAGTTGACAATTACTTGTGTGTAACTCTTGAAGAGCCAATACATAATATGCCTCTGGTGTGGATGTGTGATCATTCTGTGCCTATTAAAGTTCTCTCATAAGTAACACGCATGGCTTCAGCTTTTGCTACCACTCTTATTAAATAACAGCCCAATGGTTTAGAATGGTCTGTTTGGAATGGTGAATAAAATGGTATCATTTGGACTCTACTTCTGCTGTCAATCTACTCTAGGCATAAATACACCGATCAGCCCCGACATTAAAACCACTGGCTGATGAAGTCAATAACACTGATTGTTGTTTGTAGCATCTGTCAAGGGGTGGGATATTTTAGGAAGCATGTAAACAGTCAGTTCTTTTAGGCATGTGGGGAGAGAAGCCTAGCCTATCTGGTGTGATCCTGCAGAAGAGCAACTGCAGCACAAATAGCTAGAAAGGCTCGTGCTGGCACTCATAGAAAGGTGTCATTAGTAGCTGCAGACCACTTAGAGTGCTCATGTTGTCCCCTTCTGGAAAATCAGGGGCCCGGCATTCATGTGGCTGCCACTTTGATATGTGCCATCTCCCTAAACGTTGTTGGATACCAGGTACACCACTTTAAGGAAGTAGCCTCTTTCAACAGGATAATATGCATTGCCATACACTGCAGAAAATTATTCAGGTGGGGTTTGAGGAACTCAAGACTCACTTGGTCTACACATTCCCCAGATCACAATCTGTACAAGCGTCTGTGGGATGCTCTGGTCAAAGTAGTCCATTCCATGGAGGCCCCACCCCACAACTTAAAGCTTATTTATGGTCAACGTTAAATACGGATACCGACAGAGCCTTCAGTTCATCCTGTGTGTCAAAGTATGTTGGCTGTGAGTGTTGGCAAATCGTTTGAAATTCCTTTTCCTTTGTAAGTGAGTGTCTTTACTGGACTTAACGAACCTGCTGTTAATGTACTGCTGCCAGATACAATAGCACATCTTCAGCTGTCTTGTGGGTCCATGCCTCAACAGGTCAGAGCTGTTTTGCAGCATGAGGGGGACCTACGCAGTATTAGCCAGGTGGTTTTAATGTTATGACTGGTTGGTGTAGTTCTTATATGCCATGTTTCCGGTGGTCTGTACAAAAATGCTGAAGTCTTCTCTTAATTGGCCTTCTTTGGCCACTCTTGAGTGTTTCTTCCTTTTGCACATTTGAATTCTCTCCATGCTCTGCCATGGAGGTGGCGGAATGTGCCTCTTCCATCTCAGTCTCTCCGTAGAGGGTGTGGTGTGTCATGCTGTCCTTCAGTGCCCCTCCTCAAAACCACTGGTTGCTTCTCAAGTGTGCACTTGCAACTGCTCCACCAGTATTTTCTTCATCAGTCACTTTGAAAATAGAAGAATGTGCTCAGTGCTGGATACAGTTCTTCTGTTCTTTACACCTGTATTTGTAGTCAATGACTTTATGGAAATTTGAGTGACCACAGCTACCTTAATATAAACCTAATGCATTTTAATTTTCAATTTCAGTGAGAATTTGTTCTCTGACAACCACTTTCACAAGAGTTTTAATGGTCGTGTGTTATAAGCTGGGGTAAAGAGTTGCATGTGAGGAAATAATGTTCTCTGTGCATCAGGTAGTTAACTCTGAAGGTACATGGGTGCAGCTGGATAAGAACAGTGTCGTGGAGTTCTGTGAGAGTGATGAGGGAGAAGCCTGGTCCCTGGCCAGAGATAGAGGAGGAAACCAGTATCTGCGCCATGAGGAAGGTAACACCACACCAAATTGTTACGACATTGTCTGCTGGAATCAACCTTAATCACCTTAGGTATGCTTTGCAAAAAACTTCAGAAAGTATTTGATTATCTTGTTTTTCTTTTTATACACATTACAGAGCAGGCCATCCTGGAACATGGTGCTCAGACACCTCCCCCCAGCCCTTTCTCAGTGCAGGCCTTCAACAGAGCCGTGAGCAGCAGTGGAGCCCAAGGTTTTGATTATGGAATATCCAACAACAAAGGTCAGTTTAGAGCATCATACAATGTCAAGAAAAACCTTGGTCCAATACAATACACTGCATAGCATAACTAGCATTTTCGACCAGCATTACAAACCTTTGTTCTGTCATGACATCAGCCACCTAATCGAATGGTCTCTTCATAATGTTATATATAACTCAAGTGTATGGATTTACACACAGACCATTTGATTAAATATTTACTGTATTAACAAATTTGCTGATTTCCACTGATTATATATGTAGAAATGATCTACAGACTCAAGTTTCCAGGCTCTTTGTTGGACTCCTTTCATCTTTCATCATCTTTGTATTTACCTGGGAACACCCATATTTCTCATCCGTGTTGTGTAGAACAGTGATCTAATTGATTTTTATTGATAGTTTTGCCTGTGCATTGTCAGTTTATAAAATTCACAATTTAAAACTCACAGGATGATGTCTAATCTAGCAGTCACTGATATGAAGGGGTTTAGGGGTTGTATTTATGGTATAAAAAGGGTGAGTTCTTAAAGTTTAATTGTGGGCATTTCTTTACTGCCCTTTATATTTTTGTTTGTTTATTATGGACCTTTAAATACAGAGCCCTTCCTGTAAGGTCTTTATTTTTCCAGTTCAAAACATAATACGACGGTATATTTGTACATTTAAATTGCATAGTATTGTTTTTTTTCCTTAGCAAACCTACAGCAGCTCTTTTGAGTGTGTGCTTTTTGTTTTTAATTTAGAATACAGTTAAATTCATCAAAAAGAAACCATATCATATTCTTAAACACCCCAGTGCCACATATTGCTCTGTGCTCACAGTTTCTTAGATTTCCAGTATATTTGGTGTATCTTTTACCTATGTTGTGCATGCTCATGTGTCATTGTGTGTCATGGCTGGCATCAGTGCCATGTATAGCGTGCATGGGCAAAACTCTGTGTGCTGCAGTCAGGCCTTACCAAGTTTTGTCCCATCGTCTCTTTCTGCTAACGACTTGGTTTAAGGTCTCACTCTTGCCATACTTTCTTCATTCACTGCTGCTGAGTGGTGCTCCCATAGACCCTTGCTGCGTACTTTGGTGTCGTATGGGCTTTTCATCACTGCCTTATGCTCCGATGTTAGTTACAGTTCATGGTGAGATGCTGTGCTGTTCTGAAGTCCTTCCCTGTTTGAGAGTCAAATATGGTATTTTAAAAGTTGGTGAAGTTATAATAGTTATCAAAGTATTTTGATCAAAAGATGTAAACCAGCCATGAATTGTGATCAACTTGGAAGTGATGAAAGAAAAGGCAATGTTGCCAAAGCCAGTGCCTTTTTTATTGCCTGGTATGCTACACCTTAATGATCAGAGGTGTGGCTTTTTTTTAAATCCAACTTGCTGTCCCCCAAACCCTTTGCCTATTACCCTATAGTTCAACTGACCTACTGACACCCCTCTGTACTGCCAGTGTGCGTGTCTGTGTAGGCTGTTGATCAGACTAGCGTTTTTTATGGTTCCTACTGAGGATCGTAAAAGCTATAGTCTTCCCGTTGTCTTCCACATTACAGGTGACCGACTGAGTGCCATACTGAATTCCATTCAGTCTGGGCCTTTCCTCCCAGCTCCCTCCGTATTTGAGCAAGCCGCCAAACCTCCCTCTTCCCTTGTCCACAGCCCTTTTGTGTTTGGACAGTCCCTTTCCCAGCAGCCTCAGCCACAACCACAGCTTCTGAGTAAGTCTGTCTGTCTGTCTGTCTGACAGTGGTGGTGCTTGCTTGCACAGCTGCTGCTTTTAATTGTTTTATTGATTGGTTTGGTTTCTGGGTTAAGTGTGTTCTGTTCAGGCTTAGGTCCCCGGCTCTTCAGCCTGTCTTCCCCAGATACTCGCTTGCTGTATCATTGTCACTTTTCCCCTTTCTCATCTTGTTACCATTAGTCTGTCTATAACACGGTTCAGTTTCTGCTGCTGCTGTATCTGCTTTGATTTACTTGTGTTGTTCACCTTACTTATTACATGTCATTATTTCTTTTTTGTTTATCTGATTTATAATGTTTACTTTCATCATTCACACTTGGTTTTACAGTAGACTTTAAGAAGGTGAGGTGTTGGACTGAAACAGCTGAGAATATTTTAAAATACCCTAACTAGGCTAACTATCAGTGTTTCTAAATGTGTCATTTTCCGGTATTAGAAAAGCGACATTGGGACTCGGTTTAAAAGTGCATGTGTAAACATACATCAGCCAGCCATAATATTAAAACCACTGGCAGGTGAGGTGAGTTACATCGATTATGTAGTTACAGTGGCACTGGAAAAGTGGTGTGATATGTCAGGCAGCAAGTGAATTGTTAGTTCTTGATCTGTTGGAAGCAGGACAAATATGCAAGTGTAATGACTTGAACAGCTTTGAAAAGGATCGGATAGTGATGGCTAGATGACTGGGTCAGAGCATCTCCAAGACAGCAGGTCTTGTGGTGGCTTCCCGGTATGCATTGGTTAGTATCTGCCAAAAGTGGTCCAGGGAGGGACAACAGGGTCATGGCTGCCCAGGGCTTGTTCATGAATTATCGAGAGAGAGAGAAGGGTACCCCGTCTGGATATAATAGAAAGGTGCCAGAATATTGTAGCTAAGTATCTATGTATGCAGAAAAATAAAGATGTCATGACCCCTGTGGGCATCAGAACTGGACCATGAGGCAATGGAAGAAGGTGGTCTGATTAATCCCATTTTCTTTTACACCTTGTGGAGTATCTGCATCTTTACCTTCAAAGGTCTTGTGGAGTCTGTACCTCGATGGGTCAGACCTGCTTTGGCGGCAAGATAGGGACCTACAGAATATTAGTCATGTGCTTTTAATGTTATGGCTGAGTGATGTATTAATCAGCTAAAATGGTCTGAATTGGTGGGTGAGAGACTGTATTTATCTGTGGCTCTTTAACCAGCCTTTGTAGGCTCCTGCATGATTCGAGGATCAAATACAAGCCTACCACCCCCCTGGCATTAGTGACTGCATTTTTCTTTTAATTCCCAGTGCATATATTCTCTCTCCTCTCTCTCTCTCTTTCTGGTTTGCTCTCTATTTCTCTGCTCCATCCCTCTCCTTTTGATTGCTTGAGTTTAATTTTTAGTTCATCCCTCTTTCTGTCTATTGTATTGCTAGCTCTCTTTGTTACTCCCCCCATCTCACTTGTTCCCTTTCTCTGTTAC
>JBBJLR010000002.1:11931830-11975603 GCA_037577145.1 Brachypetersius gabonensis | reverse complement strand
TTGTTCCCTTTTCTTTTTGCACCCCCCCCCCCCCCCCCCTTTCTCCTTTTGGTTGCTGTAGTTTAATTCTCTTTTTTTTTCCTCTTTTAATTTCTCCCTACCTGTTACTCCCTTTCTCTGTTACCCCCTTCTCTTTCTCTCTCTATCACTCTCTGATAGTTTTCTTTGGTTCAAGCCTTGTTGCTTACTCTCCTTGCAACTGTTTTCCGCTGTAGATGCTTCATCACGCAGCCTTGCTTCACGTGAGCGTGTGCACAAAAGCAGTGTGACTGGGCCTGGCACTGCTCTATCATCTCTTGCTCTCAGACAAAAGGGTGGGTAATGCATGCCTTTCCTGGGAGAACCCAGGAGACTCACTACCTGGACGAGCTTTGTCTCATCCACTGCTCCATGATTTCTGTACTTTTCCGTATGGAGTATAGAACTCTGGCTGAATGCTCAGTATTATCAGGATACATTCTAATGTTTGTAGAAACACCTTTGCATCATTTAAAATTAGATTCACAGAGTTTCTAAGACTTACTGCCATAATTAAATGTGAATGAATGAACTGGAAGGATACGAGGGCTTCAGTGAATTGTTGTCATGTTCTTCTCATTTCAGTTTTTTTCATTCCCTCTGTCCCTCATATTGTTTTTACAGTTTTCTTTTTTCCCCCCTTTATTTTCAGGTGTCATGTTTCGTTGAATGTATTTTATGGTTATTTTTTCCTCTACCAGACTGTGGAGTTTCAAAAAGTTTGTTATATGTTAATTGTATATTTTAGTAATCATTTACGTCTTATGGTATTTAGGTGAGAGAGGGAATGTAGCATCACGATCCTTGTCTCCAGCAAGCAAGCACCATCAAGAGAGTCGCTCCCCCAAACTCGATAGCCGCTCCAACCGCTCTGCTGATCAAGGAAAGATGAAGACCATTGACAGCTTGTCTGCCAGCGAGGCCCTCATACTGAAATCAGATACAGGCAAACTACGTTCTGACTCCCACAGTCGCTCCCATTCACCCAACCACAACACTTTACAGGCCCTTAAGGCGGATGGTAGGACCTCAGGCCTCCGAGCTGAGTCTCCAAACCCAGGTTCCCGTTCTTCATCACCCAAACAGAAGACCCTCTCATCAGGAAGGTCAAGTCCCTCAGGGACCACCTCCCCACGTTCTTCTTCTCCACATGATAAGAACTTGCCGCTTAAAGTCAGCCCCTCTTCAAAGGCCCGTCTTGACCCTCCCCGTGAGAGGTCCAAATCTGACTCTTACACCCTGGACCCTGACACACTGAGAAAGAAAAAGATGCCTCTAACTGAGCCTTTAAGAGGCAGGTCTACTTCACCCAAACCAAAACTTCCACCCAAAGAAGGAAAAGGGGGAAGCGGCAATGCTGAAAACCGTACCCCGTCTCCCCATGTTGTCCAGGAGAACCTCCATAGTGAAGTGGTAGAAGTATGCACTTCCAGTGCCCTGCTTTCTAATGATGTCAATGATGAAAATGCTGAATTGCATAATGCTGAAGAGGGCTCCTCAAAAGTTCATTTCAGCATCGGAAAGGCACCTGTCAAGGAGGAGTCAGAGAACCGTTCCTCACCTAAAGTCAGCCGAAAGACCTCTGGCAGACATGTGCGACCCAAAAAGGACAAATCGGGTCCACTTTTCAAAGCAGAGAATGTGCGTCTTACTGAGCCAGCTAAACAGGCTATGTCACCCTCTGTGGCTGAATGTGCTCGAGCTGTCTTTGCAGCCTTTCTGTGGCATGAAGGCATTGTGCATGATGCCATGGCCTGCTCTTCCTTCTTAAAGTTCAACCCTGAACTCACTAAAGAGCATGCACCCATTCGCAGCTCGTTGAGCTGCCAGCAAGGCCTGGATGAAAAAGAAAACAAGCTGAAAAACCGTCACTCGCTGGAGATCTCCTCAGCCCTCAACATGTTTAACATCTCACCTCATGGACCCGACATCTCCAAGATGGGCAGCATCAATAAGAACAAGGTTTTGTCCATGCTTAAAGAGCCACCATTGCCTGAGAAGTGTGAGGATGGGAAAGGTGAACTTGTCTCTTATGATGTGTCAAGCCACTCATCTATGAGGTCCAAGTCTATCCTGCCCCTCACTCTCCAGCACCTGGTGGCTTTTTGGGAGGACATCTCCATGGCAACTATTAAAGCTGCAACACAGAACATGATCTTTCCCAGCCCTGGTTCTAGTGCCATTCTGAAAAAGAAGGAGAATGAGAAAGACAGCAAGAAAACCAAGAAGGAAAAGAAGAAGAAGGAGAAAGCTGAGGTGCGCCCCAGGGGGAACCTCTTTGGGGAGATGGCACAGCTGGCCATGGGAGGCCCAGAAAAAGACACTATTTGTGAACTGTGTGGGGAGTCTCATCCATACCCTGTTACCTACCACATGAGGCAGGCCCATCCAGGTATAACAGTAGCTTTTTTCTAAATGTCTTTTTATAATATTTATGTACCACTCCATTTTGCCAAAATGATCAGTGATGTATAGAAGTGAATGAGTGGTTTGAGGGTTTTTCTTTGTTCTCTTTCAGGCTGTGGGCGTTATGCTGGAGGCCAGGGCTATAACAGTATTGGCCACTTCTGTGGTGGGTGGGCAGGTAACTGCGGAGATGGAGGCATAGGAGGGAGCACCTGGTATCTGGTTTGTGACCGCTGCAGAGAAAAGTATCTGAGGGAGAAACAAACTGCAGCCAGGGAAAAGGTAACATTTTCAGTTCATGCACATAAAAACAGTATGTAAATATAGTTGTTTCATTCCTGCAGGCTATTAAAGTTGGATTGAAGCACAGGGGATGCTTGAGTGTATGCTTCCACATAGCAGACTGACATTGTCAGCGGTTAAAGATCATAATCTGTCCTTCATAGACTGAACTTGGTTGGGTACCTTACTGCTGCTCTGAATAGCCCCTTGCTAGCACAAGCTAGATTATCATAAAACTATTTTTTTCACCAGCACTCCCCTGGCATAGTCTTACAATTGTGAAACTAGCCACTAGGTATGCAGAGCCTTGACCATATTTTTGTGATACTCGGTCACATCCCACATGTCTAGTGGTATCCAACACACATTTTGTAGCTTCTCATGATGCATTGGGGGCACTGACAGCCAAGAGCATGAAAATTCTTAAATAAACAATGTTCTTCATTCAAGCATAATTTGCCGTCTTTTTATTGCAAGCATATGTGTGGATAAGTAGAAACACTGTAACCTATTGATGCAAGTCATATACTCTGTGTTCTGTTCGCAGATTTGTTTTTGAGATTAGAATTAATGGGCCGTTACATCAGCTGAGAGTGTGGAAGAATTACAGCCCTGAGGTCACACACTCAGATCTTAAATATCAAATTCTTATTTTACAAGATGGGATCACAATGTTGTTTGTGATCTAAAACTAATTAATCAGCATGACCTGACTTCACTAATGATTTTTGTGAGTGACTACAGTCCTCACAGCTGTGTTTGAATATCTAGTGTAAAGTCTGCCTAGAAGAGTAGAGATTGTTCCTGCAGCAAATAGGTTTAAGCAAAAGAAACACTGGCTGAGTAGGCATCTACAAACCTTTAAACATGTGCATCTAGGGCTAGCTCTGCTTCACTCTCTTTTTATTTATTCATGGCCTTGGTACTTGATCTGGTATGTTAGAGCTCTTGTGAGAACGAAATTTGTCTTTCTGTGTACATTACATGAAATATCAATGCATATATACATGTCATTGCTCCTGCATGATTTAAGTCACAAAGCTTTTCTTAGAAAATCACTTATTTGGCCCAGATACAGATGTGTTGATTTTTTTTTTTTTTTTAAGGTAAAACAGTCCAGGAAGAAGCCTCTGCAGGTGAAAACTCCTCGAGCACTTCCCACCATGGAGGCTCACCAGGTGATCCGTGCCAATGCCCTGTTTCTGCTGTCCCTGAGCAGTGCAGCTGAACCCAGCATGCTGTGCCACCACCCACCCAAACCCTTTCACACACACCTGCCCAGCCTTAAAGAAGGTGTTTCTGAAGAGCTGCCCAACAAAATTGGCTGCCTTTATCTGCAGACCTTGGCTCGGTACATACTACAATTCTGTTGCTATGTGGTCAAATAGCATTTCATTTTGATGAAAATTAATTTTGATGATCAATGAGTAGGCTTATTTAAGCATCTGATATGAGCTTGATCTCAACATATTCTGTTGCAGTCAACACACAGAGAATTTTGGAGCCTACCAAGATGAAAATCTGTTTCAAGACGAGATGCGCTACTTGAGATCGACTTCAGTTCCAGCCCCTTATATTTCTGTCACACCGGATGCTTGCCCTAATGTGTTTGAAGAACCGGAGAGCAACATGAAGTCAATGCCACCTAGGTAACAGCCCAATGTCCATTCCAAGTGATAATTATTCTTACTGGGGCAGAGATTAGCTTTTAACATAACCTGTTGTTTTTGCCCTTCACTCTTTGCTGTGCTAGTCTGGAGACCAGCCCCATCACAGACAGTGACACAGCCAAACGGACAGTGTTCCAGCGCTCCTACTCTGTTGTAGCTTCAGAGTACGACAAACAGCACTCTGCCTCCCCAGCACGAGTGAAGGCAGTGCCTAGGCGAAGGGTACACAGTGGGGATGCCGGTATGTTCAACGTATACTTACTAGCATCCACAAAATTATCACAGATTTAATAAATATTACTTGAGGTTTTTATATAATTCCTATACCTTTTCGTTATAGAAGTGGGATCTTCCCTACTGCGACATCCTTCTCCTGAGTTGTCTCGCCTAATCTCAGCCCATGGCTCCCTCAGTAAGGGTGAGAGGAATTTCCAGTGGCCCGTGCTTGCCTTCGTTATTCAGCACCATGATTTGGAAGGACTAGAAGTGGCGATGAAGCATGCTCTGCGCAAATCAGCCTGCAGAGTTTTTGCTATGGAGGTTGGTAATAACTGGTGTCATACTCCACCGTGTAGTGGTAATTGTTTTATAATTTTTTTTTTCATGTCATCACACTATACTCTTTCATAACAAGAATTCTCTTTTTCCCTTGTCAGGCATTTAACTGGCTGCTGTGCAATGTGATTCAAACTACATCTCTCCATGATATCCTCTGGCACTTTGTGGCTTCTCTCACACCATCTCCATGTGAACCAGAAGAAGAAGAGGAGGAAGACAACAAAGGGAACAAAGAAATTGTAGAGCAGGTGTGTATCACTTTGTGATTTCTTATTTACTACGTGGAGTTTACTTGCAAAATAATTGTTAACGAACAATACACGTTTTTTGCAGTTTGTTTAACCATTATTTTAACAGATTTATCCAGGTTGTCTGTTCTGAGACTTCAGAGCAGGAATTGCCAAATTTCTGAATACTCTCTTGTCTATTGTGTTACAGGAGAAAGATTTAGGGGTGTGTGAGCATCCACTCTCTGATATCGTCATCGCTGGCGAAGCAGCTCACCCACTGCCTCATACCTTCCATAGACTCCTTCAGACAATTTCTGACCTGATGATGTCTTTACCCAGTGGTAGCTCCCTCCAACAAATGGCCCTTAGGTAACTGATCCGTTGTAAAACTCAGGACCTATTATACACATGCATGTATAATTTAAAATATTGTAACTGAAATTTTAAAACTTAAAATAGGTGCTGGAGCCTCAAGTTCAAACAGTCAGACCACCAGTTTCTGCATCAGAGCAATGTGTTCCACCATATCAACAACATCCTTTCCAAATCAGACGATGGGGACAGTGAGGAGAGCTTTAACATCAGCGTGCAGTCAGGATATGAAGCCATCAACCAGGTTTTAATTTTGCATTTTTTTCTTAATAGTCCAGCACATCACTCAGAACAGTCACCTTTTAAGAACTTTGCAAAAATAAATAAAAGCTTTTGTGCAAATGATGAGACAAAAGACAGTTTAAATATCAGAAATTCTTCAGTAAGAAAGGAATAAGAACAGTAAATGCATATTTCTGTAGAAGTTGTGCCCAATAGTATATGTGTCTGAGAGACCATGGAAAAATAATTAACCCTTTTGTATAAAAAAAAAACCCAAATGACACAGATGTCCACAAACCATTGCTCTTTGAAGATATACCATTTGTTAACTTACATGGCAACCTTGTCACTGATCAGAACTACATAGATTGCGTTTTTCTGATTGAAGTGGGAGAGGATAGAGAATGGATTATGCTATGCACCCATGCTTAAATGACTTGTCACTTATGATTTTTTTTTCCATTTTTTAATAACATATTGTATTTAATTCTGTAAGTAGTTTTTCAGAGCCAAAGCTATGTGTGTTATATATTAGAATTCATAAAAATCACAAAATATTTTGCACACAAAATATTAACAATTGTGTCATAGTTTGACCTTGATTTGTAAATCTCAAAATATGTGTGTCTAGTGTATTTTAATGCATTATTTTGAATGTAGGAGCTGTGTGTGGTAACCTGCTTGAAGGACTTGACCAGTGTAGTGGACATAAAAACATCCAGCCGCCCAGCTATGATTGGCAGCTTGACAGATGGCTCTACTGAGACTTTTTGGGAATCAGGGGATGAGGACAAGAACAAGACAAAGAGTATCACCATTAGCTGTGTAAAAGGCATCAATGCTACTTATGTGTCCGTACATGTGGACAACTCTCGTGACATTGGAGTAAGTTTGGGGATGGGGAACATCTGTTTTGTAGTAGATTGTAATTGTGCAGATAAGAAACACTTACAATGATGTTATTTTCTTTGTTTTTTCTAACATGTTAGAACAAGGTCACATCAATGACATTCCTGTGTGGAAAGGCAGTGGAAGACCTCTCCAGGATTAAACAGGTATGTCTTTCTAATGGCACTTAAAATTATCTGTATACTTAATGTTCCTTCACATGGTTGGAGACTTAACGCTATAAGCTCAGATCCTTACTGTTCTGTAAGGTTCTGAATCAAGGAAAAATAACATCAAATCCATTCCATGTCATATTTTCTCTGCATTGAAATTTCAACTATGGTGGCGTTATCTTCATCCAAGCCATTTAAGTCACTTAATCTGTAATGTCTTTGTTGTTTCAGATTGACCTGGACTCAAGACACATGGGATGGGTGACCAGTGAACTGCCTGGGGGAGACCACCATGTGATCAAAATTGAGATGAAAGGCCCTGAAAACACACTGAGGGTGAGGCAGGTCAAAGTGCTTGGCTGGAAGGAAGGTGAGAGCACCAAGATAGCTGGGCAGATCTCTGCCAGTGTGGCCCAGCAAAAGAACTGTGAAGCAGAGACACTGCGTGTGTTCCGCCTCATCACCTCACAGGTTAGTGTGACTGTGTTCAGATGGTTTGTGGTTTAAAGTTCTTACTTAAAGTTTTCAAGGTTTTGCCAAAGTAAACCATTTAGAGCAAGATATGAGTCAAAAATGACATCCTGTAGCCTTCCTTGAAATTGAAGCAATTCATGACCACCCCTACTGAATTAATTATTTGCCTTTGCATCTAGATGTAAAATAATGTCATTTCTGTAGGTGTTTGGAAAGCTGATTTGTGGGGATGCAGAGCCTACTCCAGAGCAGGAAGAGAAGAACTTGCTATCATCCCCTGAGGGTGAAGACAAGGTCAGCATCAGGGTCTGCCATTACCACAAAAACTAAAATAAAAAACAGCCACAGATTGCGTGTTAATCAAAGCTTCTTTTAATTAATTCTCCTCAGGCACCATCTGATGCTGACTTGAAAGAACACATGGTTGGCATCATCTTTAGCAGAAGCAAGCTCACTAATCTGCAGAAACAGGTATGTCATCATGACAGGTTAAGTACTATAAAAGAAAACCAGGAAATGCTGAATCTCTTTGTTCCCTTTTTTTGTCCTCAGGTGTGTGCCCACATTGTGCAGGCCATTCGCATGGAGGCTACACGTGTGCGAGAGGAGTGGGAGCATGCAATCTCCAGTAAGGAAAATGCCAACTCCCAGCCTAGTGATGACGATGCCTCCTCAGATGCATACTGCTTTGAGCTGCTGTCAATGGTCCTTGCCCTAAGTGGATCCAATGTGGGAAGACAGTATTTGGCTCAGCAGCTCACTCTCCTACAGGATCTCTTCTCTCTCCTCCACACAGCCTCACCACGTGTCCAGAGACAGGTGTTTAAATCTTTAATCATTATATACCTTTTTCTTTCTTTCACTCACAGACAACTGAAGATATCATGTTCTTAGCTAGTTTTAAGATTAATGACCTTGCTCTCCAAACAGGTGACCTCACTGCTCAGACGGGTCCTTCCTGAGGTCACTCCTGTGCGCTTGGCCAGTGTAATTGGCGTGAAGGCCTTGCCACCAGCAGACATCAGTGACATCATCCATTCTACAGAGAAGGGTGACTGGAACAAGCTGGGAATCCTGGACATGTTCTTGGGCTGCATTGCCAAGGCCCTCACTGTGCAGCTGAAGGCCAAGGGCACCACCATTGTTGGCACTGCTGGCATGGCAGCAGGCAAAGGGGTCACAACAGTCACACTGCCCATGATTTTCAACTCGAGGTAAGTTTGCAAAAAATAAGGACTCTTTGTTTGATTTTTCTTTTTATTAGCAAGCTCATTTGTCTCTTTCTCCATTTCTTTTTGTCTGTAGTTACATACGGCGTGGGGAGAGTCACTGGTGGATGAAGGGCTCAACCCCACCTCAGATAGCTGAGATTATCATTAAGCTGGTCAAGGATATGGCTGCTGTTAGTATTCAATCTTAAAGTTCTTATTCATGGTTCACTTTTCTGTCTGAGTTTATTGGTTTCTTAAGTTGCAAGATTCAAGGCTTACCATAATTTCTTTTCTACAGGGCCATCTTTCAGATGCCTGGTCCAGAGTGACCAAGAATGCCATTGCTGAGACCATTATTGCTCTCACAAAGATGGAGGAGGAGCACCGCTCACCCGTGCGCTGCATTGCTACCACACGGGTATGACTAAGCTTTTTATTCCTCAGTCCATGGTTTACAAGAGCGCAGGATAGCTTAGTGAGCATTCTTCAGCAAATATGGCCACTGAGCTGTCAAGTGAAGTGTACCACTCAAGTGTCCTTTGATTAAAAGGCTTGCAGTAAAAGCATCAAATATTGAATTATGATGATTTTCAACACAGGGAGGAAACAGACCACTATGCAGTCAAAGCAGTGAATGAAACTAAACAAAGCCTGATAGAAGTTTAATAAAATTGTGCTTCTGCAGATCAAATGATACTTGTAAAATGACATTATTTTGTTTCTGCACAGCTCTGGCTTGCTCTTGCCTCTCTGTGTGTGCTGGACCAGGACCATGTGGACCGGCTGTCTTCAGGGCGCTGGATGGGCAAAGACGGCCAGCAAAAACAGATGGTACAGCACACAGAGCCTAACAGGCCCCTGTGGACACTATAAATACACAATTACCTCATAGGTCTCCTCACCCTCTTTCACATTTGTTTGCAGCCTATGTGTGATAACCATGATGATGGGGAGACTGCTGCCATCATCCTCTGTAATGTGTGCGGAAACCTGTGCACTGATTGTGATCGCTTTCTCCACTTGCACCGGCGTACACGCGCCCATCAGCGACAGGTACACAACCATTCATGCTTGTGCTGCATAATATGGACAAAAGAACTGGGGTTGTATTTCTACATATTGTGAATATTATTTTCAATATATGAAAAACACCTTGTTGAAAGAACTTTACAGATTGATCAAAAGTATTATTGTTATTGGTGATTCTTCAAAACACCCACAAATCAGGAATGGTCTGGAGACTTATGGCACACAATGAACATTTTTATGAATTATAAAATGTCATTGTTATAATCAACCAACCAATCTCATACACAATATTGTACAACGCTAGCATTATATTGTTCTGGTGACTGTAGGTTTTTAAAGAGGAAGAGGAGGCCATTAAGGTTGACCTACATGAAGGCTGTGGTAGGACCAAACTCTTCTGGCTCATGGCACTGGCTGATTCCAAGACCATGAAGGCCATGGTGGAGTTCAGAGAACACACAGGTGAGTACACTATGTCTTGTGCTGTATTCATAAAAAGTGAATCTTGAATTTTACCCTTTTTGTTCACCTTATGGCCATAATCTCCATGTCTAAGGTAAACCAGCTTCGAGTAGTTCAGATGCTTGCCGTTTTTGTGGCACCAGAAATGGCACAGAGTTGTCTGCAGTGGGAAGTGTGTGCTCAGATCCAGACTGTCAGGTACAAATATTTGCATGTATGCAATTGTAAATACCAGAATTATGTGCAGTGTACACTGTAGTGTCTAGGTTTCCATTAAATAAAACAAATACAGCAAAAGGATGATCTGTTTTTATACTGTGAGTACAATGACACACTGACATGGTGTGTGTTTGAATGTATAGGAGTATGCAAAACTAGCCTGCAGTAAGACCCATTCGTGTGGTCACCCTTGTGGTGGGGTGAAGAATGAAGAGCTGTGTTTGCCCTGCCTTCATGGCTGTGACAAGAGCACTGGCTGTCTCAAACAAGATGCTGATGACATGTGCATGATCTGTTTTACTGAGGCTCTGTCTGCTGCCCCTGCCATCCAGGTACTGAACATTTTATGAAGAAAAACAATAATTATGGCCACATGACAAGCAAATGGTTCATTATTCATGAATGTTTTAATTGTACATCTAAAATGTTCCTGTACATTTGCAGTTGGACTGCAGTCACGTGTTCCATCTCCAGTGTACACGAAGAGTTCTGGAAAACCGCTGGCTGGGGCCCAGGATAACCTTTGGGTTCATGTCGTGCCCTATCTGTAAGGTACATAATCCGGTATGCACCCCCTTAGTGCTGCAGACCGAATGTGACCACATCAAGCAGAGGATTATGGTTCGCATGCTGAGAAATTTTCTTGAGTGCGTGTACTGTTTGATAACATACTCATTTTGTCTGTTCTAGAACAAAATTAACCATTCAGTGATCAAAGATCTGCTGGATCCGATTAAAGAGCTTTATGAAGATGTGAGGAGAAAAGCTTTAATGAGACTGGAATATGAGGGCCTACACAAGAGTGAGGCCATCACAACACCTGGAGCCCGCTTTTACAATGACCCTGCTGGATTTGCTATGAACAGATATGCTTATTATGTTTGCTACAAGTGCAAAAAGGTTAGCTCCACAGCATTCTCAAAATTTTGTAGTTTATCATTTGAAGTTAATGTATTTAATCCATTCCTTTCAGTTCAAATGTAATTAAATACATGTACTAATCTGATGAATATGGAAAAAATAATAATAAAAGATGCCAGAAATCAGCATTTGGAGAGCATGATGCTAAGTAAAGCAGGATAGCGTCTTTTTGTTAAATCATTGTCCAAGTGTCATCTTTAATTACATGAATTGAAATCTCATTTAGTCAGTTTACATTAGTATTTCTTCCAATGCAAAAACTAACTCGTTGTAGTTTTTATATTTGAAAGTGTGACCTGAATGAATTACTTCTTCAGGCTTATTTTGGAGGGGAGGCACGCTGTGATGCAGAGGCAGGGCAGGGTGATGATTACGACCCCAGTGAGCTCATCTGTGGAGCATGCTCAGACGTGTCCAGGGCACAGGTTAGTCAAACAAAAAAGAAAACCCATTCTTAAAATAAAAATAAAAAAAAGGAAATATTGCTTACATCTGTGTGGCGAGTTTCAGACCAGTGTGGTGCACAGATATTGTCATCACAGATATTGTTATATGTTGTATCTCATTCTGTTGTTATTTTTACCTTTAATAGGGTGAGAAAATGAGTAATTGCTGTTCACAGGGTGATATGAGAAGTGTCTCTTTTTTGCAGATGTGCTCAAAACACGGGACCGACTTCCTTGAATACAAATGCCGTTACTGCTGTTCTGTCGCTGTATTCTTTTGCTTTGGGACCACACACTTCTGTAACGCCTGCCATGATGACTTCCAGAGAATGACCAGTGTCCCCAAAGAGGAGCTGCCTCATTGTCCAGCTGGTAAGCTTTGTCTTTTTTCTTGGAAAATGCTCTGATTAAACTCATTTCAACCAAATAGAATTTGGCTAGCACCATGTGTGTGTGATTATTCAAATATTTTGTTGCTTTTCCTTCTTTCCTGACAGGTCCTAAAGGCAAACAGCTGGAGGGGAGTGAGTGTCCCCTGCATGTTGTGCACCCTCCCACTGGAGAAGAGTTCGCCCTGGGCTGTGGTGTGTGCAGAAATGCTCATACCTTCTAAATGGCTGGGTCTTGTCTGACTCCTCATTTGAGTCTCTATTACCTGACGCTAAAATTGCAGACTCCTGCATAAGTCCAGTCTGAGAGCAATTGCCCAGGATCTCTGGCTGTGAGAGGGCAGTGATAAACCACTGTGCTTCAGGATTGATTTTCTCTCTCTGTCTATCTCAATGGACCCTGAAGAATATAGGAAGTAAAAAGAAAAAATTTGGAAAACCCCCCCCCCCCCCAACTTTGTGACGTGTTTGCATGCAGCCGTTGTAACCCTCGGCTCCAATAAACGTTGCTCACCACCCGATCACTGAAGTGTAACAATATGTAAACTGACTCTTTTCGTAATCCTGTACAGTATTCTCCACTGTTGAGTGCATCATGGCTTGGCAGAAACGATTCTGATAAGATTATATAAGTGGACTGTCAAGAATGTTATGCTGGGAGGAAAATAGTGTACGATTTATCTAATCTTGTATATAATGATAGTATCCCAAATAGGTGTATTCAGATGTTGCTACTTTACACTTCAGTTTTGTTTGATATTCTGGGTTTTGTTTTGAGCCAGAACTTTTAATGAAGTGCAATACTGGGTGTGCCTCCTATCTTGCAGCTGTAAACATATGGAATGTATGTCAAATAAAACCCACTGTACATTTTTATACAGTGACACACGCCATTGTGTTTTCCCCCAGGCAGATATAACAAATATCATCTCTGCTCAGAAAACTTTGATAGGCCTATGTCTGACATGTCAGAGGGTCAATGTGATCCCTTTCAACTCCACAATGATATAATGTGGTACAAACCCTTTTTCTGTCTTTTTAAAACGTTAAAAGGTGAGTATGTTCTACCATTGTATTGTAAGAACAGAACACAGAAATCTCTGGGCTGGGGCCAGTCTTCACACCAAAAAAAAAAAAGAAAATAAATAGAAATTGTGAATCTTTTTGGAAGAGTGAGAATGTGTGAAAGTGTGATGAACAGCTGCTGTAAAAGAAAAAAATGCTACTTGTAAATCTGCTCTGTATTATCTGTGGTGGATAGAGTTGGATGGTAATAAACCAGATTCTCTGTTCTGCAAGGTACATTATAAAGGTGTCTTGTGTTTTATTTTGGTTTTCTCCTCCACAGAATTATCTTGAGAAACTGGCCTACTATTTTTTCTTGTGATCTACATGTCAAAGTTTGTTGACCCCTTAGAAACTACTTTACTGCAGTTGCACCTTCTTTTCTCAGGTGGCCTACAATAAAAGTGTAAGCTTGTAAAGTGTCAGTGACACACTGCAGCACTGCACAAAATTATTCTCTGCATTTAGCAAATTTACCAAGTGAAGCAGCAGGCAGCCAGAGACATGGCACCTGTGGAGCAGTGTGTGGGGACAGTACCTTGCTGAAGGATACCTCAGTGGTGCCACTGGAAGTCCTGGGATTCACACCCACAGCCTTCTGATTGCAGAGGCAGGCCACTAACTGCCCAAAGCATAAGTGAGGTTTGATGCTGATATTGAATCAGAAGTTTTGAACCTCAAACTCTACTCCAGCTCATCCCAATAGTTGGAGCTACATTACTCCAGAGAGTACAGTTCCTCTGCCCGATGCTAGAGTTTGTGCTAATTTAGCTGACACTTTGTTTTGGGGATAGTGATGTTAGGTTAGTGTGTAGCTGGTGACAGTGCTCCTCTTAGGAGATTGTACAAGCGTCATGCATGATGAACATTAGGATACATCTGTTTTTCAGGGTTTGGGCATACCAAGACACAGGACAACGCCATGCTTCCAACTTTGTAGACACAGTTTGGGTAAGAACCTATTCTATTCCAGCATGCCTGTACCCCAGCGCAAAAAGCAAAGTCCATAAAGACGTGGATGGATGAGTTTGGCGTAGAAGAATTTGACTGGCCCATACAGTCCTGACCTCAACACCATCCGAAACCTTTGGGATGAACCCGAACGGAGATTGTGAGCCAGGCCTTCTCGTACATTATTTGCCTGAACCTCATAAATGCTCTACAGAAATAATGGGCACAAATTAAAAAAAAACCTCCAAATCTTGTGGAAAACCTTAAGGCTACATTTGGGGACCAACTCCAGCTTAAAGTCTATGTATTTGAATGCAGTGCTCATAAATTCCCAGTTGGTGTGGAGGAATGAACCGACCTTCCAATATACTATACATGGCGCTGCATAATGAATGAAGATTGAACAATCTGATGCAAAGACACCGAGCTGGTTTAGGTGGTAGGGCCAGTTTTTTTAGACCCAGATTATTTTAAACCTATACTACACATTTAGACTGTGATTTAGTCTAACATTAGAGTCTTATAGAGCACAGCGAGCGTCGTGTATTTGAATATACCTCACCGCCACAACAACATCGCCAATTTCAGAAAACCAGGGCGGCAGGAATTAGGTCAGCCGGTCACAGACCATCGGGCTCTGAGCAAAACAACACACTCAGGAGGACACTTGTGTGTTTTATGTCTCAGCTGGCTTCCAATGCTCCGGGTCTCGCCGGTTTGGATGTTTTGGAGTGTGGGTCCGTGCTGAGGGCACGGTGATTTTCACTGCTTCTGCTTCAAGTTCAACCGATTTTAAAGATAAAAACAGGTAATGTAGCATGGCTACAGCCAGAGGGGCTGGAGACACCACTCTAGACTGTACTGGAGAAAACAGCGCGGTTACACGACAATATAGTGCTGATTTCCTTTTTTTTTTATTAATAAAATAAGTCATTTCTAGCTCTGTGATTGTGCATGAAGCCTCCGACTAAGTTACTAGCCCAGTTTGTTTTGGTCGTGTAGTCTGTACACACAGCTAGCAGCTGTAGCTAACTGGAGCCAATGGTGGGAATGAAAAAGTGGACATGAAGAAGGACAGTCCAAACTTACGTTAGCTGAATAAAATAATTAAATATTAAGTTACATATTGATTCGTCACAGTAACAATAGTATAAATGACATTTAAACGTGGCCTGGAAAGCTATAGCGACCTCAAGTAGCTTCTTCATTAGCTAGCCTCGTTGAGATCCAAGTTAAATAAGCTCAGCTGTTATGAGCAGCTGAAAGATAACTAGAATTGCCATAACAAATAAATGTTTAGATGAAAAAAGTAGTTTATTTCTACTTTACAATATTGTTTTTATTTATTGAAGTCCATGCTTCAAAGAATTCAGGCTGTCATAAAAGCCAGAGAAGGTTTCAGAGAAGATTGAGTGATTTTTTAAAAATTTGTTCCTGTACTTGATCTGAAAAAAGATGTGCCAATAATTATAATTTCCTTTTAGCTATTTGAGATGTTTTACAAAGCCAAAATGTCGAGGTGTTTATGTAATCTGTGATTAGTTTTGCTCAAACTGCTAGAACACTGTACTACGCAACAGGAAAACACGAATGTCTTTTGTCTAATAAGAGTGTGACTGTCTAATAAAATGACTCATCTAGCCCTTGATGACAAGATGACGCACTATATGGACAAACGTATTGGGATGCCTGACCATTCACCAACAGGTACTTTAATGACACTGCATTCAAATACATAGACTTGAATATGGAGTTATTCCCAACTTAGCAGCTATAACAGCTTCCACTCTACTCGGAAGGCTTTCCACAAGATTTTGGAGTGTTTCTGTGAAATTTTGTGCCCATTCATTCTGCAAAGCATTTATGAGGTTAGGCACTGATGGACGAAAAATCTGGCTTGCAATATCCATTCCAGTTCATCCCAAAGGTGTTGGATAGGGTTGCGGTCAGGGCTCTGTGCGGCCAATTACTTCCACACCAAACTCATCCGACCTTGCTTTGTGCACTGGGTCACAGTCATGCTGGAATACAAAATGGCATTCCCCAAACTGTTGGAAGCATGGTATTGACCGAAATGTTTTAGTATACTACAGCATTAAGATTGCCCTCCTCTGGAAGTAAGGGGCTTAGTCCAAACCTTGAAAAAGAGGTGCGTCCAATACTTTTGTCCATTTAGTGTATGTCATATCTGTTCAGGCCCATGTCAGATCTACATAATCTTGCAGTGTGTTGTCTGTTGTGAATTAATTCTTCATCTGTTTACTTTTGTTTCGCTTAAGAATGAAAAGACAACTGAGCAGAGACAAAGAGGGCTGCAGCTCATCCAGTGTGGAAATAATGGAAGTTTGCAAGAGAACTAGACATCTTATTGAGGACACGGTAGATCTGACATCCAACTGGGCATGGTTACCACAGGAGATACTGCTGCGCATCTTTCAGTACTTGCCCCTGCTAGATCGAGCTTTTGCCTCTCAGGTGTGTCGTGGCTGGAACCAAGCCTTCCATATGCCTGAGCTCTGGAGATGCTTCGAGTTTGAACTCACCCAACCTGCAAGTTCTTACCTAAAGGCTACTCATCCCGATCTTATCAAACAGATCATCAAGAAGCACGCTAATCATTTACAGTATGTCAGCTTTAAGGTGAGATGCTTGTCAGGAGTTGGTTTTGCTGTGATGTCTGATGGTTTATATTTTACACATTTGACATATAGGAGACTGGCCATAAGAATAATATTCCTAAACAAATGTACCAGCTCAGGATACTTACCCAGCCAGTGTGTGTTGTCTGTGTGTTAGACTGTATGTTTGCTTTAGGGGACTGGTTAGTGTAATGCTTCCTTGTGATCACTGATTCTAGCTTGCCCTGTGTAAAAGTTGCACAATATGTCTGTTCAGGTCGACAGCAGTACAGAATCGGCAGAGGCAGCATGTGACATCCTGTCTCAGCTTGTAAACTGCTCACTTAAGACTCTCGGGCTCATTTCTACAGCAAGGCCAAGTTTCATGGAGTTACCAAAGGTCAGCAGACAAATAAGCAACTACAAAATGTACAAAATACCACACTGATGCTGCAAGATAGATGACATTTCTCACATGTGTTATTCTTTCAATACTACCAGTCCCACTTCATCTCTGCGCTCACAGTGGTGTTTGTCAACTCTAAGTCGCTGTCATCACTCAAGATTGATGACACGCCAGTTGATGACCCATCGCTTAAAGTCCTGGTTGCCAACAACAGTGACACACTCAAACTCCTGAAGATGAGCAGTTGCCCACATGTCTCCCCTGCTGGTATGTCTTATTGTCATGATTTGAATATATTTGTATGTAAGATTTTAATAATCTGAGTTGAATAGCAAAGCTGTAACAGTTACAGTATCATATGGTAAACAAAAAACCTATCAAAGTGTGCATCAACATTTTAAACAGTGTTAATGAACCTCATTGGCTGGGGGGGGGGTGGAGGGTTCTATTCCATCAGTGATCAAATATAGCCACCTCAGAATCTATCAGTGTGAAGTGAGATGTGAGGGGAGAGTAACTTATGGTACACTACCATGCTAGAATGTTTGGGCTTTTTCCGATCAGAAATCGCTTTTAGAATTCGTGTTTGTCATTTTTGTACATTTGAAAATAATTGGAGCTATGTAGAAAATCAAGACACTTTTAACACACTATATTGATATCTGAATCAAGGTTTGACCTCAAAATTTAAAAAAGTATATTAAATATCTTGTAACAGGTACTTGAATGTGTAGAATGATCAAACTACTTCCTACTTGTTATGCGTGTACAAAATAATACTCCCTGAACATTGAGTAACAATGATTCACCGCTTACTCATGATCTTTCACATCCAAATTTTTTAATCAAATTCTGGTAGAATTCCACTTTTCCCGCGCATGCATCTGTCAACAATGCCTCATTTGGGATCACATTTGACAAGTTTTTGCTGTATATCTATGCCCACATTTGCTGCTCTATTTCAGATTGTGGAGATAGAATTGTATAGTATAATTTGAAATGTACTGTCTCCAGGCATTCTGTGTGTTGCTGATCAGTGCCATGGCCTGAGGGAACTCGCACTGAATTACCACTTGCTGAGTGACGATCTTCTCCTCGCACTCTCGTCTGAGAAACATGTGCATCTAGAGCACCTTCGCATTGATGTGGTGAGTGAGAACCCCGGTCAGCAGTTTCATACCATCAAGAAAAGCAGCTGGGATGCCATGGTCCGCCATTCCCCGAAGTTCAACTTGGTCATGTACTTCTTTCTGTACGAAGAGGAGTTTGGCCCCTTCTTCCGTGATGAAATTCCTGTCACACACCTGTATTTTGGGCGTTCAGTCAGTAAGGATGTACTTGGCCGTGTAGGCATGAACTGTCCTCGGCTTGTGGAGCTGGTGGTGTGCGCTAATGGCCTGCGTCCTTTGGACGAGGAGTTGATCCGCATCGCAGAACGCTGCAAGCAGCTGTCTGCCATCGGCCTGGGGGAGTGTGAAGTGTCTTGCAGTGCATTCGTAGAGTTCGTGAAGATGTGTGGCCGACGCCTCTCACAACTATCCATCATGGAGGAAGTGCTCATCCCGGATCACAAGTATAATCTGGACGAGATCCACTGGGAGGTGTCCAAACACCTTGGCCGTGTCTGGTTCCCTGATATGATGCCTACCTGGTAAAAACTAGTCAAAGAGATCACACATCATGTTATAAGATGCATAACCAGTACATCAAGCTCATCACTTCATCTCATAAGGCAGTCAGTTTCTTCTGACTTAATGCTTTCCAGTTTTTATCCTCTCTTTAAGAAATATTACAGTGGTACATTTTGTTTAATATTGGAACGTGGGCAAATATCAATGGTAAAACTATGTATGACAAAACTACATCAGGGGTTTTGGAGGCAGATCTCCAGAAGATCCAACACTTCATTAGAGGAATATAGCTTGTTTTCTGAAAAGACTGCTTGCCTAGACTCTTTGCCTGAATGCCATGTGTATTTTCTGAAAAATATGGAAAAATAAGCTTGTATCTAGCTCATAATGGGAAAAACTACAATGTAGTTACACTATTCTATTGTATTCTAGTTCTATGTTGTTTAATCAGAACCACATAATACAACACATAACTTTACCATGTTAGGCTAATCATTCATGTAGCTATATATTCCCAATCCCACATGCTCAGCGTTTCTTATAGGACCTACAGGTAAGATTTCTCATTTAGTTACATCTAACTTTTTTGAGTTCTTGGTTTTTTGTCAGATTTGTTATAATAATGCAAATAATATTTGTATATTTTTACAAGTGTTGTGGAGAGTCAGCTATTGTCAGTGATTGTGGAGGGAAAATCTTAATATTTATGATGTAGGGAATGGAAAGCTGTCCTAGTTTAACCAGCAGTAGGTGGTGGTGCTTTTGTCAGCTCCAAGCCAATCATATTTTCCAAAAGCTCTGACTCAAGACACTGCAAACCTGGCATTCGATGTTAGGTTTGACAAAGTACTAACATTTCAGAGCCTTCTCCTTTAATAGCACCATCACTTTTCTTTCTCTTGTTACTTCCTTGCTCGTTGTTTTTGTGCATTTCTCAAATACATTACTTTCCATTAGCAACATTTGTTTTGGGTTCTTGTCCCCCAAAGCATGTAGACTGTATGGTGATATTTTGAAAATATATTTGCAGGGCACTAGTTTTAAAGATTACTAGAAAGAAGAACAGGAAGAGTGTTGTACCACTCAATCTAATGCCCAAACACAAATGCTGGAAGGCTCTATATGGTTCAGCACGGTCATGTGACATGGACCACATTAGGAGGTTTGGAATACACCAGGAGACATATAAATAACTTAAATCATTCATTTTTTACTGTATAACCTACACAGACAGGGCAAAAATGAAAGTTTGGTTGAAGTATTTGCTGCACACAAAATGGAGTTACTACCTATTAGTCTGCTGTCTTCTTTCAATTTTGTATTCAGACTAAAGATGTGTATTTTTAAATCTAATTTAAACAAATTTCTTTGTGCTAGAACAATTATTTGGTTAAGCTATTATGTGTATTTGTATAAATGGTTTCGTACAGTTAATATAAAGCACCTTAATTGCATAGCAAAATAATTACAGAAATGTGTGTTTGCAGAGAAGAAATGCTTTTCTTTTGATGGTAATATGCAAGTAAGTAGTTGGATCTATTTTTTGTAGCCAGAGTCTATTCACAAGGTATGGCTGCATAACCCAATCAGTTTATGCAGCTTGAGAGTGTAGGGTTTAAGCTGAAGGTCAGTTATTTCGGAAATGATTTTGGAAATGGCATAATTGAGTGAAGTGCATAAAATCATTACATAGGAGTTTCTATATGTCTGTATGAAATGCTGTTTAAAATTAAATACAGATGCACTTCTCTCTCACACCCTCTGCCAGGGTTAAAAGTTTCAGTGATCTTTTCATTTAGTAAAAATGGGTCTTTGGTAGATCTTCTGCTCTTGTTTATATATGTAATTATTCATGATTTATTGTTAAAGCTTTTGTATAAATCATTACATTTGTATTCATTTTAATTTGTTGTGGGGGGTATTTTCACTAAATTTGGTTAGCACAACAATGACAAACACTGATACTAACACTAGTAACTGCCAAATAACACTCAATTCAAACAGGACTCTCAGTACAGTAAAGGATCGGAACAGGCTGTTGAGGATGTTGCTTGGTTACTTAAAAGAAAATCACTGGATAGAGATCTTGAAGTCCATCATTTAGTATTTTATTGGAGTCATCACCAAATTTGTGAGCTGTGCCTTTTACCCCAAAGAATGCAAGAAAGAGACCGGAAAAGTTCCTTCAATTGCACATAACTCGTATATAAGCGTGGAAATGGGCATGGTTTGTCAACTTCAAAAGTATATGACTCAAGTGTTAAGTGACCGGTGTACTATTTTTCCAAATTAATACATAAATGTTTTGGGAATTGATTCACTTTCAGCATTTTAATGTTAATGCACTGTTCAAATAAAGTATACAAAATTCTAGTAGTGCATACTGTTATTTTACAATCAGTTAAAACAGACAAAACATGTACCGTATGTCCATAGTTATATATAGATCAAGCACTCATGATTTAATATACAGCATATCACAGAAATGTTACTCCAAACAAAATGTGGTCCTGATAAGCTTATGATTAATTTTGTTAGATATTCACAATTGGCAAATTTTTGATTCACACATTCCCTCCTTCTGACAAACACTGGTAGTAAAAAAATGCAGGTGAAGACTGCAGTCTTTAGTGTGGTAAGGGAACTTCCTCATATGTAATTTGGATGTAAGGTGCCTTCATTGGCAAGTGCCAATACTCAAAGTTATAGTACAAATAGAATGTCTTTTCCACTACTACTTTTTCAAAGGTTTCCGTCAGGCTGATGATGAACTGAACCATTGACTGATGAGGCTGGAAAGAGTGGTAAAACTTCTTGATATTCATGGCCAGAGTTTTCATGGAGGACTGACCGAATATAGTGTCATCATCCCCAAGATAGGTAGGCTCTCCACTGTACAGGTATATTTTGGTGTAGTTTGTCTGAGTTTTGCTTGAGAGTTTGGCTCCTAAATCTGCCATTTTCCTGTAGGTGCGGTGTACAAATTGTGAACAGTCATATGATTCAAACCATGTTGTGGAGTTGGTCCCTGGATCTGACCGCACTGTCCATGTCTCATAATAAATACCAGTCTCATTGTCCTCTTGAACCCATCGAGCCAGATCGTTAAACTGCTCACCTAAAAGAAAAACGTGACCAATATTTAGAATGTGAACTGTACTATTAATCTCATACCACTGAATATGAAAGGTTTCTGTACGCCGTCCTGTGCACAACAGTACCTGAAATTTCTCCCACTTTTTCCATAGTTCCATTTTGTTGCCAATGTATGTCATCTATCCCTTCAAAGAAGCAGGCAGCTCCCTGATTACACCAAAAAGGAGGCACTGTGTCCTCTCTTTCATGAGGAAATGTGCAGTTTCCAAGCTGGAAAAGTTCATACCATTCTATAGTATAATTTCTTCCTGTTTCTGAGCTGGTAAAGCCAATGGCATCGTGCATTATATGCTGTAAAAAGAATAAACACTCCAAAGTAAGCACTATTTTGTTTGTTTTGAAAGAACCATTAAAAAAAACTACTCTACTAGTTGGTACTCTACTAACTTTATTAGTGGTATTATATGGTCTAATTTTAGTGTAGCTATATACCATGTGATAGCACAATATTGTCACATTTCTGGGATATATACTATACTGTCTCCAGATCAAACAGCTTTAAAAACACAATGTCCTTCTGAACATAAAGCTTCTACATAGGCTGTAATATCAGTTAGAAACTTACAAATTTGCCCAGAAGATCCCCATATTTGAATTCCCAAACTGGAGTTTGCAGTCTGAACACCGAGATCACATCAGAGTCTCTCATGTAGGGTATACGGCCATCTGGGTCTCCAGTGGGACAGAAGGGGTACAGTGCTTGGCAATATGGATCTGTGTTTGGACGACGGTCAAAACGCCTGTTAATGTGTCGAAAAGACATACACAAGAATGTAAGGCAGGCCTGTAAATTGCGGTAAACAGATGGTGCCTGTTCAGCACAGCAGCACGGAAGAATGATGCCAGTCACTACAATAACCTCCGTCAGCTGAAGAGCTGCTGACTAAAATTTGAAAAAGAAAACAGTTTGCAGCTTGATGCATATAGTATATTGACAAAAGTATTGGTACGCCAGACCATATACAACAGGGAATTTAATGATATTGCCTTCAAATACATAGATTTTAAATGGAGTTGGTTCACTTTTGCAGCTATAACAGCTACCACTTTTTCGCAGGGGGTTTTCCACAAGGTTTTAAACGTTCTGTGGGAATGTGTGCCCATTCATTCTGTAGAGCATTTATGAGGTGAGGCCAGGCACTGATTTTAGACGAGAAGGCCTGGCTCGCAATCTCCATTCCAGTTCATCACAAAGGGCTCCCAGTCAAGTTCTTCCAGACCGAACTCATCCAAACATGTCTTTATGGTCCTTGTTTTGTGCACTGTACAGTCATGCTGGGACAGAACAGGGTCTCCGCCAAACTGTGTGCACAAAACTGGAAGCATGTAATTGTCCAAAATGTCTTTGTATGTTGAAGCATTAAGACTGTAATTCACTGGATGTATGAAGCCTAGCCCCAACCTTGAAAAACAGGTTGTCCCTATACTTTTGTCCATATATTGTATATCTGAACAATTGCTGACTACCTTGTTTACTAAACAGGCTTTCAAGAAACAGAAACTAAAGTTGCAACAACTTGAGCTGTTAAACGTAGTTTGCTCAGGTTGCGTCCTTACCTGTAAGGCACGGGCCAAACTTGGCTTTCAGCAGTCCTAGAACTGACCAATGCTAGAAGCCAAGCATGGAACACAACGCAAACGAATAAAAATGTTGAAAATGTCATCCTGGAGTCATTTGAGCGTAACTCTCGTCGTCCTCTCACACCACGCTTCCTTGTTTGTTGAATGAGTGCAGTCACGTGGTTTTGTCCAATCATTATCAACAAGCGTCACGAGATTTCCAGACAGATACATGTTGGGACAAGCTCCGCCTTAAGGTGCTGTGATTGGTTAGCAGATCATTTTTCGTACTTTCATTGGCTGAGATGATTAGAAGCTTTGTTTTCTAGCCAATACCAATGTGTGAGGCGGGGTTTTCTGAACACGGGTGGGAAGAAATGACTGTCACGAGGGCGTTTTTAACAGTCGATCAACAGATTTCCAGCAAACGTGTGAATAAGAGTTTTATTAAAGTTTTATTCCTAAAGCGACACAATTGTTGACAACAATAATTTCAGATAACAAAAACAATAACGACACCAAAAAGCCAGAAGCAGAAGAAATGAAAAAGAAATTAGAGTTTAAAAGGGAAGTTTGACAGCTGCTGAGACACTGAGCTTTTTTGTGGTTGCAAGTTTGCAGAAATATCACTTGTCGGTTTTGAATAAGTGAAATGACCCTGCTATTTACATACACGACAGGGCAAAAAGTATTGGGACACATCTGTTTTCAGGGTGTGGGCTAGGTCTTTTTCGCCTAGTGCAGGGCAATCTTAATGCTTACCAAGACATTTTGGACAACGCCATGCTTTTGTGGACAGTTTGGGGAAGAACAGTTTCTGTTTCAGCATGACTGTGCCCCAGTGCACAAAACAAAGTCCATAATGACATTGTTGGAGGAGTTCGGGGTGGAAGCCCTGACCTCAACCCTATTCAACACATTTGGGATGAGCGGAACGGAGATTTTAAGCCAGGCCTACTGGTCACAACATCAGTGACTTCATAAAGGCTCTACACGAATGGGCACAAATGATCACAGAAACACTCCAAAGCCTTCCAAGAAGAGTAGAAGCTGCTATTGCTGTAAAGGGGGATCAACTCCATATTAAAGTCTCTGTATCTGAATACAATATCGTTAAAGCTCTTCTTGGTGGACAGGCGTCCCAATACTTTTGTTCATGTTGTGTGTCTGGAGAACTGTGCGCATGTCTTTTATGGCCCGTACGCGAGCGTTGTCATAGTAATAGCAGACGCATTTCATCGCTTGTGGAAAGTCGAGTTTTCCGTGTTTCTGTGGTATTTTCTCGTTAATAGAAACTAAAAAATGGCAGATGCTGGATCGGAAGATCTCGAAGATGAGCAGTGTAACCTCGGAGTAAGTATGTTATCTTACAGTAGGGTTTTTTGGCTGTAAAACTGTCTGTGTATCTCAGTGAAGAGTATCACTGAGTGTATACTAACTCCAGTGTAGACCTGAACGCCGCAGGGAATGCTTTCTACCTGCGGCAATAAGACTCCATCTCGTTCTGTAGGTGATCCTTTTCCTTTTTTTTCTATGTCATTCTGATACGAATCGGTTTTGTGCATTTTGCTGATGTCCTTATCGAGAGCGACTTACAGTCATAAAGTATAGGAACAGCCCCCCTGGAGCCACAGAGGGTTACGTGTCTTGCTCACTGACACAATCTTAGAAAGATTGTGGTTGATCCTGCAACTCTGGTCACCAGGTTCACAGGCAAAACACACTAAGTTACCATCACCACCTAATGTTTGAGTTGTGAATTGACTGAATGTCAATCTCACCCCCCCATCATTCACTGCTATTTATTGCATTAACACTATGTCACTTTCATAGACCATTTGAGGCTAAGTGTGGCGGCTTGTGTCCTAGTGGTTAGGCAGTTGCCCCTGAGATCAGAAGGTTGTGGGTGGCACCACTGAGATATCCTTGAGAAAGTTACTGTCCCCACACATTTCTCCCTGCGTGCTGTGTCCCTGGCTTCCCACTGCTTCTCTTGGGTGAATGGATTAAATGCATGCATTAAATGAATTTCATGATGTTCACACTGTACTGTGGTGTGCTGCACGTATGATAAATGGATGTGCACAATTTGCACAATTTGCACTACTGGTTTGCTGGTACAGCACACTAAATTTTATAGACAGAAAGTCAGTGTTACACCATTATTTTGTTATAATGATTATAATTGTGTTGCATTTTTGTTTATTGTTTTTTTAATTTTATTGTCTTTCTTATCTGATCAGAGTTGTTGTTTCAGGAGTATGATGGTGAGCGTAATGAAGCTGGAGAGAGACACGGGCAGGGCAGAGCT
Source organism: Brachypetersius gabonensis (assembly GCA_037577145.1). Classification (NCBI taxonomy): domain Eukaryota; kingdom Metazoa; phylum Chordata; class Actinopteri; order Characiformes; family Alestidae; genus Brachypetersius; species Brachypetersius gabonensis. Next base: position 11,949,935 of record JBBJLR010000002.1, on the reverse strand, counting down.
GTTCTGCAGAATGGAGACACATACCAAGGAATGTATATACATGGGAAAAGATGTGGTCAGGTATTTTACTTTAACACACAGAACATATATAGTGACTCTCTTAGATAAGGTGGACAGTTAATGTTAGAAAACAAAAAGGTCAGGAATCAAAACTTAATTGTGTGGTTTTTGTCTTGGTAAAGTATAACTCTCTAAACCCTTATTTTAGTTTAGATTTTTTTTCCTTTCCCATACAATTAAAGATATATCTAAAAACATGCATATCTATAAGCCCACACCACATATTAAAAATGTTTTATACTACTGTTCTTTGACTTTAATGGCATTTAATGTCATTCAGTTTTATTTTTATATTATTATTTGGTTGAATTTTTTGTAATATTTTCATTAGATTTGTTTTCTTAATATTTTTTAATATATAATTTCTTCTATATTTCATGATCAATTGGTAATTTTTAGTAGATGGGATTCATTCATAGGTTATTTATTCTTAGATATCTGTTGGTTTTCAGGGAACGTACAGATTCAATAATGGAGCTCGATATATAGGGGAATATTACATGAACATGAAGCACGGACAAGGCATTTTCTACTATTTGGATGGTTCCAAGTATGAAGGTGAGGGACTAAAGTACCTTTTTTTCTGAACTGAGGAGCTTAAGCCACCATAGTTGAATTACAGAAAAGCTCTATTCTGCCTCCTTCCTTCCACCTATTAGGCTCCTGGGTGGATGACAAGCGGCAGGGTCATGGCATTTATACATATCCTGATGGAGACACATATGATGGAGAGTGGCAGGGCCATCAAAGGTATAACAAATACCAGTTTTCATTCTTCAGATTATAGTAAAGTGGCCCCTTATAGTCACACATGAACACGCCACAGCACAGCACACAGTGTGAACAGTGTGAAATTATTTTCCTGTGAAGCAGCGGGCAGCCAGGAACACAGCGCCCGGGAAGCAGTGTGTGGGGATGGTACCTTAATCAGTGGTGCCACTAACAGTCCAGGGATTTGAACTCATGACCTTCTGATCGTGAATGCAACTCCCTAACCACTAGGCCACCAGCTGCCCTGGTTATATAATTAAGTTCTGCCTATCACACAATTTATCACTTTTACTTGCTTGGGCCAAAAACCAGCCCTTGTAAATTTCACAGTGTTTGCTCAAATTGCTGTTGGCTCAAATTGCTTTATGGATAAAATGGCCACATTTAACTCTCTTTTTCTGTCTGTCACAGGCATGGCCAAGGTGTGTATACATACCATGATACAGGCTCTAAGTATGTTGGTACATGGGTTATGGGAAACATGGAATCTTCTGGAGAGTATATCCATCTAAACCATAGATACCAAGGCAACTTTCTGAATAATAAAGTAAGTCTCTCCTTTTTTCTCTCTGCATTCCCCTTGCTTAAAATGGATGCTTGCGTTTCTGGTTCTTCATTATAATTTTTTTCTAGCCCTCAGGCCCGGGGAAGTATGTGTTTGAAATTGGCTTTGAGCAGCATGGAGAGTACCTGCAAGTGAAACAGGTCTGCTTGAATGTGATATATATGAGCTGTATCGACTTCCTCAGTATATCTTTATTGTTTCAAGCCAATCAGCATCTCTGTTCTTAATGAAAGAAAGTATGGCACGGTGTATGCAGTCACATAAAATAAAGATGTGAGTGACTAATGAAAACATGAATTGCTGCCTTGCAGAGGTGAAGTATTATTTTATGTTCTAAATGATTAAAGTGATTTTGTCCCTGCTGAAACTCCAGCCAGCACTAGACGAGGAGACCATTAAGGACCAGAAGGCCTCGAAGTTGCGTTCCTCAAATGGTCTTCAGGCAGAGAGCTATATCTCCATTAAAGCCTTTGGAGATGAGGTTCTATATGACCAGCCTGGCAGACTGTTGCAGTGCCTCTCTGTTATAGTGTAGTTTGACTGTGGCCTTTGTGCATGCCAGCAGAGACAATTGAACGTAGATCTATCATTCCTTGTGCATTATTTGTTGCAAAGGTTTGGCCTTAGAAAACCATCGTAGTTGAAGCTGGAGTTTTGAATGTTTTAAAGTCTGATGTGTTTGTTTTAAAGGTATACCTTTACAATATCTAAATACCCACCAATGTAAAAAAACACATCAAGCCTTTCAAAACATCTATGCACTTTACATAGAGCTAGAGAAACAGTGTGAGTGTAATTAGTAGTAATAGTATAGTATGATATCATTAGTTACGTTCTTTCTAATTTGAAAGTCTTTGGGCTTCAGGTTAAAGAAGATGCAGAGGAAGAGGAGCCAGTCACCACCACCATTCTGAAATGGATACCCAAAGCTCAGACTGGCCTTTCACTGTGGTCCTCTACTAAGGAAAATACCCCTTCTGGTACACACTTACCATGTTCCTAGGTGTCTGCAGTCATGTGATTCCCACCTGGTCCTGAAATACACCCTGCATTGCTCACTTGTGGTGTTTACACAACTCAAGAATAGCTGGGTAATAACTAATTAGTTGGATCATATGTGTTGGGAGCAGGAAAACATTATACTGTACAGTGCAGGGGGTACTCCAGGACCAGTCTGGGAACCACTATCTGAGAGAAAGAATTTGTAGTAACTGTGGATAAAAACCTGCTGTCTAGGTTGCTTACATGATGATCAGAACTAAATGTCAATCATTTTATAACTTTATTTGATCATTTTGTAAATGTTATAAAAACCGATTCATGATTAATCCAATTTAGACCATTTCCCATTCATTCCAAATACAGTCAGTCAGCTAAGATCTGTTTTTTGTTGCTTTAGTTTTATACTGGAGCTATAAAGGAAGTCTGTCTCCAAATGATTTAAGCACTTGTTAACAACAGCCTTGTGGTTCCAGTGCAACTTGAAAGCAGCAAACTTCAAATGTCTTGACCTCATCATGGTCAGCGGTGTACAATTTGTTCAGAACCATTGCTTTCAGAATTAAATGAATCCATATTGTTCTTCCCAAAATGAGATCCTTTCTTTCCCTCATAGGCCAGGGCTTATCTGAGGAAGGACAAGGACAGACCACAGAGGAGCAGAAAGGGAGGCAGAGTCCTATCCAAAAAACTGATGATGAATAAGTGCAGATCTGTACAGAGAGACAGTACAGATAACACAATAATCTAACAATGTAGGGGTCATTTCTGATCCTTGATATTAAAAGAATTACCATTACTAAGTCTGTCGTCTGGTCATATGCAGCACATGCGCCTAAGAATAAATGAATTCATAATCAGAAACAAGACTTGTTATATCAGATCGGAGGTAAGTGGAAGTAGAACTGTATGGCCCTGCTTTGTCCTGGAATAGTCAGCAGGGGGTGGTATTTACTGCCTGATCCTTGGTGTCTCAACTGGTAACACCTTGTTTAAGATTTTATTAGATTCAAGATTCTTTTCAAGCGTTTGTCATATGTACAGAAGAAATGGCATTTCTCCATGCAATTAAATTATTTCTTTGCTGTCCACATACAAATGCTGAGTTAGAGTTAATGAATAAAAAATGAAAAATAAAATATAAAAATAGGTGAGTGAAGACTTAAGTGTGATATGCAGATGTGTTAGTCTCACAAGTGGGAAAATTATCCACGATACTTAGGTGCTGTTAATCACTCACAAAGTGAGCTAAGAAGAGGATAGAAAAGAAACAAAATACATAGTACCAAGTTTGCAATGAGTTGTATTATCTAAAGTTTAACAGACAATTGCTGTATTTGTGGCAACTAATATCTTACAGGTGTGTGCAGCATATTGCTAGATACAGTTTACTTAATATTACAACATTTGGACACAAATTGACTTGAAAAAGTATTCAAGATTTAGCCTTTTCACGTTTAACTTTAAAAAATCTGATGCGTTGTGTGTAAAGAAATACATGCAGATCCTTGAACAGAATCCTGTGTACAATGTTTAGGAAGAGTGAAATGTGCACAGGTTTGTATTATGGCTGAGTCACCATGGAGCTATGGTGGTGTACAGTCCTTGGTTACACCTTTATTTACTCTCAGTACATTTTCTGCTTCCTCTTTAAGCGAATCCTGCGGGGGTTTTTTGTATAGTTGGTTACACTTTACATGAACCCTCCTATAATTTTAAAACAGCAAGTAAAGAACACCTACATATAAACACCACATTGAATGGACTGTACCCTTGAGGATTATTTGCAGTGTTTTATTACTAAAGTGACCATTTTCACATTTTTATCACCTTTAGGAATTTTCAAGATCACCAACATATTCATAACATCTGTTGTACTACATTAAATAGATAACACTAAGCAAAAAATAGCTCATGACAAAAGCTGTCATTCATATCAGATATTGTGCCATCTGACATGACAGTTACCAGAAATGGAAACAAGACACTGTTGCTGGACACTGTACAGCAAGGACTCTGGCATCTTAGTTGATTTGAAATGACACAGTGCTAATCAAGGTTTATCTAACAAGGTAGCTAATGACTATATTGCATTGAATTGAGTCTTTATTGTTCTCCTGACTGCATCCTTATATAGAGCAAGACACTCCAAGAGGAAAGAAGGTCCAAGTAATTTTCCAGATTTCTAAATAAACTGCATCTATCACTTATCTAAAACTGTACTAAAATATCCAGGCTACAGCATCTAATTATTTTTCTAAATAGTTCAACATTAATGCAGGCTTTGCTCTACTGCACTCTGTTGTGTTATATTTCACAGAATAACTGTTTCCTGTTTAAATAAAAAGGAATATGATAATATGTCACCTTTCTAAGTGCTAAAGGCAATATTCAAGCAAACGCGTTTTAAAGGATGAATATAGGATGCAGTGCATTGTTTTGAGATGTTCACAGTATCCTTGCAGTTCTGAAATCGTGTTTTCTCTACATTCAGGATCAAATATGTCAAAATACCTGTTATAATAAAAATTTATATTTCTGTTTATTCCTAATCATATTCATATTTTTTACATAAGAATTTTAAGAAATTGCTCATATCTAAATGTAAACATTATTTTAAAAACGTTTTTAAAAGCAGTGCATAGTGTGTTCTTTATTACACCAGAACAATGGAATTTTGGTAATAAAATTTTACAAAATAATAATGAAAATTCATGCATATGTAACAAATAATATCCCATTTGTTTTCAAACTTCATATACAAAAATGTTTGTAAGAATATCTGCAAACAAGAAAAGGGTTTATTAATGTTTCTTTTCTATTTTTTACATGACCAAATCCCTGTAGAGTAACCTTAGCTGTAGCGCTATTATAGGTCCATGGCTTATAGGCCTCTGGGCTTTGTCTGTTTGTGTGACAGTGTCTGTAAGCATATTAAATATCTTAAATGTCTCGGCCATTTAATGCTTCATGGACTTTTTAAGATGGCATGAGGTTGTTTACACTTTATCATTGTTTGCATTTTACCCTCCACCATCCGTTTAATATTTTGCCTTACCACGAGGCCTAGATGGCAGAGCTGAAACAGTGCCAACATACTGTTTAAAAGGAGATTTATTTTAGGGAAGTTGTCATTTCAGCTTTGGATTTTAAGGCTGGGTGGCCATCCATGGGTGGGATCTAACTCCATATTAAAGTTTATGTATTTGAATCTTTGAATTCAGTCTTGGGGTGATGGTCAGACGTCCCAATACTTTTCACCACATAGTGTATATACAGACAAAAAACTTCACTCTGTTGCTCAGCTTACTTCCACACTGATCCAAAATCAACTTTGATTCAAGGTCTTGTAAAATACGCTGACATCCATGTGTGTGCCTTGTTTTTTCTATCTTTATTAACTAAGTTTTATTGTGTCTTTTTTTCTTGCCCTGCTTTTTTTCACACACACTCTTGTTTTATAAACACAGGCAGTGGTGTAAAGGACAGAGGGGAGCTTAGAGTGGCTTTTAGAAAGCTAAAGTAACCTACAGTGTTTGATGCAGCAGCTAAAATGCAAAAATGAAATATATTTCCTTTTTTCAAAAATGAAAAAATGAAATATCATATATATACAATATACACAATCTGTCCAAATATATGTTTTTAACACTTGATAAGTTAAAATGAACCAGTGCTGCGGGACCCCATCAGATACACTATACAAAAACACTGTCAAAAAAGTACATATTATTTTTGAGTACATATTATTTTTGAGTACATATTATTTTTATGTTGCACTAAATGTAAAAGACCAATACAGATTATGCTTTTTTGTAATGAAACAGTTGGTTGTTAAATACTGAATATTTCACAATGTGCTCAGAACAGCATACTGTGGCATCATTTATTAGAAATGTTGTCATATTGCCTAGCCTTGGCTGCATCTTTAATAGACATTTCAGTAATTGTTGCAAAGGTTTTCTCTTGGTTTTGGTCTTTAAAGATGTCTGAGATTTGACATCACATAAATATTTATGTTCCGACACCAGCATTTGCTGTCATTCATAAAAGACCAGAGCTCATGAGGAGTTAGTGCTGTGCCCTGCATGTTTATCCAACAAAACAGAAACTGTCCACTAGAAACACTGCTCTAATGTTTTTTGTCTGAAAGCAGGAAGAATGTGTCTCAGGGGAATTAGTGTATATGTAAATGAACAAATCAGAAAACAGGAAACACATGGGCACAGTTTTTTTAAACAATCTTTCAGTACAAAAGTATCATTTTTTTCATTTTTTAACAACTTTTCAGTACAAAAGTATCATACAGCTGGACCCAACAATCCATGTCAAAAATGCTCTAGAGCATCCAAAACACTGCAACTCAAATGATCTCGTCACAATATCAGCATTTGAGGTCATACAACGCTTTTTTCCAAAGCACCCATGAGACACTGACTGTGAATCTGCTATTTTATGTAAACATATGTTGTATCCATTGTGCTATATAGTTGTTTTGTATCATCTATAGGTTGTTCATGTAATCAATACAGAGACTTGATTTCAACAAGTAAACCACAATGAAACATCTTAACTGTAAAGGAACAAAGTGAGGAAAACAAATAACTATCAGGTACTTTACATACTATAGGAAAGAAAAAAGGCACAGTCTGCATCCTTTGGCTACATTATCCACCCTTTAAATAAATAGTTAACAAGTGCTTGAAAGACTTTTGGGTATTGTGTTTACATTGTGTTTACTGAATGCATTCTTTTCAAGCAATGGTCCAAATTATTGAGCTTTCTGTGTGAAAAGTTAAAAAAGAGAAAGAAAAGCTTGTTTATCACTTGTAATAAAATGAAAGAAAAAAGAAACATAAGGTTTAAATACATTTATATTTGTCATTTAAAGTAATCTGACAACATAAAGGATCATCCCAGATCTTGTACTTCTGATTGAACACAGTGTAACTGTTCTCTGTGCACCGTTATGGGAAGGAATGATGTCAGTGCTTCTGAAACAGGTTTACCAAGAAATGACTCAGACATAATGGCTTTTCCTTTTCAATGCTTTTTCAGTTACATTAACATTTAAAACTAGCTTGAAATCCCCTTGCCTTTATTTAGTGAATAAAATAAATGGAAACAGCTAACAAGAAAAGAGAAAATGTGTGTGTATGTGTGTGCTGTGTGGGGGTGGGGAGTCCTCACTAAATAGGCCCAGGAATTCGAAACCATGTCAGAAGTAATCAGAACAGTTCGATGAGCTTATTGTTGTCTTTAGTTACAGTGGGTCTGGGACGCAGGCGGTGCTTGGCCCTCAGCATATGCTCTTTCTGACCTTTTTTTCCCACTCCTACTCCTTCAGGAAGCCTCACAAGCTCCTCTCTCCATTGGCTAAACAGAGTTGTAGCGGTGATAGGAGGTGTGGTTGTAAACTAGCTCTACCAGATTTCCCAGCCGGATGGCCAGTATAACTGACACTGGCCGAGCTAAAGCAGGCATTTTTATCCCTGGGAGTTCCTCTAATTCCAGGCCGGACCTGAGAATGCCTCTGAGGAATCTGGACTCCAATGACTTTCCCTTTACAGAACTTTCCTCACATCTGAAATCATCCATGGCTGGTTTAAAGTATGGGCTGAAATCTAGGGCAACTCATGATGCAGCGTGATTCAACCCTCCAGGGACTACGGGATATGAGGTAAAAAAAAACCCTTTACTAATAAAAATACATTTTATTTATAGACCTTTCTAGCACCCAAGGACATTGTATAAAAAGTGCAAGTGGATACACAACAATAAAGAACAAAAAGCAGAAAATAAACAAGCATAAAAAGATGGGTTTTGAGTTTGGATTTCACATTCCTAAAAAAGAAAATACCACTTGGTGAATTTTATTTTGTGAATATAACACAATTATGTTATTATTTATTCTGTATGCAAATACTAATATTTGTTTTGGCAAAAGGTCCAAGATAGAAGGAAATGACAGCAAACTATGAGGTACCAGACCTTTTACGATATTTATTATAACACCTAAACAAAGTTTATTATACTGTACCAGACTAGAGCCATTTGAACTGGATAAAAGAACATTAAGTTTTCTGGACTGTGTAACATTGCCTCAGGGGCCCTCTCACCCAGTAACAGAGTGAACAAAGCCCACTCTTATATTCATAAGCTTTCCTTCCAAGGGGATTGGGTGGGCTGGCCACACACACATACACACACACACACACACACACACAACATTTTCAGTCTTTCCTGCTTGAAATCTATCTAGTAATTGGATAGTCGCTGATTTGGACTACTTGGACAAAATGTAGCATTTTAAATACTACTCACCAGAACACGCTCTTTAAAAGATGAGACCAACCTTCTGTTGCCACAATTCTTTTTAAAACTCTGTGTATGGAACGCATAGATACTTCACTGCAATTGTTGTAGCTACAGTTACAGATTCTGTGGTATTATATACTTTTTATACAAGATATACTGGCTATATTTACATACATCAGCAATAATCAATGTTTATAGGACATGTGACCTGGAACTGTAAAGATTAATAGGAATAGGTCACAATTATTACATAATCCTTACTGATTTGGGATAAATCATGGTTATTTGAACGAACCATAATTAATTTAGACAGTTTATTATTTTAGTTCTTTTAGACTGGGTTAGGCTTTCATTGGACTCTTTCTTTGGCACATAGCTTCACTGTGGTTTATAGAAATCCAAATGGAAAAATGTGACCTTTTCCTCCACATGAAATGTAATGTTTGAGAACCGGCAGATTGTTTTTCCGCAGTAGCATTGAGAAGTGAAATTCCACAGATGCTTTTGGCACAAATGTTTTGGATGTGAATGTGCAAAGTCGGGTTCATGCAATGTGCGCTCACTGTATGTTCATTCCAAGTTCACCACATCAGATTAGAGATGGAGGAAATGCTTTGATGCAAGACATAAACAAGAAACGAGACACTTTGCCTGCAGTGACCTTTTGATAAATATCCAATGTACACACAATGTACCAGAGAATTGACAACAGTTAAACATGTCTGAGTATGTTGTGGCCTTTTGTGCTGTGAAGTCATATTTATTCTTTCCTGATTTTGTTTCTGCTTAATTACAGGACAAGGCTTAGAGGATATTTCTTGCATGAATGCACCTCGGCCTTGAAACAGCTCTGACACCATTTCCAACAACGACTCCCTCTCTGAGCTTTAGCTATGAAGGACCGGCTAGAGGAGCTGCGTCAGCAAATGAAAAACAGTAAGGGACGGCAGGAGAACAGTTCATTCACGCAAGATGTAGAGGAAGACCCAGCATCTTTTGTTGGCCTGCAGGCTGTGGTATTTGAGGCTGAGCCTGTGCTGGAGAACTTCCTTGAGGAGGCCAGGCGTGTACGGGATGGCCTTGAAGAGCTGGAAGCTGATGTGAAGAAGTTCAACCAGCAGCAGAGGAACCTGGTGGCCACCATGCGACGCCTGAGTGTCATGAAGAAAGAGAGTAGCATCACACGGGACATCAAACTACAGGCAGAGAGCCTGCGCAAGAAACTGGATGCCCTCTCCAAACAGACCAAGCGCTCTGAGGCTGAACTGGGCCCATCAGCTGCCACAGCTCGCATCCAGCAGTCCCAGTATGCTGCACTCTTCCGTCAGTTCCAGAAGGTCATGCGCCTATACAATGATTCTATTTTCAGCAAGCAAGACAAGTGCAAGCAGTTCATCATCCGGCAGCTGGAGGTGTCTGGTCGAGAAGTTTCAGAAGAAGAAGTAGAGAATATGATGGAGCAGGGCAAGTGGGATGTCTTCAACGAGAACATCCTGCTGGACCTCAAGATCACTCGCACACAGTTATCTGAGATAGAGCAGCGCCACAAAGAACTTCTTACCCTCGAGAGCAATATGAAGGACCTGAGAGACCTCTTCCTAGATATGTTCTTGCTCGTGGAAGAGCAAGGAGCGCAAATTGACAGTATCCAGGCCATCGTGGAGAAGACCCAAGACTATGTGATGGTCTCTAGTGAAAAATTCAAAAAGGCTTCCAGATACAAGAGAAAGAACCCCTTAAGAAGACTCTGCTGCTGCTGCTGCCCTTGGAGATGCCTTTAGCGCAGTGAAGGCAGGGCACAAAGGCTGAGTTAACCCAGAAAGAATCAGTGGTATTTATAAAGCTCGGGCCATAGTCTGTGATAAAGTGCCACAACTTAGAGCAGCGGCAGCAGGAGCAGCAGGAGGTGTGAGAACTTAGTGTGGACCTCAAATGTTGCTAATCACACAAATGCTGATGAGTTCTTACACCAAAATATATAACTGTAAAAAAATAAATCTTATTTATTAATATATTTATTCCTGAAAGGTGTTCGTTTTATTTCCACACTGATGTACTTTAATGAGGTCAAACTCATTTTGGCTTCAATTACTGTTAAAGTAATATATTTTGTTGATTTTTGTGAAAAAGGTAGACAATTTCCTTTCCTGCAAAATGTGGAATGTAATTTTCATTTATTTGCTGACCTTAATATATTGCCACTACGCTTTAACTCTCTTAAAAGGGTATTTTAACTTAGAAAATGAACAAAAAGACTTGACAATGTCCAAAATTTTGCCTATTTATTTATACTGTAATAATTATCAAACTTTTAGCAGTATTTACTGATAAAACTTAGATATCCATTTGATCCTCATAAATATTCAAAATATAATTTGGAACAAGTTATCCAATCTGTTGGAATATCTGGCTAAGGGCAAGCCACATATCCATTTAAATGTGAATCACTGTAATCACAGTGTAGTGATTTATCCTGTCATAGTGTAGTATATGTGCATAATTTTCTATTTAACAATATGTATTCAAGACTGATATAGGCTTCTCTTACTGTAATTTCATCATTCATGCAGAAATTAACTTCTGATGAACATGTAACTAGCATATGATAGAACAATACAGCCCAACTTTCTAGGTCAAGAGTGTGATAATATAAGTGTACACTGGCTTTATTTGTCTACAGTAAAATCTCCATTATTCATTTGGCTCAAAAGAGTGAAGCCAGTCTGTCACATGACTAAGAGCATATTAAGCACATGCTGATACTGAGTCAGCGCTTCAGGTGTCTAATGTCAGGAAAGCATTCAGAAGTGGGAATCTGGGTGTGTCTTTCTTTCTGTCCAACACCTGTTTGGCAGGAATTGAAAGAGAATAATACTGTTCAAAGATACCATAGAATAAAGAGATAATGTGACTGTGTTTACACAAGGCGAATAAACCTATTCCACTGATGTCGCTCTAGCTAGTCCTCATCTTTACAAAACAGACATTTCATTACATTTCCAAAGTAAACTTGACCTAAATCCATCAGCATTATCTGGATGTCACGCTCTGTATGAGTCTAAAATCTAAATAATGACTTTAGATTTTGGTCCAGGTCCAGTTTTGGTGCCACACACACTTACACACACATACACAAATCTCATAGTAGTTATTTTCTTTATTGACCAAACTTTCATAGGATGTAAGTGTGTCACTAAAGTGGCCAATACTTTAGAATTAGAAATCCTGAATAAACAAAAGGCATATATAGCAGAACTCTGCCACCTGTTGGTCCAGAAGTGTGACAGGAATGGTCAGTCTCAGCCAACGTTTCACAGACACCCAAACCAATGTAGAGCTTTGGAACCGCAGGGGACACAAACACCAGAACAGCATCCCTGTGATTCACATTATCCTTTTACTTCTGCCAGTGCTTTACCTCACTGGATGGCTCTTTTTTTTTTGTTCAAATAAGATCACCTCTAGTTGGCTGTGACCGGGTTTCTCTCAACAATGACAACGTTCACCATTGGTTAGTTATGCACAGTTGTGTTCTGTGCAACACATTTTTTTCACCTTTTATTTCCTCCCAGCGAACTTTATGTATTTCTTAGCATTTAGCTTTTACACCATAATCGTTTCTTGCATTACTAATTAGACAGTTTATTTTACTCCAGAAGCATCATAACACAAAAAAGAGACATATACAAATGAGTGCATGTTTGAACAACAATAATAATAATTATTATTATAAAAAGATCAACAACAATAATATCAAAAATAATAAAAAACAATAATAATAACAACAATAATAGTTATTATTATTACAACAATTAGTTGTTATGATTGTGATGATGATGATGATTATTATTATAACCCTAACCCTAGCCCAATTTTTATTATTATTATTATTATTATTATTATTATTATTATTATTATACTTGATGTTCATACTTTAAAGCATACATAGAAATTGTAGCTCAGTGTGCATACATTCATTTAATATATTTGAATAAGTGGGACTGTTATTAGACTAGATAGAAAAAAGTCAGTAAAATTCAAACTAGACACAAAAGGGAAAATGGATAAAACAGACCATGACTGTGCAGCATGTTAGATTACCAGCTTGTACTCAATGGAGGGTAGGATTGTGTGGAAGACTTCAAAGACCTTTGAAGCATCCCCAGCTGAGCTCAGCACGCAGATGGGGCTATCCGAATTTTACAACCTCATTTTACAAGTGAATGTCAGAGGAACACCGACATACAGTGGAAACTTAAAATACAGCCACTCATAAATCATCACCTGAGTCAAAGGGGTTACAAGGGCCTGATCAGAATTGCCTGGCAATGTGAACCTCTGCACCTAAATAAAGCTACTGTATACAGTCTCTTAAAGAGAGCAGCTGCAGAAGACATCCAGCAGCAGAGGAGAGCTCTTCAATGATTTTGACAGTTACTGTCTTTGCTGTCTCAGAGGCAGAAGCACAAGAAAAAGCAGAAAAAGGAAAGTAGAAGCAGACGAAAGGGCAAACAAAGAATTGAATTAAATGGGAATGATTAAACAAATCATTCCCTGCAGAAACTTTAAATATTCATTATCATACATAAACAGTCCACCACCCATATCTCTCAATTTATTGCTGATTAATCAATACACAAAACATAATATCTAAGTAGTCCTTAACACTGTTGACCTTGCCATTCCTCTTTAAATAAGTTGTTAAATCCCCAAGGCTCATTTGCTGAGGCAGTATTAAGGGAGAACACACATGGTTACCAATTAAATAAAGTAATTTAATAAAATAAATATGAACGATGAACACAGTGAAATATAATCAAAGTCAAAGACATGCTGAAGAGGAGAGAGGAGAACATATCAGACCTTATATAGCCTTTATGGGCCATATATAAGGCTGACTGCCAATACCTGCTGATGGGCTCCACTTTGCAGATCCGAGGACAACAGGAACACACAATCAAGGCCCCAGCAAGACCACAAGCAGGGCCATAACAAAGTATACTCAAATCACTTTAGAACGATCAATGCTGAACATGAAGATGCATACGCTTCTTCGTCATATTCTGAAGACAGTGCTCCTGGGTTTCTTTACATAGTGGGTACAATTTGAGTTAACATATTCCTATTTGACCTGTTCCTGCATGCAACAGCGAATAGTGGCTGGCTGTATTGCTTTTTTGACGCCCTAAAGTGTGGTTGGTTTCTCCAGACTAACAGTAGGTGGTGCAGCAGGACAGGTTGTGAGCTGAGGTCCCACACTGAAACAATAATGCTCCCCAACTGCTCTGTAGATCAGAATGAAGATAAGCGCAGGGACACGGCATGCTTTAAGTTACTTCTGAGTAAGGAAAAGAGAAATTAATTCACAATTCAGAACTTGGTTAAGACGCGCGTGTGCTGCAATGACTTTTGTAAATAGAGAGCTTCAATCCAGGCAAGATCGTATAGTCAAGAATCAAAGACAGTACATTTTCACAAGAATGCAACGGCTGCAGAAAAAACTGAAACCATATACTAGAGTGGTTTAATCCAATCATACAAACATTTGAAAACTGAATTAAAAAGCATTTACTGAGTCTACAGGCTATTGACATATTGTTTCACTTTACATCATTTCATCTGGATTGATCGCCCAACAATATCATCAATCCATCCACAGCAAAAATGTCTGCAAACCACAGTGGTCTTTAATTATATTTGCTCAATTGAATAACTGCTTCTGACTTTGTTAGAGAGTCCGACTCAGCAGGCAGAGTGCACTCAGCACAGTTTCTGCTAACATGATCAAAACAGCGGTCTCACAGTTTTCTTAGATCATGTAAGGCTAAACCTACAGTGTAATCATCCTTGCAGGAGGACAGCAAAGTTCAGAGTGTTCTCTAATAACCTGTTAATACAGTAAAAAAGACGGGGAGTAAAAAAATAAGAGGCTTTGTGCTTCATAAAATGGTGGCTAGCTCTTGCAGACCAATTATAATGAAGACATGACCCATTCTGTGGCATAAAGTATTTATTACATTCATAATATGCATCCCAGTAGACTAAGTATGATTCCTGAGCGTCATCATAGGACAGCATTACAGAGCCGAGTGACCACTCTCAGAAGTGAAGCAGGAAGCTGAGAAGGTCAAGAGCAAACCCTCATCCTGAGCAGTAAATTACATCTAGCAGCTCCTCTCTGATTCTTCACTTTATAAAAGCTCATCAGAGGGTTAATAAACTTTCACAAGCTGACCACAGTGCCATGGAATCAATGGAGTTCTATGTCATTTGGCCCTATCTGTAATACCCTGGCTGGGAGTGCGGGCTGCTGATGTGGTTCATCAGTTAGGCAGATGGAGCTGTACCTGGAACAGAGCTGGAGTTTCTTTGTTTTTTTTTTCTTCTACAGACACAGATACACATCGAAAGCCGCTGGAGCCCAGCTGGTCAGCCTGATTTACTGGGACTGGTGACGCCCTCCACCTGAACCATGACTACTTGGGAGTGCTGTATTTTCCAGTTTCCTCTGTGCTCACACTCATTAGGTTCCAGAGAGGCCCCAGGGAGGACCCCTGTTCGTTAAGGAGAAGCTCTGTAAGTGACTCGTGCCGTGGGTGTCACCTGGGTGATGCTTTTCCCACAGAATGGAAAAATGTGATCATTTGACTCTTGAGATCATTTAGGGAGACAGATCTACACTGTATTTCCTGAAGCAATTATATTGATTAAAATGACTGATATGGTGCTCAAAAAACCGGCTTCATTGAGCGTCTGAAATAATGTTGATGTAAATTTGATTAGTATTATTTCACCGTTTCTGAATTCTCAAGCTGAATAAAAATGTATGCTTTTCTTTTTGTCAGATCTCTGTCCACAGAATACCATGGGAATTGTCCCTCTTACACACACACACACACACACACACACACACACACACACACACACACACACACACACACATGCATAAACACACAGAAGATTTGAAATCACACTGACAGAACAGGCAACAGAAAAGAGCAGTTATATATTACGTTCATAATAAGAGTGATAGAACACCACAGAAAATGGAAGTGGAAAAATGAAAATCCTGAAACACATACCACATCAGGAACATGCAGAAGATTTTCTTTAGAATACATCCTTTAAGCCTTTGATGGGTTTAATGAGATTTCTGATGTGAACTGCATTTAGATTGCCATTCAGCCTTCCACTGAGTCTAACAGCGGACACAATGAGCAAGAGACAGAATATCCATACTTGGATAAAATGGCAACTAAGTTTAAGTTTTTGGCAAAGTAATTAGGATATGTGCTACAGTGTAGAGTTTGTGCGCCTGACATTTCATGTGCTGGAGAAAAGGTAGAAGGGTGATGGTTTCTGAGGGAGGATAATACGAGCCACAGTGGGGTTGGTTCTGTTTCCTGCAAAATATGAGGCATCAGATCACTGCCATGCTGCCTAACTGGGAAGACAGTGGGAATACTGAAGTGACACCACAGTTTGACAACTTTCTTAGCCATGGGAGAACATCAGGAATAACAATGAGCTACACACAACATCTGAGAGCATTGTCAGGGCTCGAGGGGCCTTTGGCACACTACATGGAAACATGTAAAAGGGCCTTGGGCTTCTTGCCACTCAAGTCTTGAACTTTCCAGGTTTATTGATATTCCTCTGGCAATGTTCCAATCGATTAGAATGAGCTCAGTTTTCCTAATACTGTGTTTAATTTATAACTTTTCACTCTCCTGCTCTGCAGGTCTTTGGTGGGTGATTCACATTTAAAACGTCAGATACTGTTTTTATTAGATAATTCACATAAAATCACTCATGAACTGTAGATGTTGGAGGAAAAACTTACCAAACCACATGAGTCTGCAGGAGAGGAGTTTTAAACAGACCTGCTGCATTAATCACATGTTGTCCTCACTCTTTCTATCCTGCTCTCTCACAGCAGGCAAGGCTAGTGACTGCCCCAAGAGGTCAGGATCTGCTAAAATGCAACGTCTCTATCACCCGTCCACTTCGTCTGAAAGCAACTGGATGCGCAAGGGTGCTGTTCCGTCTGCTCAGGTTGGGGAGAGTGATGGAGTCTGGCTTCCACACTGAAACTGATACTCATGAATTCCAAGTTGTAGTCTGAAGACCATAGCTGTGACATTTTGATGTCACAGCTGCCACAGTTGTACTTCTTAAATTTCTTATTCAAGCAACACTCATAAATATTGGCTGGACATGTTAACATTCCTGCAGCTGTTTTTCTGTAACAGCAGCATTCTTCCTCAAATGTTTTTCAGGATTGTTCGCAGTCACAGCTATCTGGTGTGGACATTCTTGCTACACAAGTACATAACACAGTTCTGCCCTAAGACTGCTGTTGTGAAAAGGCATGGCAAAATGGCTGAAGATATGAAAGCCTAAGATATTAGAATTCCAGCCTGAGTTACTGAAATAACTCTGGACAATATTTACAGCTGTCCTGCACACTGCCTCTCGCCATTTTACCATCACGCAACAGATCATAATTCATTATGGTACTAAAATAAGGAATCTTAGGATAAATTATTGATGTAAAATAAAATGTTCAGTTGCCAAGGCCTTTGTTTTCACACAGATGATAGACGGTAAATTGTCTTGGACAGTAGCAGTGCATAAATAAAATGATACATTAATTATTTCAACACATTCTCCCCATCAGTGTGGACACAGTAAGACAGAGACTGCAGGGAAGCTGTTTTTGAGAAAATCTGGCCATTTTGGCCTTCGAATGGATATTTGACTATTTTAAGAAAGACTAGACATACACTAGATTAGATTATGAATTCCTATTCAGAATTTCAGGGATGTATTCTGAGCTCTGAATTTTGAAAATCCTGCAGTTGGTATTTCTATTTTCCATGGGATTCCAAAATAAGTGGAAATCCTATTCAATTTCCTGAAAGTGTCTGTTTTTTCCTCGCTTTGTAGCTCAAACCAAAAACAGCTTGAACAAGCAGGAATTGAAAATGCTGGAACTCTGAGCTGTGACTTTTAATATAATAAAATTACTACCACAGTAGTACCACTTACATCATTTAGTGAATTATGCCTAAACAGATTGGAAGTGCTAGATTGTTTTTGTGTGTGTGCGTGTGCGTGTGTGTGTGTGTGTGTGTGGAGTAGAGTAGTCTAACTAGTATAAGGCCCCAATTCCAAACATCAACAGCTTTTAACAATAAAAAAATAATAAGACATCAGCTGGCCCACTCATCCCATGATGCTACAGGCCCAAGTGTAATTGTCTTGCCTGAATATGTTACTGTGTGTGTGTGTGTGTGTGTGTGTGTGTGTGTGTGTGTGTGTGTGTGTGTGTGTGTGTGTGTGTATGAGAAGTACACAGCGTATCTGCCCATACGATACAAAAAACAAGA
>JBBJLR010000002.1:11913585-11930717 GCA_037577145.1 Brachypetersius gabonensis | reverse complement strand
GTGTGTGTGTGTGTGTGTGTGTGTGTGTGTGTGTGTGTGTGTGTGTGTGTGTGTGTGTGTGTGTGTGTCTGAAAGGCGTACAGGGAGTCTGGTCATATGAGATAAAAGACAGGAAGAACGGAGATGAAGACTGAAATAAAACACAGTGAAATAGCAGCAGAGCTGTGGGATTGTGTGTTTGGTGGCTTTTTGAAAGGCTGTTGTTTCCTCTGAGCTCTTTTTCTGTAGGCTGTATTGGAGGCAGGCAGTGACAGGCAGGCAGCACTCAGGCTGCTGTCCCAGGAGCACCAGAGCTTCACCTTCACACAGGCCTGCAAATCTGACTGACAACCTTTGCGCCAACCGGCCCTGCTGACATCTGTTTGCCAACAGCACCCAAGCAAACATCGATCAGCCACTAGTTTGTGTCCAAATATTTTGGAATGTTGTAAATCAAACTTGAATTGTTCTAACCCAACACAGTTACTTATTTATGGCCCCATGAATTATTCTCCCTGATATGAGCCACAGTCACGTAATGCTAATTTGGAGATGGTGCTGTGGAGGGCCCAGCGCTGCCTCAGTTGCCTGTGAGTCGCAGTCTCCTCCTAATGCTTTTATCCACATGCACAGAGCCTGGGCTTTCCTAGATACTTAATGGCTAAAAGCACATGGGAATATTACTGGATTTTACCTTCTTAATTTAGGTCACAACAGAGCGGACTTCTTTCTCTGTCTAGATTCTGTGTGCTAGCGTTTAGTGTGTTCCCAAGCTTATTAGCAAAACTGCTGGAAAGAGAACAAGGCTTTGAAAAGAAGCTTGCTTTGCACAGTTTTGATGGATTCGGTTATATATTGAAGTGGTGAACTAACCAGAAGAATTAAACTCAAAGAAAAGAGACCATACTTCAGTCATACTGACAAATAAAATGTACTCGATCCGAAGCCCTTTGTTTTAATCAAATAAATGAGAGCCTCCCTCACTGCATAGAAAACTGACGTCTTTAATGTTTAGTAATTAGGAAGTACATAAATGGTCCAAAGTTTTCCGCAGGACCTTTTAAAATGATCTGCAGTGAAAATTCTGTGCAATATATTTTTAATGGAGCTATTAAGTTCTATTTTAAAGTTCCTGCCTTTGTCCCAGGCATGTTCATTCATTTGCACCAGAGTAATATTAGGTAAAAAAGGTAAAAAGGATTTGTTATATTCACCAAATTAATCCATATATAATTAATCCATATATAAGGTCTTCCTGTACTACCCAACAAGTAGTATACATTGTGAAAATATCGATCCCCTTTCTAAGCTGTAATATTTACTATCTGTCCTGATCCTGACTCTTGGCCCTGAAAGACTGATGCACACTGCCAATTTTAAAGATGTGAAATATCAGCTTGTGTATTTACCATGGCAGGAAAATGAAGAATTACAAGAGGATAAAAAATCCTGTAAAAGCTTTAGTCCTACCACAGAGTCTTTAAAGTTCACTCCTCTTTCCCAGACAGACTGCTGTCTCTCACAGCTCCCAACACACACAGGCGTGTACACGCACATTATACAGACACACGCACACCCACACACACACACACATACTCACACACACACGCATGTATGGTTCTGTAGATTCTGTTTTTGTAATATAAAAGCATGGTCAAATAGCTGATTTTATGACTCTGGCCTTTTTTGAACCTTTAAGTATTTTTTTAGATACAGTCCCTGGCAGTTCATGTAAATACAGATACATCACTCTGACTAGTAGCATCCTCTTTTTTTTTCCCCCTGATAGCTATCTACATATTTGCCATTTTGGTTGATAGCCCTCATTACTTCCACATTCCTCATAAGTTCATAGACTCAGACATCACTCGACACAAATGTCAAATGAAATAATGGAAAGGAAACGTTTGGTGCAAGTATAAACAAAAGGGTAAGTGAAAAATAGGCCATTAATTAAAGGTTTGTTATTTGTTTGAGGTATGTTTCATGAAGCCAGTTACTTTAATCAAGAATGGACTTCTTTTCTATAGTTATACTGAAAAAACTTTCTACAGTTATACTAAAGCAATAGTTACACTGAAAAATATATATTTTTTGCCCATTAGAAAAAAGTGAGAATCAGAATTGTAATTCACAAAAAAATGTCAGTGTTAAACGATACAAATCACCACCAACAAAAAAAACCCTAATTCTTGTTTTTTCAGATACTGTCAGGAGAATGGTGAATTTGGAAAAAATCACAACACAATACAAACACGAACACAACACAATACAACACAACACGAACACAACACAACACAATACAATACAATACAATACAATACAATACACTCCAATAAGACAAAAAAGAAATAACAGCATTTGTAATGACTGTCTAGCAATAATCACCAACTTCAGAACTTTTCATTCCTTTTAGATATCTTTAAATACCTATAACTTCAGTACTGTACCATAGATCCATTTAATAGAATGTGACATAGCTCAAATGAAACTATTTGGATTGCATATGAAAAAAATTGTTGAATATTAATATATAGCTACCTTGCACTAAAAAACAGATAACCAGAACCAGATTAGCACATATAACTGAATTGCTTGCATTTTTAAATAACATGTAATTTTGTAATGACAACTATACATTATCATATCAGGCTAATTTGAAAGTCAAACAAAAGTCTCTAGTTACTATGGCTAACTATCCATTAAAACACATACATAAAGAAGTACAATTCTAGCTGTATTGCCACTACCAATACAATCCGGTCAAACTGGCTTCCGTAAAGGGAGACCTTTCTTAGAAAACATATTAAGAGAGTTCAACTTTCTCAACATCCATAAACTATCCTAAAATATAATTTTTTTTTAAGCAAACCTGTCTTTCAGTCTACCATAAATTCATGATCTGATTAACAGCTTTATTAAATAACCTAAATATTAGTTTCTCTTAATATGGTTAAAAATTGGAAAAAGTAAACATGCTATCTATAGATAATAAAAACCCACTTTAATAATACCATGTGTAACAAAAATAAATGAATACTGCTGAATAATCGTTCACCCAAGGCATAACATCGTGCATCTACATGATGAGGAGGTACTGATTTTTGCTGTATTTTTCAGGAATTTGAATAGAAATAAAAACATTATGCAAAAATGAATATAATATAATATCAGCTGTGATAAAGAAAATCATATCAAGCTTTAAATTAAAACAGTTACCTTTAATTTAGAATAAATAAACTATTGATAAAATACAATGCTAAATCATACACAGACCACACATTACCATGTGAATATATGTCATATATATATTCATATATATTCATATAGTCTGTTTGTGAGCATCCCTTGAAGCGACCATTTTACAAATTACTGAAGAAAAGTAGCAGTGACAAACAGACATTTACTGACTAAACTCTTAGGACCAACATGCCTTGTTTGCCTTCCTGTAATATCCAGGATCTGATCTCTGTTCATAACGAATCTTAACACGTACACATACACAACACTTCACTGTGACTATTCTTGCTCTGCCTCATTATTTTCCATTCAGATCAGATGATCTCCATATTTATTAAAAGCATTTTTGCATTTAGCCATACCTGTTTTAAACCTATGCAAATTGGTGTCTACATGTTCGAATGTGTAAATGAAAGAATGGATGGAAGAATGAATAAATAAATAAATAATTGACAGGGTATAATTAAGCAATCACCCTCTGCTTCACTGTTTCTCCAAACGCTCATCATGAGAGGAAATAGCTGCACATTTCATTACCACTTCATGCATTCCATCAGCATTAGCAATGGTGTTAACTTGATGCATTCATTTCTCAGATGATGAGCATTTGCAGAGTAAAATGGTGGATAGGACATTCATTTTGGTTATACATGATTCTCTAATGTGCTGTGAATCTTTCTTCTCCTGAGCCGGTTAATGGCCTTCCTCACTTTATTATTCCACTGCACATTCTCTAACCTGTTGAGATGAATGGATCGGTTCCTGAGTTCCAGTTCTATTTGGGTGTGTAGCAACAGGCTTTGAGTTTGGAGTGAGGGAGGACATTAGACAATGCAGCTGTTTAATCTCCGCCACTGAATAAAGATGGCCTCGTTTTCCTGTCTGCCCACAGGCCGTCTTCCTGAAAAGAGAGCTTTCACTTCGGCTGTGATTGAGATCATGCTGGGTGTCAAGTAGTGCGCAGCGCAATAGTGGACGTTCAGAGAAAGTTATTACAGCAAACCAGCCCCTGACACACACACACACACACACACACACACACACACACACACACACACACACACACACAGAGGAGAAAAATAGAGGTCTTGTCACATTGTCAGGGTGGAGAAAGCATACAGGTTATTGAAACTGAACCTGTTTAGAAAGGTATAAAAGTTTACAATTTAATATTTCTCTTCCTACAGTCTCTGACTTGTTTATGACCTTATTATGTCATCCAAATGATACATGTTTCACATCAATTTCCCCGTTAATAGGAATGGTATTATGGCCTGTTTTAGGAGGTCTATTTTGTGCCAGGCGTTTCTTTTCCCCAGCAGTGTGAAAAGTGGAACTCAGCAGGTTCCCTCACTGCGTATAAGACATTAAGCCAAGCTGCACAAACGCAGCCCCAGACACTGGATTTACACTCTCCCCAGTTACTACTAATACACTTCCTGAATAATGTCACGGTGCCATATTTGTAAACTTACCTGAGTACATTTCTATGCATTATATGTATGCGTGTTGCTCACATGACTTATAACACACAAGACAAATAACACATGGTCTTCTATTATACAACTGGCACAGTATATTTTAACAATAACTTTGAAGATGTTTGGGATTATTTATAGTGTTGAGCCTGGCGAAGTTATAAGAAAAGGGGTCACAGAGAAGATCTAAATTACAGAGCAATGCTAGATTCCTCTCTTAAAATCACCACAAAGTTCAATCATTTAGTCTCATATGGGTATAAAATGAACGTTAATGATCACCCCATAACCTATTTTAAAAGGGAATGTTGGGCCAACACCATGGTGAGAGCTGGAAAACCACATTTAGTGGGTGCTGGGACTGTAATTGAGGATGGAAAACTGTTAGTGCTAATAAAGCTGAATGGCTCAAAAGCTCATTTTAGAGCATAATGCCATTCTGCAGTGTTAAACAGAATGTGGGCTGATGATCCTGAAAGAAGATTGAATTTTCAGACCAGCTGGGGTTTTTTTTTCATGGGAAATGACATTTTCAGAGGAAACTGTCCTCATTCACGAACAAGAACAATGTGAGTCGCCATCCAATCAAGAGTTTTTCAAATGAATGGAAATATGTTCATTTGAACAGTGATTACAATAACAGGAGAGTGACCAAAATAGATAATGAGTCCCACACATCATGTTAAATGTTTATTTCTTTCTTTGTTTAAAGGTGTATGAGGAGGGAAGGACTTGAACACAAGCCTTCTTGAGTAGAAAAGTGGTCATCTTTTAAGATTATGAGTGTGGCAGAGATATCATAATGAAGACAAAGTGCCACTGTGTCTCCCAGGAAGTATGAACAGTTTTCTTTGGATCTCCATTCAACAGCTGAGAATGCAGAGGGAAGCCCTGCACCACAGTTTGGCCCACTTCATCATAGGGCACAACAGGAAAGGGACATGGAGGTGCTATACATCATCACAACATCTCAATGGCCCCCTCACTTATCACCTGAGACACTGACAGTCAAACAGCAGGAGACAAGGCACTTTCATAAACACATATCTGCAGTTTTAGATGTGTCAGGATTTAATAGTAAAGTGTTTACCGATTTATTTTGCCACAAATGCTAGTTCTGTGTGATAGTAGTGATAATTTATTTCAGTCAGAGAGAGTGCGCTCTCCAGCTGCTGTTACATATTGGGTGTGATTCATTTCAGATATCAGTCTCACTGTAAATATAAAACAGAAAGATCAGCTGTGCTCTTGCACAAACAATAAAAAACTCACAAGCCAGACAATAAAAGAGTGTCTTTGACAGGATGCATGCCTAAAGTGTCATGTTTTAGGCACAGCCATCTCCTGACATTTCCAAACTCACTTTTGACGGATGAGCCACAAGCGGCATCCATGGCTATTGAATGCAGTGTTTGAGAGTCTTTGTATGTCATAAATTAAGCCTAGTCAGATGTATTGAATAGCGTGTCTGCCTTCTCAAATTGCGGCCAGATGTCACGGCATTTCAATTAAATACAAAGGCAGAAGTACGTGTTTCATAAACGTCCAGTTTCCTGAGCAGGTGCAGGATGATCAGAGTGTTCAACAATGCACCAGAGAGATGTGCTCTGCTCTGCCCAGTCATGACCAAAGACCCGGGCCTCTCTGACTCAGTGAAATCCAGATCCATACACCACACGGCACATGGGCATTCTCACTTATCAGCCTTTACAGATCTCCCGTTATTAATATTTTATTTTTGCATTCTGTGCAAGAATTTGTCTCTAAATACCTCTAAAATTAGCCATTTGGGTAAGAACAAGATCACTTACAGCTGCTCCATTCATGCATCATTCATTAAATCGTTTTGGACCAACTTCACAGATAAAATCTCCATTTAAAAATTAAATAATCCTGTTGTTGGATTCAGTTCTATCTTCTATTTGATTTTCTGCTTTCTATTAGATGAACAGAAACATAGTTAAACTTTTAGTTAATTTAAAGAGTCGGATGAATCTGGGCCTGAGAAACTGGCCCAGTCTGTTCTAGAATTTACTTGAGCTTAAATTAGTTAAAAATGTCATTTAAAAACAAGACAATTGGCTTACTAACTGTTTTAAATGACCTCAGTGTGTTATGGTTTGCAGTAATATTTCATTTGTAAATAATATACACAGTGTTAATATAAATTATTCTAAAATCAGCTGCCAAATATGTAATAATTCAATTCTCTATTGAAGGTGCAATTGCTGTGCACAGTGCCTACAATGTCATTCATTCATATTATTTATCTAAAACTCTTAATTCAAATAAAGCATTGCATCATGGTGTTAAGTGTTTAATTTAAGTGGATTTTAACCCCTTATCATTTACTGATCGTACACATTATCAGTAAAGATGTCAAGGACAAAATGAATCAACTACTCTAAATTACTATTATAAAAATAGATGCAGTAAACTGAACACTTACTAGGAAATGATTTTTTTTGCTATATTCCTGATTTATGTACCTTTGCTGACTGAGCGGTGATTCCCATGCTCTCCTGCGCTGGTCTGCAGGCAGGCTCTTCATCATATCGCACAAACCTTGGGAACAAACCAGATTTGTTGCTTGTTAGTGACTTTGTCTCATGACCCCTTTCTTCATGACACATCATACCTAGAATAAATCAAGTCAATGAAAATTCCATTATGCACTTGCACCAGTGCCCTATAACTCAATAAGCAAATGTGAGCCATGCCCTTGCTGCTCTATGGAGGAAGACACTCGGATGCAGCTTGTTACAAGTGCTCTAGCCTCATGCGTGGCCGCATACAAATGGCCAATTGTAGGACTGCTGTAGGCGATGTCATCAGAGGACTTTCTCTCCTTACAGTGAAACGCAACAGTAACAGCCAGACAGTCATTTAAATCACAAACTCTTTCACACATGCACACACACTCCCACCGGTGAGCAGGAAATAAAGTGCTCTTGGGCAGCACAAAGAAAACACAATACATTACGAGCATTATTCCAGAGTTAAGCTTTCACTCGCTCATACATAATGTGGGATTACCATTTCCAATCCATATATCACACCGATGGAGTCATTGAGCGAGCAAGCCACAACCACTCATGCAGGCCCACAAGCCAAAAGCCATACATTATAACCTGTGACTGAGAATGTATTTGAGTGCTTTGCTGCATATGTGTTGCAGTACTTGTTATGCATTCATGTTGCAGTATATTACAATATATTCCTCATATGTGAAAGCCGACATTTTGCTTTAAATCAGCCTCTCAGTTTGACAAATGTATTTAGAGATTAAAGCTGTAGAATGGCATTAGCTGCATCTCTCCTCATCCATTGTTTCCGCTGAGTTAACAGTGCAAGTGTCCTCACACTTCTGATGTCTAGCACCGGACAAGGTCTAGGTATCATCTCCTGCTAGCTGTGATTTGCAGCAGAGTTGTATGACTACATGCAGTTAATTGCATAGACCAGGGCTGCTCTCTGCACATTCGTCTCATTCTCAGCTCTGCCTCCAGCCACCTGCTCACAGCTCACCCGCGAGTGGCCCTGGTCAGCCAGGCACATCTGTCTTTAAGCTGGATGTTAAACTGCAAATAGGCAAGGTACTTCTCGAAATCACATTGAAAAAGAGGGGAAAATAATCAGGTTCTCTCCAGACAAAGGGTCTGTAGGCAATAGAAAATAAGCAAACACACATTTTCACTTGAGCTGGATTGTAACATATTTTGTGATTATCTGAGTGAAAAGAAATAGTTTTCAAATGAAAATGAATCACTATTTGTTGTTAGTACTCCCCCCCCCAAAAAATATAAATAGAATATCTGGTGCTATTTTATCCGTATAAATTACAACTGTATACTGTATATTATCTGTTAATGTTACAACTGTTAATAAATGAACAGCAGTTGCTTCTTAAGAGTTAAGGTTAAACTTAGGTTAAGATTAGGGCCAAGGTTTTTGATTGAGAAAAGTTAAAAGGAGCAACATAAAACGTATTTTGTTTTTGGCACATCAACTGTTAAACAAAAAATAAAAGGAATGAAAAATGTAGGACAAGGGAAATTAAAGTGAATTTTATTTAGTTTCATTTATTTATGTGCAGCATAAGCTAAGCATCTACAGTCAACTCTCAAAACAGTCGGAGGCACAGTAACTTCACAGTGTTCTTTAAGTATCCTCAAAGTGTGAGCAAGTTATTTAGCCTTATATAAGCCTTTCCATTTACTACTGCTGTTTTCATAATTTGGTTTTCTACAGTCCTCCCTTCAAGGTTTTGGTTGTAAATAATGAAAAATTATAGATCTCTCTGGAATATTTCAGATGCATGTCCTCTGAGCACAGTTGTGGTTCCGTAACCTTGTAGAGCTGGGAGAGAGCTAGAGTGTTTGTCCCTTTACTGGAACATGACGGAGGGGGTGCACACATTAGGCAGTGCTGATGGGAGGACAATGTCTCCTGGTTTCACACATGCACAACCATCAATTTCCCCGTACAGGGGCCAGCAGTGGGCCTCCAGGGGTAGATGCCTTAGCTGATGTCACTGCTGGCCACACATGAGCACCTCTGGGGTGAAGAGGTAGCTTCAGAACCAACTGACCTGTGCTGACAAGGACGGCCATGTCGGTGCAGGAACAGTCTGACAACCTGACTGGCACTGAACAGGACCTTGACCCAGGTCCAGTAAGGATTAGTTAGGATTTGACCTATTAAAACAACACAAACAGAATATAAATATAATTTATAAATATAAACAGATTTAAAAAACAAATACAAAAAGGCGTATTACATCCCAAATTATATACATGGTAAACAATCCAAAGGTTTTTCTTAAATATCTCTTTTTTTCGTGTAGTACGTGGAGCACATTGTTTTAGAGACTGAAAAGTAACATCAGGCTTCTCTAAAGACATTAGTCAACCTGACAAAACAGACACTTTAAAGCTCCTGCAGAGAAGAGCTGTGTTGTCTCATAGCAGTTGATGAATATCAACTTTAAACGCTCATTTTCTACTATTTATATTTAGATCTTCACCAGGGGATAGTCAAAATTAAAATTAGGTTCCACTACTGGCCAGTAGAGGGAGATCTAGTGGCATGACTCCTCGAAACACAGTCATGGCCTGACTGCTTAAAACAGTTCCATATATTAGATTTTCTTCTTTAGAGTTATGTGAAACAAAAAGAACCAAATTAAGAGTATTCCTCTCCAACTAGATCTACCATCACAATCCCAGCAGCAAAAAGCTGCAATTCAGTCACAGGACTAAAGCTGATTTGCAGCCTCTCTTTTTAAATTGACACAAGAGGCTCCAAACTAGAAAAGCTGGTAAATTTGTGCCTTAAACAGAAAGCGTCTGCCTCAGTGTGCCTGGTGTAATTTTCCCTGTCTGAGAGAACATTCTGTGTTAAAATTCAATGGTGATAATTAGCTCTACATTGTGTTCTCCCTCCCCCTCCCACTCCTCGTTCCTCTATTTTGCACTCCCTAGCTGGCCCAGGTTTTCTGCTGAGGGGTTTGCAGATGAGATTAATGGTCTAAAGGAAGAATAAGAATGATATGCAAACCTTATTTGCACTGAAATGGCCTTGAGCTCACACCACATCTATTCATTACGGCATCAAAGGTCCTCGCCTCTCTCCCTGCTCAGGCATAGGTAAATGGTTGGTTTCTGCTTTTGAAACTAAAAACTGCACTATTTCCTCTCTGATCTAAAAGATTTAACTTTACCCCTCACCCAAGCCTTTTACTTCAGTTCTCTGCCACTGTAATAGTGTCATTTTGTGTTTCTGGCATTTTCAAAACAGCACTTAAGGTGGAGGTGGTGAACAGTGGCAGCACTGTAATAAATCAGGAAAATATATATATTGTATATCACATTCCAATTTTTTTGTTTAGTTTTATGGGATGGCTTTTTGTCAGTCCTGGCTGCATTTGTAGATATGAGTGCTAAAAGTCAGCAAATTCCTGTCATTTTTTCTGTTTGTCTGATGCATTCCAGGTTCAAATAAATATCTGAAAACAATATGATTAAACATATAAATTGCCTGCAGGGCAGATGCTTGTGCGTACGTTTAAAAACAAATCTCATTTTTGGATCAAAAAGTCTCATTTTTGGAACAAAAATACTTCAGGCTTCTGCAAAAAGGTCTTTGGAGTTTTTTTTTTAAAAATTATTAGAATGATAATGTTGTATGAAGCTGAAACAAGGTCAGACTGCACACTTAGCCTGAAGAGAACATACAGTATCTGTAACAGTACTAGCTACATTTCAGCTTGAGGGCTTTAGTCACTTAACTAGGTCAGCTGCGGCTGGGTGTATAGAATGTAGCCTTCCTCTATGCTGCTTTTCTGGGAAGAAACAGAGGAAGGGGACACCTTGCCAGAGACGACCCCTGCCTTGTTCTAACAGCAGGAGGGACTGCAGGCATTGACCTCACTTGACCACAGCACCTTTAGAACATCTACATATAGAAGTTGAACTATATCACAGTGGGAGTATTATGTCTGGAATGCATCTCATATTATTTGTTCCCCACTGCAGACCAGCACGTAATAATAATGACTTATCATCTTTTAAATAATATCTGTTGCCTATCCATAGTCTATATAACAGCAAATACCTTAGTATTACACTAATCCTGAGCCCATAAAAGAATGAAAGCTGTGCTGGATTTTCTAGGCTAATCGTTGTTGCAGCTAGTTTTATTCTTTATCACGCTATTTACTTATTGCGATAGACACTAGTATGACATCCACGGTGGATTTACAGCTCAGATGTGTCGTATTTTAGGTGTAATGGGACTTGAATCCCTAACCCTCTGATAGGGAAGGGATGTTACTTTTCTTGTACAATCTTAAGAAAGGTAAGCCTGTGTGACTTTCATTACGGGCCAGGCCGATTAAAGCAGCACTCTTATCAGATGGAAGATTAGCTCCGGATCTGGCTTTCTATGTGATGTCACAAAAGAGCAGAGAGTGAAATGCAAGGATTAAGTCAGACTCGAGGGAGGGAAAAGAAAGAAAAAGAAAGAGCGGCTCTGGTTTTCAGCATCTATATCCGCCCAGGTTCAGGCCTTAACGCTGTGCAGTCATAGCACACCCCGAGCCACATGCTGTCTGTCCAGCCCCACACTGCAACCAGGATCAGATAACACAGAACGAGGCCTGCCTTTAACTCGCCACTGCAGAGAAAGCTAGGATTAGGAAAGAACTCTCTCTCTCTCTCTCTCCCTCATTCTCTCACTATCAGCTTAATGCTAAACAAACAAGAATTAAAGCTCACCTCAAACGGAATGTAGCTGATTTCACTCTCGTGTAAAATATCACTCATTTACAAAATGAAACAGAGAAAATTTATATTCCATGCTCTCCTACTTCATTAGCACACCGTAAAAGCACACAAGCATGCCCAAGTTCCTGTAAATTAGCCCAAAGGGCTTCTGTTTTCCTGCAGCTGAGTTACCTCACCTTCCCTGTTGCTGGAGACAGCTGAGACAGGACCATATATGCCATGCTTGATTACAGCCCCATGCAGCTGTCTGTGTTCAGAACAAATTTAATGACCTTCTTCCATGGCTAATGAGCATAGCCGTGTTACGAGCATGGACATTAAAATGTTGTAATTTTGGAGATAATTAGTTTGCTTGTCAGTTTTATGTTTGGTGTCTCCATGGCTTTTGGAACAAGGCCTCCGAGACTCCCTTTGTTGTTTATGAGTCAAGCGTCAAAGGACTTTACAGTTCTATTTAATTAACAATGTCTATTCCATTCGCTTGCCTTTTACTGTCATCAGACCCTCTGACAGTGGATCATCATTTTTTTAAGTCTGACAAAGTTCAGCTTGATCTGTTATACAGTATGGCATGAAGAAAGACAGGATATGGTCACAGATGGAATAAACAATTTTGAAATACCAGAAACGGTTGCAGCCAATTTTGCTGACTTTAGCTAGATGAAATCAAAGTGTTAATTGCAGGTAAATTACAGAACATAAATCTGATTTATGTTAAGAGTGCTGCTGTACTGGCTGTTTTTATTGGATTAGCAGGAACTTCTTCAAAAGCAAAATTCTAAAAATATATATCTGTACTTTGGAATCTAATGAACACAGTATATTTTATTTTATTCAGAAGAGGTTCATTGCAAAGTGCATTTATGTGAAGAGCCTACTGAATGTTATTGTCATGACGGCCATTCAGAGCACACAGGACATTTCAGCGATAGCAGTAGAGAAACTTGCGTAGTCAGTGAGTCTGTATGGCCAAACCAAACACATGCCCTGTGTCCCCCATTATTGCAAACAGTACTGGTCCTCAAGGCTTTGGCTTGGTGTTCAAAATCAGCTTCAGCCATTGCTCTGTGAATACTCTGCACATTCGCAAAGCATTCGGGACTTGACTTGGCAATGTGTGAAAGTCTGAGTGCAATTTCCTTCCTATGAGTGGAAATTGCACTCAAGGCTCTGAGAAAAGGCAAAAAAAAAGGAAAATCCCTTTATTTAATTCAGACAATCTATCATCTTTCAAAGCTGCTGCAGCTTGTGAATTTCTTAAACACAGTGTTGACTGGCCCTCGTCCATTAGCTTGTTGAGGCTGCTATTATTCATCACATGATAAAAGAGGACAAAGGTAATGAAATTACACTCGGCATACACAGCTAAAAAAGACACGAGTGACCCTGAAGTTCTCTGATTTCTATCATCACATAATGTCTCTCGGCTGAGAGCCTAGACAGAAGGCAACACAAGAACACATACTGTTTTACTCTTGATGCAAAAAGCCAGAACCTCCACGCAGTTCCCAAGCAGAGATGTATAACTTCACGGTTTTGTTTGTTTAAATTCCAGGCTGGATGAAGACTCCTGAGTGTGATCCTGGACTTGTGTTTTGACTAGGATGTTCTCATCTGTCTGTAGTGGAAGTGTGAGGCAATGAATTTGCTAACCAGAGAGGGCTGCATTAGCGAAAATTTCACCCAGGCGAATCAATCAGTGCTGAATATTCTCTGTCTCATTCACTGCCTTATGTGGAAGGCAGCTGCAGAGAACTAACCCTAAAGTTTGCTGTCTCTGTTAGGGATTAACACATTTCTCTATCACTTCTGTATACAGAGGTGGAGGTAGCTCAGTAGGTAGGATACTTGCCTCCAGATCAAGAGGTTGTGGGCTCGAATCCTACCTTCAGCACACCACCACTGGGTCCCTGAGCAAGACCCTTAACCCTAAGTTGCTCCAGGGAGACTGTCCCCTGTAGTTACAGAATGAAAAGTTGCTTTGGATAAAAGCGTCTGATAAATGTATACTGTATTCAAGAAATGGATACCTTGCTGTATTTACATTTATGGCATTTATCAGACGCCCTGTATTCCAAGTATGAGGTTTATGCTGGTCATAAATATGAACTGTCGGCTGTATAACCAATATAAACACGTAATTTAATAATATGAATTTTGCAATAGTTGAATATTATTAGTTATAATACTTGATCCTCTCAATATAGGCTATTTAATGACAGTTTATTTAACAGCAGTTTGCAGTTTGCAGCACAAAATTACTCTAACCACTGGACATACCCAGGAGATTTTATTTGTTCCAGACAGAAAACCCCAGTGACCTCCTTTTTAACACCAAGGAAATAGCACTGATTAAGGTACTGGTCTATCTTCACCTCCTTTGTCCTTTACAACATATGGCAAACCTTGGAGTTCAAGGACACAACAGTTTCACACATAATAGTAGATTCATCACTGACACTAGCATCAATCTCCCTCCTCCCAGAGCGGCAATGGGACCTCCACTTCACCACCACCCACTTTCGCTTCTCGGGCTACTGTCTGTCTGTGAAAACGTGCTCCTGCGTGAAAGGAAAAACACAAGAAGTCATTAACCATTAGATCCCCTTTGCCATTTCAGGGTATACATTTCCTTACTGAACATTTGCTGTTATTACTACATGTCTAGAAATGACTGTGTGTGTCTACATTCATGTTGAGAAAAATACATACAAA
This sequence comes from Brachypetersius gabonensis, assembly GCA_037577145.1. Taxonomy (NCBI): domain Eukaryota; kingdom Metazoa; phylum Chordata; class Actinopteri; order Characiformes; family Alestidae; genus Brachypetersius; species Brachypetersius gabonensis. Next base: position 11,916,019 of record JBBJLR010000002.1, on the reverse strand, counting down.
AACAACTTATTAATAGAAAAACGCATGGTGGCATACCAGCATAACAGGCAGCAAAAAAATCACAACATCACAAGCAAAAAAAAATGATGATGGTACCATTAGTGGACTCACACTGTCAAAACACAGTTAAACAGGGTAGGTAGTTACATCTTCACTGCTACGAGATTAAATAAACAGTTTTCTCCATTTCTCCAGTCTCCATTTAAATCTGAAGCAATATTATGGCAATCCCTGCCACATCCTTCAGCCAATCACAGAACGCTTCATTACTAAACTGTGCTACACACCAGCTCTGCAGTACTGGAGCTGAACACTATCTATATATGGTAGATCTATACATTTTACAATAATAATCTACACAATATCATTTTAAACCACCCACTCAAAAGTATTTCATATGTGAACTCTGCAAAGACCACTGGTGTCTTCCTGTGTTCTTCTGTAAAGGCACTGGTTAGTAGGGTACTTTGAAGTCTCAAGTAGTAGGAGTTGAAATATTATTAATTAAATATTAAGTCAGTTATGCCTTACTTACAACTAGAACAACCATACCCGTGATAAAGTATGACTTTAAACCATTTAGGATCTTTATTAACTATCTTGGTGGTCCTCGACTCTTGCCTAGTTAAACTTTTCCAGTCAGTTTGCTTGGTTAGTATGATTGTGCTTTTAGATTAACGTCTTGCACCCTTAGTTCTAATTGACTAGCCTGGTGGGTAGTTTATAGGCTAAATTCTTATTCCTAAGATGACTGGATCTTTCAATCTAGCAGTCTGTTTGCAATTTAAGATGTCATTCTGACTAGGTACCTAAATGTTGTGTTTGGTTAGTTTAACCTTGTGCTTGCTTCTTTTTAGCAAGTGCCCGGGCCTCTGTTGCCAAACCATGGGGCTATAGGTGTATATAGCTGAGGTTAAAGCACTGATGACAAGGTTTTTTTCATTCCGCCTTTCCTTTAGTCAGCTCTAATCTCCACTGCTAACACAAATTAACTCCACCTCTAGACAGCAGAGCATAAAGCTGAGGGTAATCTCATTCATTTCTCCAACATCAACACAGTCTGTAAGGCAACTCAATGACGTCATCCATGATGGTGATCCTTTTTGGGTTGAATAGAGGCTGTGAGATCTGCTGCTGGTACTAATCTAATGTTGACTCAGACAGAAGACTCTCAAAGATATGTTCTGCATCTCAGGCTGGATTACAGAGAACACTTCCTTCCTGGAAGAACCATATTAACACATTAGTTTGTTGCCTTCAGTCATAACTGTGAGCTGCGTATGGAGAAACGCTTAAACAGAAACAATAAGGAAACCACAGAGACGAGACTTTCGGACATCCTGTCCACTGCTCTATGAGTTAGCCTGTTGAAACCTGTCTACAAATCCAGGACACTTGGAACAAGCGTATTAGGAGCAAACAGATAACAGAGGCAGTCAAACAGTGGTGAAAGTCAGTTTGGTCCCCAACGCCTTTAACTTCACCCTGTACAGTAGGGTTTCATTTAAAATCAGTTTCATTTAAAATCAAACAGACACTCGGATGACTATGACAGTCTGTTGAACTGAGTGGTCCAGGCTTTTTTCCTCTTATCTTAATCAAACAAATTACAGTGCCAATAGTAACTCCCTTTACATTTCCGTTGTTTGTCATAAGACTGTGTCCTCTATTCAGGATGTTTGAGGAAGGAGAGACACACTTGGATAAATACAGGTCTATCAGTATTCCATTTATTTGAAAGATCATGTGTGGCGGCGCTCCATCTGTTTATTAGAATAATACATTAAAAGTAACATCAACAATGGGTCTGTGAGTGATGAGGCGTATGAGGACGGTTAGTAGGAGAATGGGATGTGTAATGCTTGTTTTTACCTCCCCCCCAGTCTCTTTCTCTCTCTCTCTTTCTCTCTCTCTCTCTCTCTCTCTCTCTCCACCCCCCTCTCTCTCCTGCATTCTATCTGCTCTCTCCTTGTCTCCTTCACACCCTGTCTGTGGCCATCTGGGTCCTGGCAATGTCTGCTCACTCAAGGTGAAAGTAAACTACAGCCCATCCTGTCAGAACATCCGTACCACAAGACTGCCGCCTTCAACAGCACCACATTTGTTGCCCAAATGCCATTCCAGACATGGCTCACATAAGATGACACATGAAGCCACTTAGATAACCAGTGTGACATCAATGCAAAGCACAAAACCTGAACTACATTCAGAAACACTGTGAGAAAACAAGCAACCAGTGTTGAGTAATCCTCATCTCCAGGTATAGTTCTAATATCATTATTTTCTCACAGATATTAGTCCTTGAGGTATTGACCACATACAGACGTACACACAATCACACACAAACACACATACAAACATGCACACACACACACACACGCACACACACACACACACACACACACACACACACACACACACACACACACACACA